>OX381708.1:21343629-21635565 GCA_947462335.1 Harmothoe impar | reverse complement strand
GCAAAAAAAGAAAAAAGGCCCTCCCGCACCTCCAAAAAAAAGTATATCAAATTTTAAAAAAAGCCTCCCTCCCTCACCGATTTTTTCCAAAAAGTGTCCGCAAAGCTGATAATCAATTTTAAGTGGCCTAACGGTTGTATTTTAAGAGTACCACCCCATGTCTTACGTGTGAAAAGAATGCAAAATACATTGTAAGCACATGACTATCTATATTATCAGGAAAGACCATATCGACCAAACGGGAGGAGTTGAATGGCATCATCGATGCGTTTAACATTCAGGTGGACAATCCGGTGTGCATCTTAAACCAAACGACGTCCCGGAATTTCTTACACAGTACCAACGCCTCCGACAAATATAAGGTAAATGGCATGTCGCTAAAATATGACATTTGTCGTGATGATGCATGAATGCAGCCCAGGCAAGTAACTCACTGGTGCTGCATTGGTGCATCATTCCGACCCTTTAGGGGTGTCTCAACCGCATAAGGTTGGTATGATGCTTGAATGCAGTACTTACGAGTAACCCTTTGCAAGAATTCCTTCATTTTTGCTGGAATATTAGTGTAGTGGGTCGCCGCTGTACTATTTCTATGAAACCAGTTGCCCAGTAAACAAAAAACGTTGTACAACATTTTATAACGTTATATAACGTTAAATAACGTTTCTCTAAGGTTCCTTACTATTGCATAACGTTAAATGAAATTTTATGACGTTATGTTGACGTAAAATAACGTTTTTTTGTTAGCGGGGTGGAGTTATATTTGGTATATGTGTTGTCGTGTATCCAGGCCGCACTCCTGTCTACTGCCGAGTATAAGGTTATATAAGCCCACCTGAGGAATGGTGGAGCGCGGCCTGGTTATGTGCATTGAGCCGTGACCGCCACGTGTCACCCGACATATCTCGGGTACAGTGTCGGCTCGGATGCACCGGCGCGTGGTTACCCGGAGTTCCTCGGGAACTCAAGTGTTTACGAGTAATGAAGAGAATTACATAACGACCAGTACATAAGACCTGGGGTTCTGCTAATCGAGGACCCAGTCTTGCTGCGCACTTCGGCCAGCTTGACTGCTCCACAACAGAGCTTCCCCGAACTCTGTTGTACCTTTTAGGCCTAGTCCTGTCGCTGCTTCCACCTTGGTCACCCTGCGTCTTTCTCTGTTCCACCCTCTGGGGGAACTAGAGGAGATAGACGCATTGGTGTACAACTCCGGGTACAGAACTCCCTCTGTGGAGTCTGATCCAAGTGGAGTTAACCAAGATGGAAGAGAGCCTTGGAACTCGGGAATTATGTACTAGGCCGTGAGCGTATACCTCCTGTATGTTCATATGACCACTGGTGTTCAGAAGCCTATTTGATTATTGCTATCCGTCTGTATGATTACGAGCCGTATGTCAGAATGAATAAAGTGTAATTTCTGAACAACCTATTTTCGAATCTGGAGTTTTTCATAGCAGATGTCTATCTTAGAATAGCCAACAGCTACACTGGTGCCGTGACCACTTTGGGTAAGTATTGATTTACATTTATTTTTGTTATTCTTCTTTCTGAAATTGAGAGGTAAGCTCTTATATGTTTGAACCAGAATTGGTAGGTTTCAAGGATAGCTATTACAGGTTGCTTTTGTGTGGTGAAGATATGTCAGATACAGAGGTACCTCCCCCGTCGGTTACTAACCAAGGGGAGGGGATGCGTCCTAGATTACGATCTAGGGTGAGGTTTAATGCTAGGCAGAAGGTGCATACGTTCAATCAGAATAGGGAAATTGGACATGGAGGGGAAGATGAAGCCCATGAAGTGAGATCTGAGGATTCACAAGGGGACCCTCCAGCGAAACGTCCAGCTCTGGAACCAGATAGGGAAATGGTAGGACAGGTCCAGGTGAGGGATACATCAAGAGAGGATGTGATGCTTGGACCGGTTACCATGGAAGATATTGGAGAGGATAGTGACTCTAGTATACCTAGTCTGGAGGGTACAGTAGATGTACCAGTGAGATGGGAACGTAGACCAGTACCCACTGTGGAAGCAGTGGAAGGGACTAGAGTGGTAGTCCCAGTCAGTCAGGAAGGAGTTGAGGTTGTCAAAAGAGACGACCTAATAGAAACTCCTGAGGAAGGGGAAGAGACAGCTGATGTAATCTCCAGGGGAGATAAGCTGTTCCTAGATCCTTTTAGGTTGACGATACCCGGTCTAGAGGTTCCACCTTATGAACCCAGGGAGAGGTTGAGCCTGGATGACATAAGGACGCTCAGATTGAGAAATGAGCATGAGCATATGAAGGAAGGGATAAGACTAGAGGAAGAATCCCTCAGAAAGTTGAAGGAGGAAAGGGAAGCTTTCGAAAAGAGTTTTTTGGCAAAGAGGTCGGGAAACATTGGGGAACATGCAGCTCAGATAAAACATCTGGAACAAATTTCAGTCAATGTAGGTCTACTTGAGGGTACTGAAGTCAGATTGAAGTCTGAAACAGAAAAGCTAGTGGTACGGAATAAAGAAATTAGTTCCGAGATTCTGGCAAGACAGTTACAAGTAGCGGAGTATGATGAGTTGTTGAAGAAACAGGATACTAAGTTAGGAGAGTTGGAAGCACTAGCTCAACAAGCTGAGAATCACATGGTGAACAAACTAGAACCAGAAGTGACTAAGGTAAAAAGGGACTCAGTGGGAACAGCACAGGAAGTGTCTAAGGATGAGACCTTTGTGACTGCCGACGAGCCTTCAGTATTTATAGTCAATACAGTGGAAGAGGTGGTGAAACCACCTGCCACTGAGGATCTAGATAGTTCCATGGTGATACATACAGCTGACATGTTATCCAGTGTGAGTGGACACTCATCCATGCATGGCAGTAAGTTTGATAAGAATGAGGAGTTCATGTTAGAACTATGTGGTAGAGTTGAAAAGCTGTTTCAGGAGAAGTTAGATTGCTTCCTTGAGGAAACAGAATCAGTCAGTGTGGAGAATGACACTAAGGGAGTAAAAGGAGACGTTCCGGTAGCCCAGGCTACAGGGAATAAGCCTCCTGTGGGACCAGGTCACACTGCTCCAGCTCCAGGTGCTCATTCTACTCCAGCTCCAGGGACAAGGCAGGTTCCTACAGGTCCGGTAAACGTGTCTACGGTAGGTAGACCAGGTTTGCCCAAGGGGGCAAACATGAATGCTCGGCCGCCAGGTCAAGGGAATCTGGCAGGGCCTAACACCTCCTATGGGGGATGGAGCAATGTCGGACCGGATAACTGTTATGGGAACGCGAGGCCTATGTCACCTCCCCCATTACCTGGCAGTCATGTAACTCCAGGAAGCATGTATACACCAAGGACCGGAGGTACTAATCAGAGTGGGACACCCTATCAACATAGGGGAAATATGTCAATGGAAGATGAGGCAGTGTTCCAGAGCAATCCAGCAATTAGAAGATTGGGGATTGATGCGGTACCGAATGACGTGGGGAACTTTAAGGCAGTGGACTATGCTTTGAGTCAGGCTGATATACCGTTGAGAACGGGGATGACACCTGTGAGGAAGCAGGCTATCAAGATGAAGCAGTATGATGGCTCGGTTCCATGGAGGAAATGGTTCACACGATTTTCAGCAGACATGAGACATAATGGTTGGGAAGGCGATGAGTGCCTTGCAGCTTTGTCATGGTGTCTGCGGGATGGTCCTGGTGATCCCGCCCTAACAAGCTTTGAATTAAGCGGGGGTAGAACGTACAAGGGATTAGTGGAAACAGCTTCTTGGGCTTTAGGTACCACATCCGGTGCGGATCCCGCATCTGAGCTAGAGGCAAGAGTTCAGAAGCCCGGTGAAGGGCACAGACAGTTTGGAATGGCTCTCAGAGTGCTAGCAGCAGAAGCATTTGCATCTATGAGTCCAAGTGATCCATGGCTGGTAAGGAAGTTGTCCAGCCTGTATATAGATGGACTTAAAGACGAAAGATTGGCGAGCGAGATTGCTTCACAGTGGAAGACCACTATGTCACTAGCAGATATCTTCGAGCTTACAGAAGATGCTCTGAGGAAGAGGAAGCTGTTGAAAACTGTAGAGGCAGCCCCTGTAGCAGTAATAGAGATGCCCGTAGAAGAGGTTGAACTGACTACAGAGGGTGTGCAAGAGGTGGCAGCAATAGATCCTAAATGGAAAGGACGTCGTTCTTTTTATGTAAGACGAAAGGTTCCAGGATCAGACGCTCAAGCGCCAGAGGAGGGTGCATTGAAGATCATGATCGGAAAAGTCATGGAGGAGCGTAGTAAGGCTGAGAAGGCTGAAAAGGTCGCAACTCGTGGTCGCGGTAAGGGGAAACCCAACAAAGACACGAAATGCTATAATTGTGGGAAGAAGGGTCACTTTGCAAGGACATGTTGGTCCAAGGATACTAAGAATGTATCATCGGTCGAGAAACAAAAAGACGGACCCTCTTCTGACCAAAGCCCACCACCGACGGAAAACTAACAGGGGTTGTTGTCGATGACAAGATAACAACCCCACCTGTGATTGTCAAGAGTACTGTCAGGGGAGAATCAAAAGATTCCATTTCATGGGAACCGCTGGGGTTAGCTGCACCTGAGTCTGATCCGCCAGGTGGAGATGGGCCCCAGGGAACGGACGAGAAAGGTGTTGAAGATTTAGCTCATCTGGACACCGTCCGTAGAATTGAGTTGGCGGAAGAAGTAGAAAGGTTTTGTGCTTCGCGACTCAAACCCGATGATCCTATAGTTAAGTTTCTCAACTCGAGGGGATATGACTTGGGCGGTGAAGCTGGAATCCAGAGATTTGCCTTGCAACCTTCTCCTTTACAAGGGAAGAGATGGTACTTGCCTGTGCAGATTCAGGGCTGCTTGGGGGAATTTCTGATCGATACTGGAGCTAGTCACTCCATGATGGGTCACCATTTCTTCAAGAAGCTCGCAGGTCTGTCGACTAACCCTGTGGGGTCTGGGTCGGTCAGAAGTGCTGATGGGTCTCATATGCGGACACATGGCAGACAGGTGATACCCTTTTGGGTGAATCAACATTCATTTGTTGTTTCAACAACTGTAGCTGAATTGACGGATGAGGGAATCTTGGGAGTAGATTTTTGTTCTCTGTATGGAGCGGTATTGGATAGTGTGACAGGGGAACTCACTCTTCAGTATCCACAAGAGATGAAGGTCCAGTGTGTACTCCGCCGGATTTCAGGCGTCTCGTCTGTCTCTCAGACAGTGCGAATTCCTCCTCGCCATGTGTGCAATGTAGTTGTATACTGCCGGGAAATGGAATTTGACCGCATGGGGGTGGTGGAACCGAATCAGCAGCATTTGAGTAAGCTGGGGTTGGTTTCCACCAGTGCCTTAGTGCAGAGTTCAAGACGAACAGTAGTACCAGTCAGTAATATGACTTTTCAGGATGTGTACCTGGAAAAAGGGACGACCTTTGGGGACGTAACATATGCTGACGTGGTAGGAAGAGCTGACTCACCAGAAGAAGAGTTAGCAGTGAAGAGAGCAGTGGAAATAGGAGCTTTGGATCCATCCGCTATGCCAGTGGTATTACAAGACACTGGGGAGCAGGATAGGAAGGAAGGATATGGATTGCCACTGCATCTTTTACCATTAGTAACAGATAGCCACTTGGAGACGGAGGAGGACAAAGAGAGTCTGGCTCAGCTATTGTGCGAGAATGCAGACTTGTTCTCTGCTCCAGGGGAGCAATTGGGTAGAACTGACCGAGTAACTCATCGGATAGACACCGGTTCTAGCCCACCATTGCGCTTGCCATACCGGCGCCTCCCGTTGTCTAAGAAGCAGGCATTGGAGGATGAGGTAGACAAGATGTTAGGGCAAGGGATAATAAGGCCCTCAGATAGTCCATGGGCTAGTCCGGTGGTAATGGTTACCAAAAAGGATGGCACCTGTCGGTTCTGTATAGATTACAGGAGACTAAATGGGATTACGAGGAAGAATGCCTACCCCTTGCCACGCATTGACGAAAGTCTGGATTCCTTGGGAGGTAATCACTGGTTTAGTACCTTAGATCTCCAGTCAGGGTACTGGCAGATTGGGATGCACCCAGAGGATAAGGAAAAGACAGCATTCACAACCCACAGGGGGTTGTTTGAGTTCAATGTAATGCCATTTGGCTTATGCAATGCTCCGGCTACTTTCGAGAATATGATGGAGACAATGCTAAGGGGATTGTTGTGGAAAAACTGTCTAGTTTATCTAGACGACATCATAGTTTTCGGGAAAACTCGGGAGGAGTGTCTATCAAATTTGAACAAGGTGATGGATCGACTGAGATCCTACAACCTTAGACTGAAAGCTAAGAAATGCAAGTTCTTCAGGCAATCAGTGGAATATCTGGGCCGAATAGTCAGTGGCACAGGTATTTCGGCGGATCCAGGGAAATTGGAGGCTGTAGCTAATTGGGCAACGCCAAAAGACCAGAAAGAAGTGAGGTCATTTTTGGGCTTTTGCTCGTACTACCGCGACTTCATTCCCGGATTTGCTGAGGTGTCGGCTCCATTACAGGCGCTGGTAGTAGGAAAAAGGAAGGGAATGTTGAAGCTACCACCGTTTATTTGGACGGAATTAGCTGGACAGGCTTTTCAGAAGCTGAAGGAGTTATTCACGGTAACTCCTGTGCTGAGCTATCCTACTGAGGGTGATCAGTTCATCCTAGACACCGACGCTAGCAACGATAGCATAGGCGCTGTCTTATCCCAAGTGCAAGAGGGTAGGGAAGTGCCCTTGGCATTTGCTAGCAACAGCTTGAGTAAAACTCAATGCAATTATTGCACCACCAAGAGAGAGTTGTTGGCCATAGTAGTATACACAAAGAAATTCCGCCATTATTTGTATGGTGGGAATTTTATTCTACGAACAGACCATTCATCCTTGAGATGGCTCCTTAATTTCAAGGAAGCAGATGGGATGATGGGTAGATGGATCTCCGCGTTGTCTGAACTAGGGATAGAGAATACCCAGATTCAGCATCGGAGCGGAGTGAAGCACGTAAATGCGGATTGTTTGTCTAGGAGACCAATCCGAAGATGTGCAAGAATGGACTGTGAAGACTGTGGCATACATAACGCGTTGGTGGCTCCAATAATGAATTTTGATCCGGCCTGGGAAGAGAACTTGGTGTTTTGGTCGGCGGAGTCCATACTTGAAGCTCAACAGGAGGACGATGGTATCAATATGATACGGAATCTGATCCTGGAGAGAGCTGCTCGTCCCGTCAGACCTGCTCTGTCATTAGAATGTGTGGAAGTAAGGAACTTAGTGGGCCAATGGTCGCAGTTGGTAGTGCGAGACGGCCTATTGTGTAGATGGAAAACTCTTGAAGGCAAAGCCAGGAGGAGGCTACAGATAGTCTTGCCAGCTTCTCTGAGATGGGAAGTATTCGAGTTTTTCCATGGTCATCAGACTTCCGCTCCTTTTGGCAGGAAACGGACTTTGGACAAACTAGCGAGGAGATATTACTGGCCTGGGATGTCTAAAGACGTAATACGTTGGTTGAGTGAATGCCCAACGTGTTGCCTGGTGAAGCCGGGCCCTGGGAAAGGTAAAACATCTCTCAGACAAGAACTGTTCGGAGTCAGATTTGCGAGGATAGCCATTGATATAATCACTGGCTTCCAGACAACTCCAAACTCCAACGTGTGCATGATGGTGGTACAAGACTACTATACAAAGTACGTGAAGGTGATCCCAATGAAGGATCACACGGCATTAACTTGCGCACAAGCTTTGGTTGAGGAGTGGGTACTAACATTTGGCGCACCTCTCATGTTACATTCAGACCAGGGTAGGGAGTTTGAATCGCTTCTCTTTCAGGGGATGCTGGAAGAATTGGCCATAGTTAAGACACGCACTAATCCGTACCGACCGCAGTCGGATGGGATGGTTGAGAGATTCAACCGCACGTTGATTCAGGGACTGACCACACTGGTTAATTCTAATCAGGATGACTGGGACACGTTTTCCCAGTATGTGGCTCATGCATACAACGGTACGGTGCATGCTTCAACTGGCTGCACTCCTAACAGCCTGGTATTTGGATCTGAGATCATAATGCCTGCAGATTTGGTCTTTGGCAGTGTACTGCGGAGAAAGGATGTCCCATGCCGTGTGGCATTTGCGGAATCTCTGCGTAGAGAATTGCGGGAAGGCTATGCATTGGTGAGAGGCCATTTGAAGAAAGCGGCCATCCATCAGAAAGTAGGGTATGATACAGGCTTGAGAGAGAGGAAGTATGTAGTTGGACAGAAGGTGGTGAGATTGAAACCACCTGTACATGGAAAAATCTCGAAAGGTTGGGATGGGCCATTTGAGGTGACAAAAGTAATATCGGATGTTACTGTGTTGTTGAAAAATGTGAAAGGCAAGATAGTTGCAGGCCATGTAGATCGCCTGAAGCCTTGGCTAGGTCGCCGGCCCGGCGATGAGAATGAGCCTTTGGTAGAAGTGCCAATGCCCCAACCCAGGTGGGTGCGTAAAACACAGGTTACGGCACCCCCGCCTACAAAGAAGACTAGAAAAGCAACGCCAGCTAGAAAAGTCGATGGTAGGAAGAAGAAGAAGAAGAAGTTAGTTACTGAAAAGGAAACTAGGGAGGTTCCTACAGTAATTGAGAAGAAGAAACCCCAAGGACCCATACGTAGAAGTGCTCGTATAGCGGGTCGAGGTGCTGTTACGTAAGAGCGGCGGGGCTGGGTTTGTTTGTTGTGGTTACCCGAAATAGTTCGGGTCTCCAAGGACTTACCCGGTAAACCCCGGAAAGTTGCGTGACTGGTGCTAATTGTCAAAAACACAACGAGAAATACCGGATTTTATTCTTTAGTCTTTGTGACGGGAATAATGGTGAAATTGACCAGTAGATGGCATTGGGGTACCCAACGTTCTGCTTTACTAAAGTTAGTTTTGAATGTTTACATGCTATGGTCTGTGAGTTGGTTTCCCATTTAGTACTTGTCGTGATGGTTTCGGATTAAAATCCAATCAAACCTAGTCAGTAATTTTTCTAAGGATAATATGAGGATCCTAATAAGAAATATTATGTGGAAAGTACGGGTGTAGAACTCGTTCCAACAACATGAGAATGGGACTCATACGTATTCCGAATTTGTTCGGACAATCAAAGAAATTTACTTTGACACGTATTTTTTTATAATGTTTGTTTAAACAGCGTTCTAAAAGTTCATAAGCTACAAATAATACAGCCGTGACGAACTAAAGAATTGCTATTACTTGAAATGATGTGTAAAATACAATCCGAGAGAACCCGGCGAGGATTGCAACTACTACGCAGTTTACTTCGCCACCCGGTTTTCTTCGGATAATACCGGATAACTTCTTCGGGAAGGGCTATCCGGTACCCGTGATCCTTTGCGCTTGGATGCGCACGCATGCTGGTTTGGCGCGGAAAGCGTCAGTCCTGCACATACCGTTGGAGAGGGTGGATGCGAAGGCACCTCTCTCCGCGTATGTAATCACCGGTTAGAACATCTACATGTGAGGGAGAGAGGAGACACTAAAGTGAGGTAGTACAGGAGGACACTTTTGTAACAATTTTCCTGATTCTACTACTCATTTAAGCTCATTTTAAGAGTGGGCTCCTCTGGGCCGCCCTCTGTGTAGTTATCATGGCGGATAACTATCCGTCGGGAGACTCCCATAGAAGGAGTCACTCGACGGAAGTTACCCCTCTGTCGCAGGAACAGAGAGAGTTGTTAGCTTTGGGGGACCTGGAGTCAACAGCTCCGGTCGATTATAATCTTCCAAAACGGTTTCGGGATGCGGATTTACCTAAATTCGTGTATCAACCACCAGCTAAGATGAAGAATAGGGGCGTGAAACGCCGAAATCACAGTAATATCTCTGAGATAAGGAAAACTGAAAAGGTTAAAACCACACAGTATCTCCTAGCTCGGGGAGAACATGTAAAGAAACTGGTAGATATGGGTTTATCAGTGGCGCAGGCTAGGGGGTTCGTGTCAGGGCCGGGGTTAAAAGGACTCGAGGCCGGGGGATTTCCCTTGTTCCAGGTTGGGAATATTGCGTCACCACCTTCTTCGGGAGTGACCCGGACTGACCCGAATATGCCCGGGATACCGGTGCACTCGGTCAGTGACGTTCCAGTGGGCGCTCCGTGGGGTGCTATGTCGTATGACCGTGCGGATGGTTTACATCCGGTGCATGGTAACTTTGTACCCGATTGGAATGCCCCTACACAGTCAACTCCGGAACGTATTCCAACCATGGCAGTAATGCATTTAGCAGCTAAATTTGAGAAATTTAAGCCGGATGCAGTGATTCCTGGGAGTAAGATATGCAGGGGGGCATACATCCAACAGTCGGATAAATTCAACGAGAAGAAATGTACTAAACTATTCAGACCTCCTTCCGATAATTCTAAGTCCAGACCCTATACAGGAGAGGTTACTGGGGAGATAGGGAGCCGAGCTAGGCTACCATCCTACGAAGATGCAGAGAGGGATATGGAGTTCTGGTTAGAGCATACTAGTTCGGGGGCACATCAAGCTTACAAGTTCTGGGATGAGGTTATAAAGCAAAGTATGGGGACATACAGGGCTGCCGACCTCTCCAACGAGGATAGAGACCGGTTGAAATGGGCCTGGATGACATTTGTCCCGCCAGGTATGCCTACTTATAAACCTGGTAGAGGTTGGAGAATAGGTTCGGGGCAATGCCCATTTAATGAGTGTATGGATAGAAATCCAATGGCTGAGTATTTGGACCTGTACCAGTTCGCACGACATCTAGTGGAGTTCCACGGGCACTCCAAAATGATGTGGCAGTGCCGGGCCAAGTCTAATCGCTCAGTTAAATGTATGAAAGATGGTGAACCTTTCAGCACATCTAGAAAGGGTTGTATGGTAAGGCATTTAGTGGATGTACACCATATGAAGGCTGAAACTGCCATGTCCAATCTAGATATTCTCGAGAATAGTCCGGAGGCCTTAGGACTCACGGACAGAGAAAAGTGTGTGAGGGTACCACAGGGGTTGGCATACACCTTGGTGTTCAACCATAACCCAAGGAGGTTGTGGGTGAATCGAAAGGCGTGGCCATACTACATTCAGGACTTTCCAGAGAAAGCCTCTGATTATCGTAGTAAAATGGAGTTGGCCACTCCTCCTAAAGGTAAAATGCTGTCTGAAGGTAAAACTGTGGACCATGGAGTGTACACTCCTGTCTCGGTTACCTTAGGAGAGATGCGGACCACAGGTTCAGAGGAGTCCTCAGCTTCTGCTGGGTTAGACTCATCACCTGACGGCCGATCAACCCCAACCAAAAGACGTGCTCCAGGGTCTTCCTGTGGGTTTAGTAGGAACACTACTGAATCCAACAAGGAGGGCTCTGGCGGATCATTACCGAGGGTTGCTGTTAGCCCAAGGCTAGCCATAGAGGAGAAAATGGTAAATGACCTGTTGGCTTCTCCTGTAGAGGAGGAGGATGACTGTGTATTTGTGGGAGAGGAGGTAATACCTCCTACCACAATCTCTGAAGCTAGAGGGAACCCGGGAGTATCAAGGAAGATATTAAAGACAGAAAATACTTCTACTGATAGTCAAGGGTATGTAACAGGGAAGATAGAGTCAGTAAGTGGGAAAGAGGATTCCAAATCTAAAATGATCTATAGAACGATTGATTTCCAATCTGAGGGAGATGATTGGGTGGACCAGAAATTCACCCCACCCACAGGCAGGGTTCAATCAAGTAAAATAGAGATGAGGAAGGAACAGGAGATTGGTCGTAGACTATCCTCCGTTCCATCACCATCTACCTGTATGGGGGGTCTCTCACTAAACTCTCCATCATCTGGAGTGGGTGAGGAAGATATCTCTTTGGAGTCGGTCCCTCTGCCTAAGCTGACTGGTGATATTGATCACCCTGAGAATATAAGTATCAGGAATCTTCTGAAAGAACAGTATGTCACTGGACTTAAAAGTTCATTTGACACACTGGATCTCGCTTGTCAACTAGCTCTGCAAGGAGCTAGGGCTCAAGCTGAGCAATTGGTAAAAGAAAGTCGTTTGGCCGAATTAGAGAAAGTGGAGACTGCTAAAGCAGAACTCCTATCTAAAATGTCCAAAATGACTGAGGAGAATGAAGCCCTCAAACGACAGTTGGGACAACGAGATGACATGGTAGCAACCTCTAGCAGAATAGTAGATGATTTGAGATTGAATATTGAAAAATCTCGTATGGAAAGTCAATTTTTAATTGATGATCTCAAAGTCAAGTTGGATCGCAGTAAGGATATGGTCAGTTCCGCTGAACATAAGCTAACTGCTGCCAGGACTGAAATTAGTCTAAAAACCAAAATTATTCGGAAGTTAGAACACGAAATTGGTGGTCTAACAGAAGAATTTTCTAGCTATAGAAAGGAAGCTCAGCAGAACGATGACTTCTATGAAGAGTTGGCTGAGTTTTTCGAAGATTGCTATGAGATACCATTGTCAAGCTGGTACGACGAGAGTGTGTACAGGGTTGAACGGGGTTCTGCCCCTCTTCCCTTAGGATTTGACGGTGATGCATACGCACAGAGGTTGAGAGCTGACTCCAGGGCTAGTAATACCCCTAGGAGTCCTCCACCTCCATCTACAGAGGACGAGACGAACCTGGCCGACTGCAGTTACGTGGCTGCCACCTCCATGGCCTGTGGGTCATCGGAGTTGGTTCCTGTGACGTCTGTTCCGAAGACGTCCGTTGCTGTGACGTCTGTTCCGGTGTCACCTGTTCCTGTGACGTCCGTTGCTGTGACGTCTGTTCCGGTGTCACCCTTCCCTGTGACATCTGTGGCTGTGACGTCTGTTCCTGTGTCACCTGTCTCGGTGACACCTGTTGCTGTGACGTCTACCTCTGTGTCGTCTGATGCTAAGACGATGCAGTATACTACAATGGGGGTGGACACAACCGTGTCTTCCTTTGAGGCTATGGATACTCCAGCCGGGGTGTCCACTCTAGCGAGGATGGTGGTGAATGAACTGCAGACAGAGTCACATAACTCGACTCCTGTCTCAACACCAATACTCGACACCACCTCTTGTCAGTCACCTTACCAGATAACGGAAAGTGAGACTAGAGAGGCGGTTCAGATACTGATGGAGCTGAACGATGCAATTGCAGAGGCTGACCTACGTCTGTCTATCCGTGATGCTGAGGCGCTTATGGCTCCTGAAAACGAACTTGAACAATCCATGATGGTGGATCCTCCAATGGACCTACCTGTGACGACTGGTTCTATGTCTGGGAACCATCGTCCATCTACCCTGGACATTCCTGTATCCATGGCGAGTGTACCTATGGGTACTCAAGTGCATTTTCCTAACCCTGACGCTTTGCAGCTAGGGTCTGGGATGGACATATCCATTGGGATGAGTGACAATCGATCTAGTGAATGCATGTCTCCAGTGTCCAGAAATGAAGAACTTTTGCTGAGTGGCGAGTCATAAAAACATTCCCAGTTGCAGCATATATGGAACCTCTACCATGTGTCGTCATCAAGGTTGAACTTTTGCAGTAGTGGGGTTATTAGTACACCACGATACCATAGACTATGGGTCACAAGATGACTATATGTATATATATTTATAAAAGACTGAGATGACAAGAACAGTGGTTCACCTATTTATGAAAAGACTTTGATATGATCTAGGTTTGCAGTTGTCGTCATATGAGAAACTGTTAAAACCGTCACCAAAGAGTGTTCTATTTTTGCCATAAGACAGTATTTGTAAAACGGGTTCTGTTTGAGTTGATGACATGTGCTATAGGTATGATTATTGTATGCCGATTGTGATACTCTGAATCAACCGTCCAATGAGTAAAGGTATGAGGGACTGGATCCTGATGATACCTACTGAGATGAAAGGTTGCTTGACTGCATTCGTACTATGTGTAGATCTGTGGTAATAACATATCAATGAACCCGAAAAACGTAAAATTTATTCAGGTACTGAGAGTGGAAATTGCGTAAGTTGTTATGGAGATCCGTAGGCTCCCGTTAATTACTTTCAGAAGGAAGGTATCGAGTGAGGAGCCGGATCATTCTATTTTTCAGCTTGCTGCGTTTTTGATCTTTGAACTAAGTGTGGAGACTAATTCTCCCTGAAACGTTGAAATATGTTGCCATGACACTTGATCTGATTGCTTTCAGCATTCCTATATGGAGAATGTCACTTGTGTTATTGTGTAGAGTACGCCAAAAAGGACACCTATGTGACCATGGTGCATAAGGTTTTGGAGTCCTTGATTGGATTGAAACTGCATTTACCGGATCTACGCTATATGTTCATTTATTCCAAAAATATTGATCTTTCAAACCTTACTCTGGCACGTAAAGCGAGTGAGTCTATTCAAATAGACGGGTTGGGTCAAGGTTTACTATAAAGTCGACACTTGCCACCTTTTTGTTTCCAATATGTCTCGTACTGAAAATTGGTAACTTTTAAGGAGAAGTGCTCATATTTTGATCTGTATGTATACGATACCTGTTGTAACAAATCGTTTTCGATGAGACATGGTTAGTATACGATAAATATGTCTTAAAGGTTTTATATATTTTTTTATGATATATAGTCAAGTTTGTTTTATAGGGCTTGACTGGCTGTGTGGAGTTTATCCTCTTAGTCCCATAAATCATGACTGTTATTGAAGGATGATACTCGATTATTGTGTAACTGGATCCTGATGGTTGATATGATTGACGTTAATATCAAAAAGGATGAATACATATCTATGATACCCAAGAAATATATTAGTGGTTCTGATAGAAAGAGTTACGCTTGCCTCCACTATGTATGTGTTTGGAGACAATATATTTGTTTTTTTGGGTTGTTTGGAGATAAAATTTGTCATTGTATCAAGGTAGTATAATAATACTGCACTTAGTGCTGCTATTTAGACGCTGTGATATTGTCTGAAGGGGGGTAGTGTAGTGGGTCGCCGCTGTACTATTTCTATGGAACCAGTTGGAGTTATATTTGGTATATGTGTTGTCGTGTATCCAGGCCGCACTCCTGTCTACTGCCGAGTATAAGGTTATATAAGCCCACCTGAGGAATGGTGGAGCGCGGCCTGGTTATGTGCATTGAGCCGTGACCGCCACGTGTCACCCGACATATCTCGGGTACAGTGTCGGCTCGGATGCACCGGCGCGTGGTTACCCGGAGTTCCTCGGGAACTCAAGTGTTTACGAGTAATGAAGAGAATTACATAACGACCAGTACATAAGACCTGGGGTTCTGCTAATCGAGGACCCAGTCTTGCTGCGCACTTCGGCCAGCTTGACTGCTCCACAACAGAGCTTCCCCGAACTCTGTTGTACCTTTTAGGCCTAGTCCTGTCGCTGCTTCCACCTTCGTCACCCTGCGTCTTTCTCTGTTCCACCCTCTGGGGGAACTAGAGGAGATAGACGCATTGGTGTACAACTCCGGGTACAGAACTCCCTCTGTGGAGTCTAATCCAAGTGGAGTTAACCAAGATGGAAGAGAGCCTTGGAACTCGGGAATTATGTACTAGACCGTGAGCGTATACCTCCTGTATGTTCATATGACCACTGGTGTTCAGAAGCCTATTTGATTATTGCTATCCGTCTGTATGATTACGAGCCGTATGTCAGAATGAATAAAGTGTAATTTCTGAACAACCTATTTTCGAATCTGGAGTTTTTCATAGCAGATGTCTATCTTAGAATAGCCAACAGCTACAATAGCTAAGGGAGTGTTCATTTTTTAACAACAGGGGGGAGGGGTTGGTGAGTTTAGGGGGGCGTAAAATAACTTGACCCCTTCCCAGGGGGGGGCGTAAAATAACTTGACCCTCTTGAGGGGGAGTGTAAAATTACTCAACACCTTTAGAGGGGCCGGGATTTTTTGCGACATGACGCTGAATACTTTAACCTTTCACTTTTTCTGTAGAAATGCCTTAAAATGCAGCAAATTACTTCTAAAATCATAAATTTTCTTGTGACACTTTGTCTCAGCTGTTAAATCTAACCATTTTACTCTGTGAATTTTCGAAATTTTCATTAAGGGGAGGGGGGGGGAGTGTGTGCCAAGCAGGCAAACTCCTCAAATTTTTCTCCAAATTGGTCATTCTTGTGATTCGTCAAGATCCAATGACAACTCTGTTTACCTTCATGTGTCAGACAAGAAGATCAAAATACATCAATTTCACCATTTGCCTTCTCGATTTTCAAAATTTTCTTGGGGAGAGGGGCAAACCCCAAACCCCCCTAGTAAACCCTACTGCTGTGACATGTGATTGGCAAATGAACACATAACTATTTCAGTGATGGTTTAAGATGGGGTGTAGACATGCCAGATGTGCCCAAAGTGTATCAGATTGTACCATTTGCAGTCAAGAATTTCAAAATTTTCTAAGACCTTTCCATCCAAAAAGCAAAGTTCCATCCCCAATTATAAAGGCTGGCTAGTACAGATCTTAGCTTTTGATACAATTCTGGCCAAAATGCTCTAGAATGCATCATTTCAGGTCTAGATTTTCAAATATTCCCAATGGTTTCCCACTAAAAACTGGCTTCATAATACAGTAGGCCAAAAGAAAACAGAATGCACAATTTCAGGTCTAGATTGTCAAATCCTCAAAAAACCTTTCCTCGAAAAAGATAAGGCCCCAATCATGGAGGCTGAATAATAAAGATCTGAGTTGTAATATATTTTTGGCCAAAATGCACTACTTCAAGTCTAGATCTCCAATTTTCCTAAAACCTTTCCTAAAAATTAAACAAGTTCCCAGCCCCAATCATAAATAATTCAGAGCTAAGCCTTAATATATGTGTACCATAGTTGCTCATAGAAAGTATGGGTATATATTGTGTTCACCCTAAATGGGAAACTATGTCTAGGTGGTAGTTCCACCACCTACCTCCAGGTCCCCCTCCCACCAGGTAGGGACTGACCGCCATATTGCATTCTCAGGTCAGGTCCCAAGGGAGGAGCAGGTTGATTTTTTCATGCATCAGAAAGCAGCATTGCTAGTCATAGGCTTTCAAATTTTCTTCAGTGGCATTCCCCCCCAAAAAAATCCTGGGCTCTGATTTTTTCCTCTTCAGAGTTTGCATGTCTGGTGTGCACTTTAGTCCCACATTTGCCAGTTAGATTTGTGTTTTCAACAGGCCAGTCTACCGGTTGATTGTTTTTGCTGGTATAACAGAGCAGACCAGACAGAAAAAAAATGTTTGTGGAGTTTGAACCAAAAACATCATGGTTGGGCACCCCCCAATTGATATTCCAAAATTTACAGAATTCTCATTATTGTATCAACAAAAATGCACCCTTTGATTGGCAGGTAGAGGAACAATTTGCTTATCTAATATTGAAAAAGGTTTGTAGTAATTCCAACTAAAACCGAACAGATTATTCAGTGTAAAAAAAGGGAACCCGTTGTAGACCTATTAAATGTTATATAAAATGCTAGTGTGGTTTACATCACACTCCTGTAGTTCAGTACATGAACCTATGCAGTTGTGCCCAACTGACTACCAACTGTTCATCTTTTTACCTGCTGCTATATCATTGCAATAAAATGACCTAGTCGAAAAAGCAATAATAGAGACTAAAATAGTGATAATCTAATCTACTCAGGATGCTTCATCATTCCAGATAGGCTGTTACCAACTGTTTGTTTCAAACTAGGACTAGACTGCCCTGTTGGTTGACCAGGCCACTGGCTTGGATCAAGGCCTTTTATTTCTAAGTTGACCTTGAGAGCCATACCTACAAGAAATGATTGAGCCGTAATGTTGACATTTATGGAACATGATACTGGACAGTAATAGATTGTATTCAATAACATAAAGGTTATTCAAAATTGTCAACTTGTGGGTATACAATCCATTCAGGATTCCACCAACCCTTCCTATAAGTGCACATATATACACCATTTGACTTCTAGATTCTCAAATGTTCCAGTTAGGAGATGGATATGCCGCTCTGACCCCCTTCTGAAGCACTGGACTTTGAGTACGGTTGTGATTTCCTGAGAGCTGGGTAGATATTGTGTCCCTAATATTCACACTTAAATTTGATGAATCCATAGATGAAAATCGAAACTTGCAGTTTGAATATTTAATGGCCATTTCTAGGGGTACATTTACCATAAAACCCCTCCCATAAGACAACCCCACCTTTAAGACGACCCCCTTGTATCAGATGAAACTGTAAGGGTTTTCTCTTTAAACTTACAAGAAAACCCCACCTTTAAGACGACCCCCTAGTTAGGAAAAGGGAAAATATATAAAATAAGTCAGTCTTCAAGGAGGGGTTTTATGGTACATTCCATGAAGAAGCAGGGATAGGCATTGTAAATAAGGCGTATATCCTATATATCAAGTATAGATTCATTTCTAGGTAGCACTGATGCAACACAGTAATGCAATGCAAATTGATGCAGAAAAATTGAAGGGGGGGCGCAAAATAACTCCTCCCGAGGGGGGGGCGGATTTTAACTTGCGTGTCAAAAAGAAAACTCACCAACCCCCCCCCCTGTTGTTAAAAAATGAACACTCCTAAAGTCAAATGGAGGAGAAGGAAAGCTTGTGCTGCTACCAACACTCCCCTCATGGCAAGGGATCTCTGCTGGACACCTTTTCTGTGAGATTCAGAGCTACTGCATGTACTCAGACAGTGCACACCCAACTGACTGCAACACCCCAGCTAGTGCAATGATTCTATAGCTGTCCGCTGGTGGCAAGCAGGTGCCATTTTGTCCCCAAACCACTGTAACTGGTTCGAGGCTTAGGCAGCCATTTTGTCCCCTATACCACTGTAACCGGTGGTTGTTGTAGGCGGCCATTCTGTCCCCTATAAGACTGTAACTGGTAGCAGGTGTAAGCGACCATCTTGTCCCCTGTAACTGTATGACTGGTTGCAGGTGTAGGCGGCCATCTTGTCTCCTATAACACTGTAACTGGATACATGTGTAGGTAGCCACCTTGTCCCCTATACCACTGTAACCGGTTGCTTGTGTAGGCAGCCATTTTGTCCCATATACCATTGTAACTGGTTGCTGGTGAAGATGGCCATCTTGTCCCCTATAAGCCTGTAACTGGTTGCAGATGTAGGCTGCCATTTTGTCCCCTATACCACTGTAACTGGTTGCTGGTGTAGGTGGCCATCTTGTCCCCTATAAGACTGACTGGTTTCACCTAGAGGACCCATAGATCTGAAGGACTGGTGACCCTCAGTGCTTACTAAATGTAGATATCTTTGCTTGTATAAATTCTCGGCAATTTGCTAAACAGCACGAATTCGCGAGTATTTATGCAATTTCCGATATTTGGCACTTTAATTCAATACTGTATAAATATTCACTTCCTACATATTTTCACGGATTATTTAATTTGTTGCAAAAACGCGAAAAATATGTACGCCGCGGAAAATATCTACATTTACAGTTTGTTGTGATGATGCATGAATACACCACTGGCGAGTCTGCTCATCAGGGCTGCTCACATGCAGCTTGTCAATCCTCAGGGAATGTGTCATTCCCATAGGCTTTACACAATCCTCTAATGCAGTACTGGCAAGCAAACTCACCAGGGTGGTATTCATGCATCATGACAATAAAGGGCACACTGCATTGAACACAATGGGGCCATTAACAGGCTAAACTGCAAAAGGCTGAATCATTCTGTTTGACCAAGGGCTCACAGATGACATCTGGTGGCAAACAAGTGAACCTGCACCACAGCAGATGGAGCCACTGAACCGACTCTTAGGCACAAAGCAGTAACATCTACACACAATTGGCTGACATACAACACTAAATTCTAGAGTGGCAAGGGGCCAGGTCAGCAAATTCCATATGTCCATGATAGCTAAAGTCAAATGGAGAAGAAGGAAAGCTTGTGCCGGTACCAACACTCCCCTCATGGCAAGGGATCTCTGCTGGACACCTTTTCTGTGGGATTCAGAGCTGATACATGTACCCAGACAGTGCACACACAGCCAACTGCAAGAGGCCAAGTGGTTTAGGGCTTAGGTGGCCATCTTGTCCCCTATGAGACTGTAACATGTTGCAGGTGTAGGTGGCCATCCTGTCCCCTACACCCCTGTAACCGGTTGCTGGTGTAGGCAGCCATTTTGTCCCCTATACCACTGTAACTGGTTTCTGGTGTAGGCAGCCATCTTGTCCCCTATAAGCCTGTAACTGGTTGCAGATGTAGGTGGCCATTTTGTCCCCTATACCACTGTAACTGGTTGCTGGTGTAGGCAGCCATCTTGTCCCCTATAAGCCTGTAACTGGTTGCAGATGTAGGCGGCCATTTTGTCCCTATACCACTGTAACTGGTTGCTGGTGTAGGCGGCCATCTTGTCCCCTTTAAGACTCTGACTGGTTGCACCTAGAGGACTCATCGATCTGAAGGACTGATGACCCTCATTGTTTAGTAAACATAGATATTTTTGCTTGTGGCTCACTCTCACCAAATCGATGCAACTATTATTTGGCCGTACATGATCGGCGGCCGTACATGATCGGCGGCCGTACATGATCGGTGACGTACATGATCGGTGACGTAGATGATCGGTGACGTACATGATCGGGAGTTATTGACTGCCCTACCCTTTCTGACCATGTTAAAACATAAATAAATCTTACCAAGATGTACATATGATGTGTGTCTTGACATGAAATATGTCAGAAATGTCTAGATGCAACTATTAAGATAATTTTTATTGACATTTTAATACCGATCATGTACGTCATGTGACGTACATGATTGGTGACGTACATGATCGGTGAATATTGACTGCTCTACCATTTCTGACCATGTTAAAACATAAATAAATTTTACCAAGATGTACATATGATGTGGGTCTTGAAATGTAATATGTCAGAAATGTCAAGATGCAATTATTAAGATTATTTTTATTGACATTTAAAATACTGATCATGTACGTCATGTGACGTACATGATCGGCCATTATTTATTGACTGACTTAATTACCCTTTCTAACCATATTTAAAACATAAATCAATCATAGTGAGGTGTACATATGATGTAGGTCTAAATATGTGTAATCATAGACAGGTCAAGCAGTGGGTAAATAGGAAATTTTACATGACATTCCAAGCCGATCATGTACGTCATGTGACGTACATGATCGGTTACACATTGAGCCCCCCCCCCCCCCTCCGGCCCCTATAAATATTTTGGGAGGGTTTTTTTTCTAATAAACTCCCCAAAGATACATTACAGCCTGTAGGTATAACAGAGTTAAACATCGTAGTGCAGGGGGTAAAAGATGGATTTTGTACTCTGCCGATCATGTACGTCCACCGATCATGTACGTCCACCGATCATGTACATCCACTCTTTAGTTGCACTGATTTGGTGAGAGTGAGCCTTGTATAAATTCATGGCAATTTGCTAAAAAGCACGGATTCGTGAGTATTTAAATTCCAGAATTTCCAATATTTGTGCCTCTACATGGGGTCCCACGATTTTGACCATGTCGCTGTGTCGATTTTCATGTATATAGAATGTACTAGAGCCTCATAAAGATGTCCGTGTCCGTCGATTTTTAAAAGTGCCGTGTTGCACGTGTCGATTTTTAAAAGGGCCGTGTCGCCGTGTCGCCCGTGTCGATTTTTACCCATGCAGAGGCACATATTTGGCACTTTAATTCACTACTGTATAAATATTTGCTCCCTACATATTTTCACGGATTATTTAATTCGGCGCAACAAACGCAAATATTTGTACGCGCGGAAAATATCTACGTTTACAGTATACAAGATAGGCGATGCTCTTTGTCGTGATGATGCACAAATACACCACTGGCAAGTCTGCTCATCAGGGCTGCTCACATGCAGCTTGTCAATGCTTAGGGAATGTGTCATCGCCGTAGGCTTTACACAATCCTCTAATTCAATACTGGCAAGTAAACTCGCCAGGGTGGCATTCATACATTATGACAATAAAGGGCATAACGCATTGAACACGACGCGGCCCTTAAAGTGGCATTCTCACCGAGCGTTTCCTACTCACAATTCTAGTACTGTTCTAGTCTGCTATGTGGTAAGTGCGAGTGGTGAGAATGCCCCTTTAACAGGCTACACTGCAAAGGCTCCAATTTGCTAAAAAGTACAAATTGGCAAGTATTCAAACTTGCCAATATCTGATATTTGGCTATCACTGATATTCAAAAGTGAAGGGTGTGAAGCAGTGTTACTCTCCCCTGAGCAGGTAGAGGTGGGGACCTGCTGCATGCCAGGGTCATGGTTGGGGTAGTGCAGCATAGGTGAGGGACGGGAGGCGGTCTGCCTGCATAACACTTGAAGTATGTCTGGACTGGAAGTCTGCCTACAACAGCGCCGATGGTGGGGGTTATAATCAGCTTTCTGAGAGCTGCCTGTCCAAGCTTTGTTGTTCACACGTAAAGACCTCAGAGCGGACTATCACCACCACATGTTGGGGCCTGTGAGGGTGATGATCACTGCAGCGGAGGGAAGTTCTGAAAAAGGTTTGCCATGCACTGCTACTGCAGACAACAAGCCGACCATTAAACTAGCAATGTATTCGCACTGGCCAATACTAGAGGGCATTGCAGTGACGACCAGGTGCTCCTCCCTCTGCCCCTCCCTCTTTTCCTGCCCCAATACAATGTACCTTATAAGGGTATGTGGAGTGCCTGTTCATGCATGTTATTATACCTGTCACTGCACTGCATATACTGGTTTGTGGTTGTTAGGTGTAAGTGTGGGTGAGGAGCAGTGACCTGCAGGTTACAATTAGCGGGGGGGGGGCATGTCACCTCTGGTCCTACACACACACACACACACACACACACACACACACACACACACACACACATATATATATATATATATATATATATATATATATATATATATATATATATATATATATATATTATTTATTTATTTATTTATGTATACTTGTTATGAGTTGATT
Source organism: Harmothoe impar (assembly GCA_947462335.1). Classification (NCBI taxonomy): domain Eukaryota; kingdom Metazoa; phylum Annelida; class Polychaeta; order Phyllodocida; family Polynoidae; genus Harmothoe; species Harmothoe impar. The sequence goes on along the minus strand of OX381708.1, from coordinate 21,612,606 downwards.
TATGATGGTAGAGTGGGTCTTCTGAGTTGGAGTAATTTTTCCATGCAGTGCAGGAGACTGCATACAGTAATCTAATCTCTGGAGGTTGTAGGAAGAGCAGGGAAGTGGTCAATGTAAGTAGTATAGAGAAATTGGGGATTGCCTCAGGTGGAATTTGTCAGGTGGGTGCTCCATGTAAGTAGTATAGAGAAATTGGAGATTGCCTCAGGTGGAATTTGTCAGGTGGGTGCTTCATGTAAGTAGTATAGAGAAATTGGAGATTGCTTCAGGTGGAATTTTACTGTATGGAGATTATTTCAGGTGGAATTTGTCTGTATGAAATATATGAAGTGAAAACGGAGAACATAATCGGGAGGTGATCATACTGGGAGTAGTATATGGAAAACAAGGGCCTCCACAACACCTACTGCTTTGAGATGTTACAAGTGTTACAGGATAGGGCATTTCGCTTGGGTCTGTCGAGACAGGAAGAGATGTTACCAATGTAACAGGGCTGGCCACATTGCATGGGGGTGCAGGAGTGGAAGAAGTCAGCAGTGGCAGCAACCTCCACAGCAGCAGTTAAACTACCAGGCGGGTCCCATCAATCAACCGCCACCCCAGTAGGTGGGACCCGTAAAAGATTGGAGAGATGGCCAAAGAAAGAGAAATATGGGAGGCAGCAGAGGAAGCAAGAACAAGAAGAGCATAAGCAAAAAGCAAAAACTGATTACAGATATGTCCATGTATAAGAGAACAGAAGTCAAAACGAGTATCACAAGGATGTGGTGTACTGACCTGAAGTGGGTAGGTCATCATGTTGTATTCAAATAGGCAAACAGAAGACTAGAGCCCTGATAGATACTGGGGCGCAGGTAAGTTTGATCTCAGCCAACTTTTACAGACAGTTGAGGAAACATGAAGATATGCCAGTAAGGGAATCTCCTATTGTGCTCACTTTTGTGAATGGACGTGAGTTAGTTAGCCTTGGAGAAACAGCGGTAAGTATAACAATTGGGAAGTCGCATGTCTATCAATGGTGTCAAATCGCGGAAGATCTAAACCACCAAGTGATACTGGGATAGGACTTTATATGCCGTGAGGGAGCCATAATAGATGGCGGGCGAGAGACCTTATATCTTCAGGGTGTTGGCATTCCTTTGCAGTATGATACTGAAGTGGCATCCCTTGTAAGATTGGCTGAAGATGTGGAATTGCCGCCTCAGAGCGTGGGATGTTACCCTGCTCAAAAGGCAAGATCCACTGGGCATCGGGATGGTGAGTATGTATGTTCAGGTATTCCTACGTGAATATTGGCTCTGGAACCCGGAGTCATGGTAATGAATACTTTGAACACCGTGAAGAAGGGCAGGAAGTTCCTTATTCACATAGTGAATGGGACAGGAAAACATTATACTCTCAAGAACGGCACAGTGGTTGGAAGGCTAGAGGAAATAAGTCAAGTAATAGGAACAGAGAGCCAAGGTCTAGACCATATGGCACATGAGAAGAAGGGAAGGGCTAAGGAATACCGAGAAGTGGCAACTGTAGAAACGACAATAGCAACTCAGCAAAATGCTAGAAGATCTCCATCAGGAAAATGATGACCTGTTTGCAAAGTCTGAGTTAGAGCTGACTGGTACTCATTTGTTGGAGAAGTCTATTGATACAGGAAGTCATCCACCCATAGCACTACAGTCCTACAGGGCTCCATTGCACAAAAGAGCTTTCATTGAGGAAAAAGTGGAAGAGCTATTGATGGCCGGGATTATAAGGAAGAGTCATAGTCCCTATAGTGCACCAGTGGTGAATTGGTCACTGAAGTTTTAAAAGGTATAAACGGGAAATTTGTAACCGCCTACCTAGATGACATTATCATCTGGTCAAGGGATGAGAGGGAACACCTAGAACATCTTGCAGTAGTATTTGGTCGTTTAAGAGATGCAGGCTTGAAGTTGAAGATGAGTAATTGTGCGTTCATGAAGAAGGAGTTGTCATTCTTGGGACACACAGTCACAGATGCTAGTGTACAGCCACAACAACCAAAGGTTGTTGTCATTCGGAAGCTCACCAGTCCAGAAAATGTTACAGAGGTTCGATCCTTCCTTGGGATGACATCATATTATCAGAGATACATCCTCAATTTCTCCACCTTAGCAGCACCACTGACTGCTTTAACAAAGAAGAAAGCAGTGTTTGACTGGACTAATGAATGTGAACATGCTTTTCAGAAATTAAAGGAGACTTTAATAACTCCACCCATTTTAGCATATCCTGACCTACACAAGCCATTCATAGTCTACACAGATGCAAGTGCCACAGTGGTAGGGTCTGTTTTAGCACAGGAACAAGAATGCCAGTTGCGAGTAATAGAATATGTGTCAGCTCAACTCAATGAGATGCAGCAAAGATGGCCTACAATCGAGCGAGAAGCTTATGCAATTATACATGCTGTGAGGAAGTTCAGGCCATACCTTTGGTGGTCTGAATTTGTGGTCAGAACGGACCATAAGCCTTTGCAGTACATGTTTAAGTCACAGATTAAAAATCTCAAGGTACAGAAATGGTCGATGGAACTGTGGGAGATGAATTGTAAGATTAAGTATATAAGTGGACCTAGAAATTGTCCAGCAGACTCCCTAAGCAGAGTACGGCAGGTAGATGTTATCAATATGGACCATCTCAGCACAGCAGAGGAAGAAGCGAGGAATCTGCAGAGTGAACAAGAGGAGATGGAAGAATACCATCATCCTGTGTTCGAATCAGGAGGGCAACCAGTTGATATGAAGCAAGAACAAGAGAAGGATACAAACTTAGGAAAATTAAGGAAGGATGGAAGGTATGTGGTGCTTGATGATATCCTGTACTACATCTCAGAAGAACCAGAGGTGGGCCTGCAGCTTGTCATACCCACTCACATGAGAAGTCTCGTGTTAGAGAAATGCCATGACGAGATGGCTCACATGGGTATCAATAAGACTTATAGTCGCATCAGGAAGGACTACTACTGGCCTAGACTATTTCGGGATGTAGCAAGGCATGTGTCACAGTGTGTTACCTGCAACACAAGAAAACTAGAGAAGAGGATTCCACCATTGCAAGATGTAAATGAACCTACAAGTCCCTTCCAGAACGTGGCCCTTGACATAGTGGGGCCGTACCCACAAAGTTATAAAGGAAATTGCTACCGTAAAACCTTGCGTAGAAGCCGCGGCTAGTACGCAAGTCAGATCGCTGGTGCGGCTTATAGAATCGGCACAGAGTCTGGGTGCGGCTTATATGCGAGTTTTTGCTACTATGGTACAGTACTAAAAGTCACCATACTCAGTACCATATAGTAAATGAGATATGTAAAGAGCTCAAGATTTCAAGGATTACAACATCTCCATATTACCCCCAATCGAACGGAAGACTTTGGGGTGACATGGTTGCCAAATATGTGACTGATCCCCATGAATGGGACCGTGCGGTGCCCTCTGCGCTCCTAGCATTGCGAACTGCACAAAGTAGAGTCACGGGCTATTCCCCATTCTACCTCATGCATGGTTGCAGCCAAGAAGAAAGTACTATGGAGAACAGAATCACAAGAAGATGTTGGAAAAATATCACCAAGCAATGGTAACAGCCTGTAAACACAGAAGGACGGCTAAGGCCAGAATGAAACGGTATCATGACCAAAAGATCTAGGAGGAGCCTCTGGAGGTTGGCGATCCTGTGTACCTGTATAATAACCATAAGGAGAGTAAACTGGACAAGAAGTGGTTACCCTATTATCGGGTTATTGAGCAGCTGACCCCAGTCAACTTTAGGATCAAAGATCAGGTAACAGGGAAAGTGACAAAGATCCATAAAATTCATTTAAGAAAGGCACATCTAGATTGGAAGAAACCCGCCCCAGAGAAACCTATGAGGAGGGCTCAGCTGGCAGCCACAGCGGATGAACACCTTGCATCAGGAATGAGTTATTCGCCAGGGCGTGATAGCACCAGTAGTGATGTTAATGAAGCAGGGGATTGGTCAGAAGATGACAACCTCCCATTGGCACAACTTCAGAGCAGAATACGAGCTGAGCGAAGATTCAGAGGATGTGCCTTTGAATGTACTGCAACAAAGATGGAGAATGGAGGGAATGAGGAATGAAGCAGAACAAGGAGAGAATTATTCAGACTCTGATATAAGTGGACTGGAGGGAGCAGTAGGAGGCTTAAGTGACGAGGACCTAGCTACAACCAGAGCCAAGAGGCAACATAGCAGTAGCACTGACAGTGAGATGAGTGGCCAACAAGAGGCCAAACGCAGAGTTACTGACTCAGAAATGGCTGATCAAAGCCAAACTGAAAAGAGAGGTAGAGATGAGGGAAGTGACGAGGAAGAATTCCACAAACAGCCTGAAAAGCTGAGGAAAATTGAAACCATAAGGAGCACCAGAGAGAAGCAACAAGCATCTAAGGAGGAAGAGAGGGGACAGAAGAAAAAGAAGGAAGGGGCCGTCCATTAATTACATACGCATGAAGGGGGGTGGGGGGGTTAGGCCAAATGCGTACAGATGCGTACAGGGGGGTGGGGGGTCTAGGCTCATTTTGGAATACGCATTGTGTACGCATAGGGCCGATTTTCTGTTCATTTTAGACTAAAATTGGCACCTTTTTAGGTCGAAATATCCCACTTAATTTTGAAAATTTTGTTTGGGATTTTCCAAACATGCCAAATATTGTTTGATCACCCCCCTCCTACCAACCAGCCATAAGTACTCCCCCCCTCCGGGGCCATTAATTTCTGCTTTTGCAAAATGCCCTCCCCCCTCCCAACAAATCGCAAATTGTGGTGTATTTAAATTGTAATATTTGGTTCTGATCACCCCATCATGGGGGCGTATCAAGTTTTGCCCATCCCCCCCTCACTGAGGACCATTTTCACTGACCCCTAGCTCCTATCTTCACCAGCCCCCCCCCCCCCCCCCCCCCCACTCCCACGCTAGATGGCAAAATAAAAATCGACCCTAAGCTTGACCAGCCCCCCCCCCCCAAAAAAGTTGGGATACACTTTTTACAAGTGGGAAATTTGTCCTAACTATCTACTTCTTTTCTTATCTATGAAAGGAATCAATTTCCGGATGAAGGGGTTTCTTATTAATAAGAAGAATTTTATAAGATTCCGTTATTTTATCAGTGGGGGGGGGGGGCTAAAAGTGAAATGCGTATGTACGCATAGGGGGGAGGGGGTAGTCCAAATGCGTACATGGTGCAACAGGGGGGGTGGGGGGGTCTATTTTGGCCAGAAATGTGCGTACGTAATTAATGGATGGCCCCGAAGGGGTGAAACAGTTATTAGACGCCGTTGTAGCATTTCTTTAACGGTTAATTTGTACCCTCTGTGGAGTGGGGGAAGAAAGAATAGCTCCACCGGAAGCCAGCCGAGTCGTAAAAGGCGACTGTTTGTGCACCTTGACGGAATTTCAGGGTGAAAGCCATAGAGGAATGTGATATCCAATGGATCTACACTAATCAAAGGCTGAATATTCATCCGGCATCCGAGAATACAAAAGTTGCAACAAAAGTTGCAAGGGGGCTATACATAGATATATCCCTAATATTTTTATCATAGTGTGTTGTTGGACATTATTATTGGTTTTATTTGTTGCACCTATATACATTGCAGAATAGCATAGTGTAGCATAGTGTACCATAACAAGTGACATGTGGGATGTTCAGAGACTCGGGATGTTCAGAGACTCGAAATTTAGGACAGATCTCAAAATTGGTTAGGTTCCCTGCATAGCGAGTGAAGTATAACTGTGTGACAGTCTGTTTGGGGTATAGCATGACCAGCAAAATGTGGGATGTATTGAGAGCAAGTCTGTCCTCGGATTTTCAGCGACTCGAAGTTAGAGGACAGATATCTAAATTGGCTAAGTTCCCCACACATTGAATAAAGTGTGTTTGTGTGAGTGTCTGGATTGGGCAGAGAAGATGTCAATGATCAGGTCCTATGAGCTCTATAGCAGGCTTGAATATGGTATAGAGGGGCTTAACACTGATAGCTTAGTGAAATATTTAGGGAATATGCTAGGCTATTTTGGAAGACCTGATAACTCAACTTGATAATCTTCAAATCTGGGATCCGTCTTTTTTCTCTAACGTATGTGACTCAGTATCATGAGATTGATGCATTTCTTGTTCCTGTCCGACTTGTCAAAAATATTCACAAATCATATTTATAATTCTCATGTATATACTACTCCTCATCCTCTATTACACTGCACTTTCAGTTTTTTAAATTTAATCTAGTTTCTATACATTTCATCCATCCAAAGTGGCTGTATCGCGTTCCTATATGGCTTGGGATACCTCCCTGACACTTTCTATACATTTATACATACTTTTTTTTCTACCAAATTGTACCCTGAAAATTCTCCTTTTAACCCTGGGTATTGCTTTTTCATATTTTTCAATCATTTTTGTGATAAATGTGTCTTTACTGTTGTGGATCCTGTTCCTGTCCGATGCATTTTATTCAGTTTTTTTTGAAAACCAAAGCTATTTAAGTATTTACAATACCCTCCTAATATTCTAGGACATAACCCCCTTCCCTACATAAAATATAAAGTATCTCATGACTTGGGTTTGTCTGCTATGGCATAAATACCCTTATGTCATGTTCCTGTCCGCCCCTTTCCTGTTCCTGTCCGGCTGTTTGACCAGGAATATATCATAAACCATGTATGAACATGATAGTTTTTCTCTTTAATTCTTTTATATATATCTCTAGGCAATACATATAAGTGCTTATTGCATGTTTCTACTGCACTCTATGGCCACAGGACATGAAATTATGTTCCTATCCACCCATATCCTGTTCCTGTCCGGCAGTTTTAGAGGAATAAATGATAAACCATGTAAGAACATGATAGTTTTCTTGTGTAATTCCTTTGAATATGTCCCTTGGCAGTACATATGACTACTTATGGCTCGTTTCCTCATGAAAGCAGCATATAAAATACCTACAGAAATAAAATATCTTGTTCCTGTCCGACCCTTTCCTGTTCCTGTCCGGCTGTTTGACCAGGAATATATCATAAACCATGTATGAACATGATAGTTTTTCTCTTTAATTCTTTTATATATGTCTCTAGGCAATACATATAAGTGCTTATTGCATGTTTCTACTGCACTCTATGGCCACAGGACATGAAATTATGTTCCTATCCACCCATATCCTGTTCCTGTCCGGCAGTTTTAGAGGAATAAATGATAAACCATGTAAGAACATGATAGTTTTCTTGTGTAATTCCTTTAAATATGTCCCTTGGCAGTACATATGACTACTTATGGCTCGTTTCCTCATGAAAACAGCATATAAAATACCTACAGAAATAAAATATCTTGTTCCTGTCCGACCCTTTCCTGTTCCTGTCCGGCTGTTTGACCAGGAATATATCATAAACCATGTATGAACATGATGGTTTTTCTCTTTAATTCTTTTATATATGTCTCTAGGCAATACATATAAATGCTTATTGCTTGTTTCTTCTGCACTCTATGGCCACAGGACATGAAATTATGTTCCTATCCAACCATATCCTGTTCCTGTCCGGCAGTTTTAGAGGAATAAATGATAAACCATGTAAGAACATGATAGTTTTCTTGTGTAATTCCTTTAAATATGTCCCTTGGCAGTACATATGACTACTTATGGCTTGTTTCCTCATGAAAACAGCATATAAAATACCTACAGAAATGAAATATCTTGTTCCTGTCCGACCCTTTCCTGTTCCTGTCCGGCTGTTTGACCAGGAATATATCATAAACCATGTATGAACATGATAGTTTTTCTCTTTAATTCTTTTATATATATCTCTAGGCAATACATATAAGTGCTTATTGCATGTTTCTACTGCACTCTATGGCCACAGGACATGAAATTATGTTCCTATCCACCCATATCCTGTTCCTGTCCGGCAGTTTTAGAGGAATAAATGATAAACCATGTAAGAACATGATAGTTTTCTTGTGTAATTCCTTTAAATATGTCCCTTGGCAGTACATATGACTACTTATGGCTCGTTTCCTCATGAAAACAGCATATAAAATACCTACAGAAATAAAATATCTTGTTCCTGTCCGACCCTTTCCTGTTCCTGTCCGGCTGTTTGACCAGGAATATATCATAAACCATGTATGAACATGATGGTTTTTCTCTTTAATTCTTTTATAAATGTCTCTAGGCAATACATATACCGTATTCGACGTAATAAGCGCCCTCCCCCTAATAAGCGCCCCCCTCCCTTTTTCAGATTTTTTCCAGATTTCTTTAATGTGATCCTCCGATTTTGGTACTGATTTTCACACCTGTGTGTAATATAGAGCACTTCACACCTGTGCAGGTGTTAAGGCCAAGTCAGATGTGAAATCATAGGGGTGTGTAGAAGCCTTGTAAAGGCCACTGAGGTCTGCATATCACAGCCATGGGGGGCGCTTATTAGAATGAATATTTGAGGCCGATTTTTCCACTTAAAATATTTTTTTAAGCGCCCAGGGCGCTTATTACGTCGAATACGGTAAATGCTTATTGCTTGTTTCTTCTGCACTCTATGGCCACAGGACATGAAATTATGTTCCTATCCAACCATATCCTGTTCCTGTCCGGCAGTTTTAGAGGAATAAATGATAAACCATGTAAGAACATGATAGTTTTCTTGTGTAATTCCTTTAAATATGTCCCTTGGCAGTACATATGACTACTTATGGCTTGTTTCCTCATGAAAACAGCATATAAAATACCTACAGAAATGAAATATCTTGTTCCTGTCCGCCCCTTTCCTGTTCCTGTCCGGCTGTTTGACCAGGAATATATCATAAACCATGTATGAACATGATAGTTTTTCTCTTTAATTCTTTTATATATATCTCTAGGCAATACATATAAGTGCTTATTGCATGTTTTTACTGCACTCTATGGCCACAGGACATAAAATTATGTTCCTATCCAACCATATCCTGTTCCTGTCCGGCAGTTTTAGAGGAATAAATGATAAACCATGTAAGAACATGATGGTTTTCTTGTGCAATTCCTTTAATTATGTCCCTTGGCAGTACATATGACTACTTATGGCTCGTTTCCTCATGAAAACAGCATATAAAATACCTACAGAAATAAAATATCTTGTTCCTGTCCGACCCTTTCCTGTTCCTGTCCGGCTGTTTGACCAGGAATAAATCATAAACCATGTATGAACATGATAGTTTTTCCCTGTAATTCCTTTATATATGTCTCTTGGTAGTACACCTGAGTGCCTATTGCATGTTTTTACATAAAGTGGTCGCCAGTAAAAAAAAATGCAAAGTTAGGTACTGACAAAATATGTAAAAAAGTGACTTTCTGACCATTGTGGGACCAGAAAAAAGGAGAAAAAAGGCTGTTTTTAGCATTATCTTATTATATAGGACTAGGATATCATGCTGGCAAAATTTGAATTTGGTTTATGAAAAATATATGTTGTTTGAGGGACATTGGTCTGGCCGGACAGGAACAGGAAATCTGCACTTTGGTTAGATAAAATAGGTAGAAAAAACATTAAATAAGAAAAATTAAAAATACAGTGCAATGCACCATGAGGCCTAAAGGAAGCATCAGAAATATTTTGTTGATCTGAGCATATTTTTGCAAGCCGGACAGGAACAAGAAATGCACTGATCTCATGATACATGGTCATATATCCCCTACATCATTATTGGCAATATTCTTATTATTGTTATTGTAAATGTTGGTGATTTATTGTGTAAACGAAGGATGTTATTGAGACAGAGAGAGATGAAGATTCAAATGCTGCGCCTCCAAGTCATGATAGTAGGGCAAGGGTTCAAGACACCACAGAAGCGGTAACTGTAAACAGTAGACAAAGCCTCCAAGATGACTATGTGGCCCTGACAGACTTTGCGTCATCTTCGGCCAAACGTAAGCCTTTTGTAGATTCCCCTGTGCTTGGCTCTGTTCTTGCTGTTACAGCTGCAAATCTGACGCCTCGTCCAAGGACACAGAATTATAAGTACAATGACTTTTGGATGGACTATGTGATCATCAGACCTGAACTTAGTCGCTGTCTGTAATTCCAGGGGAAGCGTTATGAGTCATCCTTGCTGAAGGTTGATACCAGAGGAACTTTGACCAACACGTCTCTGCAAAGGAGATTCTATGAGTTTTGGGTGTTATGTCGAATATTGTTGCTTTAAGCTTTTGGATTATTATACCGTCTGTTTCCACTGTTGGTTATTTATGACAGTAATAGTGGAATGGTAGATGGTGCTACGCAGATTATGTTAAGACTTATATAATCAAACTTGAGTATTATTATAGTTAAGTTGTTTTTCACTTGGCAGTGAAAAACTTGTGAGCAGGGGAGGGATGTAGCATAAAGGGGCATTGGTACTATTTGGATGGCCTTAACCTATTGGAGTGATGTGTTCATACTAATAACCTGTTGGTGGAATGATATGTTCATACATATTTATGACATATTTATAATATTTATAATATTCATCACATGTTGGATATTAATATTGATATTCATTATGGATATATTGATGTTTCAATTATATGGCTGCTATATCATATAGAGAGCTGCTATCACTATAGGCAACGTGCAGAACCTGGCTGCTCCTAACATTTATTTAAATATCTTATGACGTAAATGCCTACGTAAGATTCTAAAGATTCTGGAAGGGTTGGTTGGAGCCAGAAATACTCTGGTTCTAGCTACACCCCGGCAGTCGGCAGTCGGGAGTTGGAGGTGCGCGGGAGTAGGAAGCAGCAGAAGTCAGGGGTAGATAGCAGCAGGCAGCCCAGTGGAGGGTGATATACCACACAACGACAACGAGAAGTACTAGCCACTTGGAATAAAACTCTTTCACGCCAAGAACCTGGTCAATTATTTGTGGACATACCTTAAAGGACTGAGGAGAAATCCCCACAAGTGGGCCTATAGTTTTCCAGTAAGATTCACACTTTCACCTTGTTTTCCACACATGTTATCTTTACATTAACATGCCATCTTCATTTGGTGAAAATCCTATATTAATTGGTTTTACTGATTGGTTGTCACCACTACAGGAGTACCTAAAGTGGCCCAGGGGCTCAACCATGAGTGGCCCACCAACAGTATCAGTTATACTATGCTAGATGTAGGGTGAGATCTATTCTAAAATAAATGGATGCCCCCCCCCATGACCCAATAAACAAAAAGATGTTATATAATGTGGGAAAAATGTCCTTTTCATTATTTTTGATTATAGAATTACATGGAAATCAACCTGATTTCTGGTCAGAGAAAAACTGGTCCATTAAGTTTCGAACCCAGGATCTTCTGTGTGCTAGGCTAATACTATACCTCTACCCCATTCTGGATACATGGTGTTAGAACTGCTGAAAGCTATACTGGTATGACATTGAGACTGTGTGAGTATGTACCTTGGGAATTCAGATCCAGGCCTTCTGTAATAAGGGACCTTATGTCTATGTTTCATGAGCTATGTCAGGATTGCTAAAGGTCCCTTAAGATAGGTTATAGGACATATAATAAGCGACAGTGGTTTATATGAGTAAAGCGGAGGGAAATGGAATACCCCCCCTGGTGGGTTCACAGGTACTATCCAGTATGGCCAGACTGGTCACCACACCCCCATCTGTGGGAGGAAGACTGAACCTGTGGTTTGGCTCACCAGGGGCGCTCACCACCTACATATAGCCGGGTGCACGCCGGAGCTCGGCCTCACAACCTCCTCACCGCTGCTGCTAGCGCCTGCTCTGACAGAGACACTGACATTGCCGTCAGTTGACATTGGTTGACTTTGGGTTGACTTTGAATTGCACCATGGCGTCGTCTGGGAAGGACATTAACTGCAAGGGGTGTCAATTCAGACATCCTAGGCCTGGTGGTTCATTGTGTAGTTACTTCAGAGCAGCAGTGGAGGCAGCGGTGAAGGATGGTAAAGGGCGTGACGACGCCGGTGAGTATCTTTCTGCTATCATAGCCCCTTTAAATCTAGCCCCGGGCGACGCCAATGTACCCGACCCGGAGGAACAGGGGGCTAGTGTATCGGAATTGTTGGATGTGGTGGAGTCCCAGAGGATACAAATTGAACAATTGGTTGCAAAGTTTTCCAAACTAACTCCTACATTACCTGTCCCTGGCCCACCAATACCACCAGCTCCGCCAGTTCCGCCTCCGGTTCCAGGCCAGCCGTCACCAGGCCCTAACCCCCTCCCAGACCCTGCTGACTTAGCCAACCCTTTCTACAATTACCCTCCAGTTGCACCAGTTCCTGGGGGAGTCGGTCCTACTCATAATGGGCAGGTGGGAGGGGGCCCTCAGGTGATTTATGTGCAGCAGGCGGGACCCACAGAAATGAGAAGACGTAAGTTGCGTTTCTTTGACATAGAGCCCTTCTACTGTTACCACAAGTCAGAACAAGAGAGAACGGTCGATGATTTGATAGCAGCTCTTATGGGGCTTGTCTCTTATTTATCTGAGCAGAATCTCCCAGTGGGTACCCTTATGAAGCATGTTCGTTTTGTGACAGAGAAAGCCAAAATCTTCAAGTCCCGGGCTATCTTCCATTATGATTTGGGGGTTAGGGAAAAGGCTGAATTTACCGGGGCCTACACCTTGGGCTATGGTGATTGGGAATTGTCCACCAGGTACCTAGGGGTGGACCAGCTCATTCCCCATTCCCCTGATAGTCAGAGGGGTGGTGGTGGCAGTAGTAGAAACAAGAGTAAAAAACAGAGCCAAACCATGCCCCCGGGGTTTTGTTGGAGATGGAATGTGGGGAAGGCTTGTAGACGTACGCCTTGTCCTCATAAGCACTTGTGCACCACTTGTTCCGGTGACCATACAAGCTTGGCTTGTAATGCAGGGACTTCGGGGGCACCTCCAGGTACATAGGATGATGTGTTGGGTGAGCAACCTATAGGTATTAGTAAGGGCTGCCTTCGTACTAACAGTCTAAGCTGCGGTGGGGGCTCCCTATTAGAAGGGAGCCTCCATTTTACCGGCTCTGAGTTAGCTCAGGGGTCGTCAGCGGTGAATGGGTTAACACCGGTCTCCACTCCAGATGAGGAGGGTCTTTTACTTCTTTCACAGTTGACTTCTGGACTTTGTACTAGCCCTACTTGTGTTCCGGATGGTAGTTGTTTGGGTTGCTCACCCGTTAATGTCCATATGTATTCCACTGGCGGTGCCGTGGAGGGTGATATGTATACACCCAATGGTCAGGAAGTTACTATTTCTGACCATGTTCCCTGTGACTACTATGTAGGGGCGGAATTTGGTTCTGTCGCCCATGGTGGTCTAGATGGTCGAGTTCCCCCTGGTGCTGGTGAGTCTGTATCTGAATCTTGTGATTTTGACATGTTTATTGACAATAACTGGGACGCAATCAATTCTAGTAATTTTACTGAGGAGATTATTGGGGCTCAATTTGAAAAACCTATCCTAGACCCAATATCTCATGTATGTTACAGCTCGAGGAAAAATATTCGTCCTATTGATTATAACTTGTGTTGGCTAGGGCCGCCCACATCAGTGTGTTGTTATGATGTCAATAACCCAAATGTCATTACAGAGTTATTCGATGACGATTACTTCAGACTACCACCAGCGGGGGCCCCATCCTTATGTGGCCCAGTGTGTTCGCATTCAGTAGGTGGTAATGCTATGCAATTAAAACCATGTAATTTTTACAGGGAGGCCTATTTGCATCCGGTGGGACAAGACATCGATGCTGACTACATTTATGATGGAGTCCTGTCCGGGTTCAAAATTATGGATGAATTGGTTGATACTAGTTATGTTAGGACTAACTATGATAGCATAAATCTTCCCGTGTTTAAGGCCCAAATGGACGCCATTGTTTCTAGTGAACTGATTGAAGGTAAACTTACTGTGGTGGATTCACCACCTACCTGTGTACATAGTCTGGGAGCAGTCCCTAAAAAGAATGGGAAGTTGCGCCCCATTGTTGACATGAAACGCCCCTTGCATAAAAGTGTGAACTCATTTATGGATTCAGTGGTAGAACCATTCCATTATGTTACTGTGGCTGAAGTATGTGAGAATTTGAATCCTAATACTTTTATGGCAGTGGTTGATGTATCTTCAGCGTACAGGTCTGTGAATGTCTTTCCAGATCACACAGACTATCAAGGTATCATGTGGCCGACGCAGGATGGTGATGATCAATATTACAAGGACAATTGCTTGGCATTCGGGGCCAGATCTAGCCCATATATTTTTCAAATGCTGTCTGATTTTGTAGTCAGGGGTATGAGAAAAAGAGGTTTTTTCAACTGCTATGGGTACCTGGATGATTTCATCGTTATGGGGGATAGCCTAGATGAATGTAATTTGGCTTTAGGAGTGTTGATGAAATTGCTCAGGTTTTTGGGCTTTTATATTTCGTACCCTAAAATTGTCATGCCTTCACAATGTGTAACATATCTAGGTATACAGATTGACTCCGTAGCGATGGAACTGTCCCTTCCCCCAGCCAAGCTGTTGGCTCTCCAGGGTAAAGTGGATGAGTTTTCAGTCAAAACTACGGCCACCAAGAAAGAGTTGCAGGTGTTAGTTGGACATTTGGCGCATGCCTCAACAGTAGTGGTTGGCGGTAGGACTTTTTCCAGGAGACTGATTAATCTGATTAAAGTTCTTCCAGATTCCAACAAGGAGGTCAAGTTGCCTAATTGGGTGATTGAAGATGTCAGATGGTGGTCGGCCTTTGCAAAATTATTTAATGGCAAGGCTGTCATTGTCAATCGTACCCCAACTGTTACTATAGCCACTGATTCGTCTATGTCCGGTTTTGGGGCCATAAATGGTGAGAAAGATTATCTAGTGGGCTCTTGGAGTTCAAAATTTGAATATCATGCTGATTGCCTTATCTCCCCTTTTTGTGTTACCGGTTCTCCAGAAGAACTAAAAAATGTGAATAATCCTGATATTAACTTGTTGGAACTATGGCCGGTGGTGGCATCTGCTCACCGGTGGTCGTCCGAGTGGAAAGGTAGAACGGTCCTGGTGGAGTCGGATAACACTCAGGTGGTAAGAATGCTGTATACAGGAAGGAGTAGGTCTGTTCAATGCATGACCTGGCTGAGGGAGCTATTCTGGATGTCGTTTGTGTATAATTTCAATATTGTGTGTAACCATATATCTACCCATGTTAATAGGGGCCCGGATTATTTATCTAGGGTCACAGACTATAGGTTAAGGGGTAAGGCTCCCCCCCCTGAGTTGTTGCATTTGCTCTCCTTTTAGGGTTGCAGCTGGAGGAGAAGGCGGCCCTATACCAGTCGTCCTGGATGGCGGAGAATACGGTTAGGACCAGGAAGGTCCAATGGAACCACTATTTTGATTTCTGTCGTTACCTGGGGGAGGTTCCCCTACCTGCATCTGAAAATGTTGTCATCATGTACTTGGCGTTCATGGCCGAGAGGTTCACATATACCTCTATCATTAATTATTTGTCTGCCTTGTGGGTCCTTCATAAAACTTATGGGTTCTCATACCCGGATCCACAAGGTTTTAGGATTAAGACCACCTTGAGTGGTATAAAAAGACATTTGGGTGATGCTAAGGTTAAAGCCCACCCACTGACTGTACAGCATTTGTCATTGATTTTTGCTTCCCTTGATTTTGCCTCTACGGAGGATATGTGTTTTTGGGCGGCACTATTGGTTGGGTTTCGGGCTCTCCTAAGAAAGTCTAACCTATTTGATCCAGGGATGGCACTTACCTGGGGCAGTGTTGCCTTTAAGCCCTGGGGGGTTTGTTTTTTGGTTAGAAAGACCAAAACTATTCAGTATAGGCAGAGAGTACAGAAGGTCTACCTGACGAAGATGTCTGTCTCTAAGTACTGTGTTTCCCACTATCTCATGCTACTGTTGGCCCTGGTGGCTCATGTTTCACCTAATGACCATGTTTTGTCTTTTGAAAGTAAAGGCAAGGTTGTACAGGCTACTTATAGATGGTTTAATGACAAGTTGTCCAAGACTTCGAGGCAGCTGGGGCTCCCACATTTCACTTCTCATTCCATGAGGAGAGGAGGAGCGTCTGCATTAGCGGAGGCTGGTGTGTCATTGCAAGACCTACAAGTGATTGGTGATTGGCAGAGTATGCAAGTTCTGTCCTACTTGGAGAGGTCAGAAGAGTCAAGGGTCACCTTGGATCGCAGTATGACGAGGGCGTTGTTCAATGCTTGAAAACTACATTATCAAGGATCGGCCTATGTAAGGCGCCCACATGGTTGGGATCATCATTAAAAATACCCACTTGGTTGGGTTTAACCTCATTTGCCCACTTGGTTGGGATTGGACTCGGTACATAACTGGTTTGTGTCTTCCTGTTTAGAACTGAGTGAACAAAACATGGGGGTACTTCTACACTCCCCACACTTGTCCAACCTCCGTGGCTACATAGATAGGACTTAGAACTTTAGTGTGAGAGGTCCCTGGTTCCGGTCTCCCCACAGTTAAGACCTTTAGCAACCATGCTGTAGCTCATAAAATATAGACATTGTGAAAACAAATGTTTTTTTGGTGAACTATATAAGAACATAAAATAAAGTTATACATAGAAAAGTTCCTGAATGTTAATTGTATTTTTGTTCAGTGGTACACTATGCCCCCAGAAGCAGAAATGGGCCTAGAGGTTAACTGAACAGAAGGCAGCCCCCAAGAAGGCAAGATAGAAGAGCAGGCTTAAAGCCTATTCATAGGATTGCTATTGGAACTAACAATGTGCAGGAGGCTATATTTTCATTATGTTCTAATGGAACATAACTTTGTAACCACATTTACCAAGTTGCAGATGCATAAACAGTGTTTTATTGGAGTGGGCCACTCAAGGTACAAGGTGGGCCAGTCATGGTATCAATTCAATGTCCAAAGGGTACCTTACTTTCATCAGCATTTTCACAATATATTACATAGAAATCAATATTTTTGACTTGTCTATAGCATTCCAAACAGTGTCCCAATGAAAAGTGCTGCATACTTCATGAGGATTGGATCACTCTTTCTACATGTAATCTTGTATCAAAGTCAGTCTTGTGGGTTTCAGCTCCTCAACAGGGCCACACATGGGCGGTTTACCCTGGGGCTGTCTGGGGCTGTAAGGAGTTGAATGCCACATAAGCTCAGATTACACCTGACACGCGGTCTGGCTATAATTACCTTGGTGGGAACGTCAGTGGGAGGCAATTTGACCATATCGCTTGAGTTTGGGTGACCAAAAGTCTTAATCGCCCTATAACGAGCAGTGGTCAGAGTGATCATTGGTCACCCAAAACCGGGCGATATGGCCGTTAAAGTGTGCTTGACCATTTCGCGGAAAACTGGTCAATAAATAGTCCACATAGAGTGTAAAACACCACACAACAGCTAGAAATTGGTACATAGCCAGCGTCTAGTAAACAAGTGTCAGTATGACTGAGCCTCAGCTTGGCCAGCAGGTGACCAGCCGACCAGAGGGTTAACCAGTGAGACCTAGGGGAGGGAAAAATCATGCATAATTAAGTCTAGCTGGAAAATATCAGAAGGTTTGTAGGGCACTTTTAAAGCTAGTTTCTATCATAATTAGTTCGAAAGTTACGCCCCGATATGTAAATCTGCCTTTTCATGAAGTAGAAAACAGTTTCCCCAAAATGTACCTCCCCCTCTCCATTAGGGGACCTGTCTCGCTGTGTGCATAGGCATATTGTGCAAAAAGTAGCACTGCAACAATATGATTTTACTTCATAATCTTGATTCTTATATATTATTAAGCTTAACTTTAGTTTTTGAAAGAAATTGTTTGCCTAGTTTGTGATTTATTCATCAAAACGCATCAGAAATAGCTACTTTCATGGGTCGGGTCCATTCAATTCAATGATATAGACATCCATCTTACGAGGCCAATCCTGGAGAAACTAGCACTGGGACCCCACTTTTTTATTTCATATATTTTGATTGCATATTATACGAAGAACAAAGTTTAAAGAAATTGTTTGCCAAATAAATTTTTGGTCACCTGTAGCCCTTGCCCTTAATGTGATACAAATGAAAAACTAATTATATTATTCTTTCATAAACAGTTGGTGCCCCATAGGTTCAAGATAGCTAACTTTCATTGGATGCCACGATGCTTTAATGTGGGTCGCTACCCTTTGATTTCCTCAAATTCTTAAATCTATCAGCATGGGCTAATATTGCATAGCCAGATACATATATGGCTGTGTCTCACGACCTTGAGCCAATGTTTTTGTCTCTGACCGGGTGCCGTCTCTGACCAGGTGCCGTCTCTGACCGGGTGCCGTCTCTGACCTAGTGTCAGAAAAAAGTGTTTTTTAAATTCTAACCTATACTCATATATATAAGGATTTGTAAAAACGTTATGGCAGCTGTTATGTAATTATTATTAGCCTCCTGCTGTTGGTAGAACAAAACTAAACTCCCAAAGTGACATCCGGTCAGAGACGGCACCCGGTCAGAGACGGCACCTGGTCAGAGACGGCACCCGGTCAGAGACAAAAACATTGGCTCAAGGTCGTGAGACACAGCCATATACATTCCCTAGACTGTATTAAAAATTTAGATCACTTCAAGCTAAATTGTGCATTTTGTAATACTTTGCATATTTGATATATTGGTACCTGATAATGTATATGGGTGAGACCATCCATAAATGTAGAATTCAGGCATTTTGGCGGGAACAATATGTGGCAAAATGCTACAGAACCAGAAATACTGGATCTATTTAGTAAAATCCTTTCTTTGTGACAGGGAATAGTAGAGACTTAATTCAGAAAAAAAAGACTTTTGGTGTGTTTGGTGAGAATTTTTTGATTTATGGTCCGTCAAACATGAGATTCACATAAATGTAACGTCCGTCAGATGTATTTGAGGTGGCCAAATGGCTGGTTGATGAAGTGAGTTTAATAGCCATGTTATCACCCAACTAGAGGGTTGTTATGAGTTTTATATCTACCAAAAAAAAATTTAGAATTTATTAATTTTTCTCAGCTCAGAGTCCGAAAAACCTATTGTGGACAGAATAGATCTTCGGACGTTACACACACATTAGTGTCTCTCCAGCATAAATTTATGCACTTGTACACATTAAATGTGTCCTACAACCATGGCTGACCACACATTGATCAATCTTGAGCAATAGTTGCTCCTGTGGAATGTACAATCTATTTAGCTTCAATATGGCCCATGTAACATCCGTCAGATCTATTTATGTAACATCCGTCAGATAAATATGAAACTTATCAAATAAGCATCAAAGTACATGCTTCTGTGGTAAATATTCTACCTATAGCCCCAAGCTATCAATTTGGTGTGCTAAACATATCCAGGCATTATTCAATTTGCCTTTCAAACTGATTACAAAGTTCTTGGGAATAGATTTGACGGATGTTACACCAGAAAATTGATATCAGCCCAGAGATATTAATATCAACTAGCTTAGAGTTATCACTGGATAATATCTTAAAGGGGTATCTTGTCTAATATCCTGAACCTTCAATATGTTATTTTCACCCACTGTTCATTATTTTAGGGCACATTTTATTTATCTGACGGACGTTACATTATCAGATTATTCTTCAAAAAATCCCATTTCTGCTCACTGCAACCTCTTCATATTGTAACATAGTATGCCCCTATGGTACTTTTATTACACCAAACACTCATTCAGACCATAGCAGATACTTCAATTTTTGACACAAAAAAATCAGAAGTGTGAAAATAAGGAAAATTTTGTTCTCAAACAGCCTGTGGAGACCCTAAATGGGTGTTTTAAATCAGTTTGGACACCTAGGACATATATCAAACCTGTTTTATACAAGGAGAGTCAAGGTGAACAGGTCTTAGTAGTGTTTGATATTTAGTGCTCATGGGACTGGGTTTATCCTAAGTAATATGACAAATGTAACATCAGTCAGATCTGTTGTGATTCAACACCTTATATATGGGTTTACCATGCAAATAATGTGTATATGGTTGCAAAAGTATACATAATTTTGAAAGTATACATGATGGGGATAATACTAAGAGAATTTAATGATAAAAAGAGTAACTTTAAGCAAAATAGAGTAAAGTTGGAGTTATGTTCTGAAAAGTTCCACAATTTTGCCTACTTAAAAAAGCTTGCCAATGCATTACAAAAAAAGTCTTCCTCTGGGTTCCGGAATTTTTCATGCTGTTCTTATATATCAAGCCTACCTGCCCATGCAATTTGGAATGACTGTGGCATTTTTTGTTATATTTTTCATGTTAGGAAAATAGATCTGACGGACGTTACACAATATTAGTAGCCTTTGGTTGATAATGAATAAAAACTGACCCCCTGGGAGTTAATCGATCCGCCAGGGGTTTTCATATTGCCAAGATCTAAGGCTTTAGATATAATCGAGTTGTATACTTTAATGTTAAGTTTCTTGATTTTTGCTTTTGGGACCACAATTGTACATTTATAGATGGTCTCACCCATATATTTTTTAAACATGAGCTAGTATAGGGGAACTGATCAACAATAATGCTCAAGTCAATTTCTTTATTTGATTGAATTGATTGACAAGTGCGGTATATGTACTGTCATCGTTATAGCTACCCCCATCCCCATGGGAGAGCACACACCCTGCTGACCACTACCACTGCAGTACCCCAGAGATCAAGGATGGTTATATTATTCATTGTAGAGATTTAGCAGGTCCCTCCTTAAAACATTGCCCCTCGTATTTGCCTATGTCTATACCTAGCTAGAAAGTTAAGATCCTCTCCAAGACTATGGAGAACAATCCCGTAGTACATGGATAACTACAAGAATGGGTACAAATTTCACACGTCTTTATTATTATGTATGACTATAATACAGTTGATGGAGGAGTGTCGCTTCCTTTAGCATTATTATAAAACTGACGGGACAATTCTTTTTCTTGACATTACATCTGTCAATGTTGCAGTAATATGCCTTAAGGTATGTCATGTTTGAGCAGAACACTATGTTTGTGTGCGGCATACTTACCGGTATTCCCCAACGTATTTTCCAACGTGTGCGGGTCAGGGAGCGTACATTAGCCTAGGCATATTGTTATCAACGGACAATTAGGGTATGTGTAGTCTGTGTCATGGTGGACTATTTCACTGTAGCGTCAGGGTGTCCAACAACCTGACAATACTTAGCGCTGGGCAATATAAAAAAGGCTAGAATACACGGACATGAAACTCGAGTTTACATTATCAAAACACCTCTTCCAACCAACGATCTAATACTGTCGCATCTAAACGCAGATCCCTTGACTTTATCACTGATCAAGGAACGCTGCAAAACAGAAGGATTTCTTCTCAATAACTCGTTTTTAAGTGACTACCTTCACACACGTGTTCCTTCCTATTTCAAGTCTTATTATGGTATTCTCTACTGTAAATCAACCGAAGTACAGCACTTCGCAAAGACCCCGACCTACAACAGGACAAGTAGTAAAATATAGAACGTTACAAAAGCCTTTGTTCTGGAGAGTATTATGTATTTGACGTGCATGCACCGGGACCCTTACGTGTAAGACACGACCTGGGGAGTGGGGAGTTGGAGATTCGGAAGATGGTGGTTATAGGTTGTGAAGTATTAGTGAGTGGTCTCTTTACAGGGGTGGGGGTTGATGGATATGGGGGGGGGGGGGGGGGGCAACAAACCTTTGGATACCTTGACGACCCCCCAAAACAGACCCATTTTAGAGATAGGGAAAACTAATGGGGAGCCTGGAGGGGATGCAAAAAATTCCGTGCGCTTCACGCAAAAACCCACCGCCCACTACAAGATGTTGGCCATGGTAAATTTGAACCGTGCTGATTTCAGCACGCTCGTGCAAAAATCCATAGACCCGACTACATGTATATAATAACACCTGAAGTTTTGATCCAGATAACTATTTAAGATAAGACTTGATATGAATTTTCGTTTGAGTCTAATATATGTGGAAAAGGTATCTACACGTTTGCCACTTACATACATTTAATTTTGTTGATTCACACAGTTAGAATTTGTCCCTTTTGTCAATAAATTGCATCTACCGATGCCCTATCCGGCGATATAACCTATAGTGCTATTATTTAGTTGCATCGTTAAACACAAATCTATAGAATGTCCCGGTACCAGTATCCTGGCAATGTTTGCAGCGACAGTTTGAGTTGCACCAATGACATAGCACTAGAGCGGACGACAGACAGACGGAGCGGACAGACACAAAGAAGGGCATGTCGCAGGTAAGAGCTCTACTACTACTACAGTATAAGTTATATACAATATTGCTACAGATATACATATACATACTTTACAACTAATCATAAATACAAGGTATTAATGAGAGCACGGGGACCACATGGAACCACAGCGCAAATCAAGATGACCACAACGATTACAATATATAACTTGTACATAATGTCATTAGGTAGTAAAATTAGATGATTATATGAACCGCTTAATTATGATTTGTAATTGCTTGCAATCACACTTTAATTCTACTGATACATAAAACATCTACATAACAAAAAGCCCCCCCCCCCCTTGAAGTGCACCCGGAAATGGTCAGTCGCTCAATGGAATGTAGTTATGATTTAAACTTTTTAAGAAAGGCGTAGGCGTAACGAGACAATGATTAATTTTAATCTCGGCCTTTTTTAAATGATAGTCCCTGTCCCTAGGAAGCCCCAACCTAGTGAAACATTTCAATGAGGTGATTGAAAACAACATGGTACCCAGAAATACTAAACCACTCTTTCTGCCTCAGTTTGCCAGCAACCTGTGTGTGGTTTAGACAACAAGTATAACAGTCAAGTACTACGCAATACGCAACCACTAACTTTCTTGTACTTTAAAACATAACAAAACTCAAATAATTAACAGTCAAATGGCATAATTCAAACAATCATGCTTTTGAGTGAAGTGATTAAAAGTTGACTCATTCTTATCTAAAATTTTCTTAATTATAGCCTACGAAAAAACGCAGAATGTGAGGACAAAGTTGGTCTGAGGTATGAACAGAACAGAACATCTTTAATTCATGGTTCCTGAATCAAATTAACTTACACTCCATTCTCAGGGTCATCCAAATGGTGGTACAAATGTACTACTGTAACTTCCCGCGTACCGGCAGCGTGCGTATTCCCCGCACCTAGACTAGAGTATTGTGTTAGCACACCTGGGGGCAGAACACTGCCAGTTTCGATAGCACTGTTCCAAAAAAGGGCTCATATCACGCACACACCCATCTTGGGAGAACCCCACAACCTGCACTAGGGGTCTGATACGTCTAACCTGCAGGTTACATGTGGGAATATAGACCAGTAAAATACTGCCACTGTGAACCTTTTCCCTTAAGCCGTCTGAAGAGCAGGTTTACTGAAACTGAGTTTGGCTAATGGCACAGGAGGGAACCATTTAAATCATAAGGTCACACAGAGAACATTAACACGTGGGCAAAGCTCTGTCCGTCCTTTAGCACAGCGACACTGCATACATGAGACTATTTCAGTAGGATAGGACTGGTCGGGGGTCTCATCAGGCATGCTCAGGGGTTATTGCATCGACTATATAACAGTTTATGATGTCCTGAAGCGTATTAACCCTGTACGTATACGTCATCTGAATGTACCCAATTCCCGATGCGCGTGTGATTATAAACAGAGCGGTTGGCCAGCACGTGAGTGGTGTGAGGTTTGATGCATCTCCCACAACATGGACCGCGGCCCATGAACCCGCGGTGCCACTAACCACTAATCAATGTAGCATCCACAATTTTGCAAGCATTTTCCTTTCTACAGATGAGGACATGGACGTATAAAAAATCACAATCTCATATATTTTGATCACATGAAGAATTAGAAAAGGTAAACTAGATCCCATTACCAGTGTTCTTATGGTTTCTCTTAAAGAACGACACAAAGCGCTGACTTCACTAAGCAATATGAGTTATGATCGCCGATTCACTTATTAAATTACCCCTGCCCAGCCACCGCAATATAGGTGGACTATTAAGTAAAATGACCTAATATGCATCATCACAATAAAAGTTACATTAGATTCCGCCTCATTCTGCTATATGTACACATTGATCGCACTACTAGAGTTGGTATTACTGACCAGGCGGGTCTGTATGTCTACGTTGACACACGGCGGGTGTGACGGGCACCGAGCGGGCAGCCATATAGGACAATGTGGGCTGGCCGTGTAGACTACTGCTTCTACAACGAGTCTGGTTAAGGCCCAGTATAGCAGCAATCATGTCTAAAACAGCTACACGGAGCCATTCACCATCAAGGCAACATGTCAACACTCTGTGGGGAGAGCTGCAGAAAGATTCATGGGAGAGTATGGCTGTCAGCACATAATGCCAGGTAACAGCCTATTAGTCGGCTTATAATCTTTGCAGTAAATTCTCATGTATAAGCCTAACTCGCGTATAAGCCGCACCCTGACTTTGGGCAGATCCTATAAGGCGCACTGGCGATCTGATTAGGGTGACTCTAGTATTGTACCATAGACGATCCTATAAGCTGTCCTGGCGATTTGACTCGCGTACTAACCGCGGCTTATACATGAGAATTTACGGTACTTAGCAATGTCCACATGCGCTATTCCCCCCGCCTCCATGTATCTTTCCTTCTGATTTTACTCAACATAAAGTCCATAACTTAAAACAGCGAGCCGTATGTCGTGCTGATGTGGCAGAGCCATGCAGGCTCCATGTGGACCTTATATCAGTGCTGCTATCCCGCTGAGGGTTGGCGCTGTACACGTGCTGCCACCTACAGGCGCTGACTATCACGAGGCCTGGCTGCCGGGCAGCAGGGACAGCTTCCTAATCCGGTCTATCTCCACCTGCATACTGCGCCGCTCCTTCGCGCCTTCATCAATGTCGTTCATGAGGACGGTGGTCAGCTTCTCCAGCTTGTTGGTCGTCTCCCGGAGGTGCGCCAGCTCCTTCTCCAGGGTGTCGTGCTGTGCCCGGGGCACCGTGCTGGCCTTCAGCAGCTCCAGCTCCCGCCGCAGCTCTGTCACCGCACGCACCGCCTCCGCTCCATCTGCAGCATCTACAGCACCACCAGTTAGTTACAACAACCACACAGCAAAAGGCAGGTTTTACATCATATTAAGCAGAATAATGGGATTACTGTGGGGCATACATCTACTGAGTGACAAGTCCTGTTACAAGTGCCTGAGGGAAGGGCCAATGGGCTGCGCTGTAACTAAATGATGCCAATAGGCTTCCACAGTCCTCCACATTTTCTGCCCGTCCACATACACATTAATATAATTGATAAGAGGCTGGGGATTTTAATCGTTCTAAATACGATAAATCATGAGTTCTAAACGATATAATATCTCCAAAAAAGGAGAGATTAAGGTCCATTTCCATGTGCCTTGACAAGGTGGGGGCAGGACTGGATTCCTGTTTCAGGCGGAGACCCCTAAACAAAGTTTTTCTCTGAGTAATGGTAATGGGCATACCTATATCCTCGTCACGTGGGGCAGGAGACCTGGTCGGGGTTGGAGATGGTGGAGGTTCATTCTTTGGTAGTGGTGGTGCCGGGCGTGGTAGTGGTGCTGTCCGTGACCGGCCGGCTGCCTCTGCCGCCTCATCCTGAAACACACGGTGCACAGGTCAGCACAGCGACCTGCAGCTACTCTAACCAACTCACGCTGCCTGCACGCAGGTGGCAAACTCTGACTACTGACGACAATTTGGACGTAAATTTAACATTATTGTATGGAAGCTCAGAGTCAAACACAGCAAAACTAACCAACCTTGCATAAAATTATTTTTCAGAGACAATTAATTCCATAAAATCTTTGAATATGTAAATTCACATAAAACATAAGGGCATCAAAGAATGTTAAGACTTTAGCAAAAAATATTAAAGTTTGCACTAATTCTATGTGGGGATAAAAAGCATGCATGTTTGTGTGTACCATAACCAGGCATTCTCCAGTAAAGGCACACCGTGTGTGCAGGGGCTGCTGTATGAAGCATGGATGTGCGGCCGGCACACGGTCTACACAGGGTGCCAACTTACATACTGTGAAAGTACTTATTTTCACGGATGTAAATTTTTTTGCGGACGAGTGAAAATCGGAAAATTCGCAGGTATTTATCCCATACTTAAGCATATAAAAATGTCGTGGGTATTTTATTTCCACGGAAATCGCGAAAATAAATAAATAAAGTACTTTCACAGTAGCTAGCATACAACATCAATAGCAAGGCATACACCATACAGTTGCTTTGCTCTGACAAAAAATTCTTATCACAAAGAAAATTCATTATAAACATCTTTGGAAGCAACTGGGTAAATTTGTTGAGCTCTCCAGACTGCTTAAGGATCATCTAATTTGCAGACTCATTCCTAAATAGGTAACACGGAGATGAGTCACATCCAGATTTATAGGAGTTTAACAACACCAAATATAATGTACCCCACAGTATTTGGGATCCATTTAAAGACTTGTCGTGGTACCTGCTCCAAAGGCCAGGTAGATTTGGGGTAGGGAAAGCCTTAAGCTGAAAGAACACGTAATGTCGTACCACAACGCCTACAGGCTTATACCAATCAAAGCATATTCAACACGTTACAAATCAGCCACAGCTCTACCAAACCACACAGCAGCTGATGGGAGTATTAACACTGACTGCAGCTAACCCTACACCGGGAGACAACACCTACTACTGTACATGCAGTTTGTGCCCAGACTACTGGACCTCCTACCCCAGGTGTCGGGTCGAGCAGCTCGTCTGAGCTCATGGTGTGTTTCTGCAGCTCCGCCTTTTGTTGTGCGCGGCGGTGGGACCTGCGTGCGTACGCATCGCGCAGCCGGGGGCTGTCCGGGAACTCGGGTATGGGAGGGGCGGGGCCCAGGGGGGGCGGGTCCTCCTGCTCCACCTCCTCCTGCTGCCAGGGGAGACACAAAGGGGGGCTGTCAGCGTGAGGGCCTCTACCTACAGGGCAGGCTCCCCAATACCTCTATACTACTACTAGTACTAGGCATTAAGGCAGGGATGTTTTCTTCCTCTGTGCCCTGACACGTTATATTCTAAACGTATACAAAGAATTTTTGACGAATGGAGTGCTTCTACTTTTCACCCATTAACTTTTGGCAAATTCAATGCAAAATAAAATAATTCAAAAGTGACAAATTAATACATTACAGACATCCGAGATGAGTAAAAATTATTTGAGATTAAATCGGTGGCAACCCTGAGTGGTGTCATCGATGACGTCACATGTGGAACCCATCAGACTGGGTTTTCGGTATGAGATGCCTTAGTGGTTCACATAAATGCCAATAAACGGCTGCATATGTAGTTTCCAAGCACTCTTCGCTAAATAGAACAGTCATCCCATTCACAGCAGGGGAAGACACTAACATTCTCAGCTATGGGCCACCCGGGCCCGTATCTCCAAAAAGCTAGGCACCCCGACTTTCAGCTGTGGGCCAGGGAACAAATTAAAATGATAAAACAAGACCAAATTGCCACATTTGCTCCTGTTTCCTCTTTCCAATGACATATTACACAACTGAATGTACTCATCAGGTTTATTCAGCTTAAATTTCTGTGGGCCACCAAGGCCTATGGGGGTTATTCTGAAAAAAAGAACTACAGGCCCGGACGCAAAAAGATGGGCCAATGGCTCCCGGACCAGTGTTAGTGTCTACTCCTGCACAGTATACAGGAATATGTAATGAAATAAAATTACATGTTCGTAAGGATATTGTAAATGGTGATTATTATAAATTACCTAAAAAAACTCATATATCCCGCTTCTCGCGTAATACGCACTCTGTTCTTGGGCAACCCCTGTAACCCGCAATGGGTCCTAGTTATGTGTACTTTGGTTCTGTACTGTACTTACAAACACCCTCGTTTAACCCTCACCCCAAAACCTTGCAGGCACACTTGCAGGCTTATAATAATATGTTGAGGTAGGGACCTATCTATAAGCATTCACATCTCCTTTGAAATATATGTTAATGCGGTGCTGTTTATCCATGTTCTTTCTAGATGCATGCTATTAGTTCATGTATGATTAGCGACGAAACTCTTACACAAGCACAGTTGTTAATGACTTCAGTTAATGCCATTATGTTCAGTCTCTGCGATTCCAAGTGTCAAATTCCGTTAATAAGTCACATAGTCCAGTGTTACTAATAGATTCTAATATTAAATGTCTTCCCATCATTTCCTCTAATACTCCAAAAGGAATCCAATCAACATATGTCCGTTATTTCATGGTAAATACGGCATCTCCATTGATTTAACCAATTAAAGCTGTATCTAACACTCCCGTTCCACCACACCATCATTCCACGCCTGTGACATGATAATCATAATTACTCATAGCTATTTCAGATCAATTACCAGTACGTGAAAGTTTAACGAGTGTTGTCAATTATAACATGAAATACAAACAAAGGAGCACAAAAAATGTTCCCTAACCGCAGTTGTGAACCATTAATATCGTCAAGGACATTTGTATTGTTATTAAGAAAATGCTCGAAACTATTCGTTTGCTTGTACTATTGTAGCTAATTGGTTTTGCCTAATGTTCTATTCTGATTCATAGGAAGATCTGTGCTGATATACAGAGAAAACACCAGGTATTAGCCCCACACGTGTTGCTGCGGCCTTGTCCTACTGGTGGGTGACATGACCCCTGTGTGGTTTGTTATTGTGGCCCACCTTCCATCAGCACACACACCCCTACACTGCCGCAAGTCTACAGCACTTAAGTAGAGTAAACCCAACTCAACTCTGGTTTAGGGGCTTGAAACTAGGGTCCATCCTCTCAAATGGCATAAGTGACAATTTGTTTTTCAGCATAGTTAGATGAACACTGCATTCAACGTAAGTATTTAGTAATTTGGATTGATAAATCCAGAATGTGAAATTGTGCTGCCATTTGAAGCGAGGTTCAACTCCACGTGGTCGCTACAAGCCCCCAGCCCGGACCTTAACATACAAGTTACCTCAGGAGACTCAGGACATTGAGGCTCCACTTTGACAAAATTTGTTCTCTGAAAACAATAAACATTGGATGAAAATTAGACTGCCCGCATTCTTTGGAGCAACACCCGAGGTACAACGTGTATCTTATCAGGCATCTCTCCTTAAGGGGTGTATGTATAAAACATGTGTTAATTTTTTTTAAATTTAGTTTACCAGGGACGAAAGTGACCAATCTCAACAAAACTTGAAATCATCAAAACAGGGCTATACGATATAAAGAAAATTGAAATCAGGGTAAAACTTGAAGACTTTCATCCCGGCTTACCTACAACAAAAAGGAATAAATATACAGCAGTCCAACATTATAGCACTCCAATGCACTATATGGATATATATCTAAAACTGGACATCGACATCCATGTAACAGAAAGCTATATTTATTAGAAGTAGAAATCCATGAATATCTATATGAAGGAGAACACCATGTTCATGCCTATATGTCTGTGTGTATGTTCATTTCGAAATTCAAGATTGCAACCATTGATTGAATGCCACCATGCTTTCAATGTAATCTCGAATTGCAGTTGCAGTAGTTTGATACTAATAAAAAAAAATCTATTCTATTTTTCTTTCATGAACAGTTGGCATCCCATAGATTCAAGATGGCTATCACTTATTGAATGTCCCGATGCTTGAAATGCAATCTTGACTTGTAGTTGCATTAATTTGATACTATCAAAAAAACAAATCCTATTTGATTTTTCCTTCATTCAACCCATTCAAGATGGCTACCATCTACTAAATGCCACAATGCTTTCAGTGCAATGAAGAATTGTAGTTGCATTAATTTGATATCTATATAAGAACATTTCTATTTGATACCTTTTTCAAACACAGTTGGCACCCCATAGGTTTAGGATGGCCACCATTCATTGAATGCCACAATGCTTTAAATGCAATCTTGAAATGTAGTTGCATTAATTTTAAACTGTTAAAAACATCCAATTTAGTTCTTTTTTTCATGAAGAGTTGGCACCCCATAGGTTCAAGATGGCCACCAATCATTGAATGCCATAATGCTTAAATGCAATCTTGAGTTGCTGTTGCATTAATTTGGATCTTAAAAAAAAAACTTTTTTTTTTTTCTTTCATGAACAGTTGGCACCCCATACATTCAAGGTGGCTACCAGTCATTGCATGCCACAATGCTTTAAGTGCAATCACAAATTGTAGTTGCATTAATCTGATACTAATAAAAAAACTAATTCTATTCTTTTTTTTATTTATGAACAGTTGGCACCCCATATATTTAAGATGACTACCATTCATTGAATGCCCCGATGCTTGAAATGCAATCTCGAATTGTAGTTGCATCAATTTAATGCTAATAAAAAACAAATTCTTATCAATTTTTCTTTCATGAATATTTGGCACCCCATAAGGTGGCCACCATTCATATTAATGCAAATAGAATGCTTTAAGTGCTATCACGAATTGTAGTTGCATTAATCTGATACTAAAAAAAAAAAAATCTATTTGAATTTTCTTTCATGAACAGTTGGCACCCCATAAATTAAAAATGCACCCAGCACCCAGGTCAACAGCTATATACAGACACGTGTACCTCCCCTGCCTGTTCTCCTTCAATGCACAGTGAAGAGGGTGGGAGGGGGTGACCATCAACAGTGCATAAACACTTTGATTGGATGACAATGCAGTTTTTATATTACAACCTAAATTTGTGCAACGAAAATCATCAAGAAATACTAAGTATTTTTTCCAAAGAATAGCTTTTCTAGAATGGCTCGGTATTCAGGAATCCTACTGCGAATAAAAAAATGTCAAATTCTAATTCTAAATACCTGAAAATTGAGAAATGCTGACGTTCACGGGTTATGTAGGAAATGTACTAAAAACAGCAAAAAAGGGCAACAAAACCCTAATTTTCTCAAAAACTGTTCAGTAGGATTTTTTCTAACTGAGGTTCCACTGTTTTCTACCCTCATATTACACATTGGCATAGAGAATATATTGACACCTAGTCAGGATTTTGCGCTAGGAGCAATCTGTGAGGCGAAAAACAGCCAAAATGAGCCACTGGTCTGAAGTATAAAACTGGGCATCGATCACTATAGAGCTACAAAGAGACAGAGAATCGATGTCCAGTAAAAATCGAAAGGATATTCACAATATGCTGTGGACATGAGATGCACCACGTTCTAATTTGAAGAGAAAATAGCAATGAAAATGTGCTAGTACATACATAGTTTATATATCTAGCACCTTTTGGCTTTTCATAGCAACAAGTGTACTGCTCCCAAGAATATATCTGTCATGATACAAAAAGAAAAAGTAGTGGTATGGGTGGCCCTTTTCAACTACTCACACGCAAATCAGTATTAGCATTAGGGTCCCCATCCAAATTTCATTATATAACTGGATACATATACATGCATACTAAGCCATATCCGAAGATTGGACAATTCCGAGCAAAATTGAGTATTTTATTGCACTTTAAAAATTTGACATATTTGGAGCCAGTGAAAGATCAAAACAGTTGAAAAGGGGCTTTTTTAGACAGAAATGCGGGGGGGGGGGGGGAAGTTATATATATTATAACACTATATATTACAAATTTCCCCGGCATTTCTGTGTACATAGCCTCCCTTTTCCACTGTTTTAATCTAGCCGGTCAAAGACGTCACCCGGTCAAAGACGATCCAATTGTTACAAAGTCGTGAGACTGAGCCTTTCGGAACAAGGACAAAGCCACTAACCAGCCCAAATTCGCGGTGCCGTTTTTCCTAGTTTTGCCCCCCCCCCCCCTCCCCCACCCCGACGCACACCATTCACAGCAGATATCCAGGCACACACACGGCGCCCACGTCATGTGCCGTGCATACCTCGTAGGTGTGGTATCCTGGAGGTAGCAGTGCCGGGGTGGCGGCCAGTCTTGGCGAACCTAAACTCTACCAGGGGAGAGTTTGGGCTGGTTTTGTAAGCCTGGGTGTCGTAGCGAGCAAGCAAACTGAAGACGGCAGGGGGCAAAGTTTGGGGTGCGGCTAATACAAGAGCTTTCCCGAGGCTTCTGTGGCTTATAAGAACAGTGCAAACTCGGGGCGGCTTATAGGTGGGAATTAACGGTAATAACATCCGTCCTTTCTTACAGCAGGTCATGTGACATCATGGCGCTTTTCACTCTTAGACTCAGTGTATCAAAAGGAAGGTCAGAGCACTATTTTTGGTTACTAGTATTGCCTCCCTCTGACTTGAACTTGAACCTGAGGAGCTTCCTATGTAGTTCAAACATTCGGATGAAATATCAGGCAGCTGACAAGTCCAAGGATGCCATGTGGGACCTCCAGCAGACCACATTACCTCAGGCTGTCTGTAGGCTTCCCATTCCACCACCTGATGTATGCCCATAAGTCTGACAAATAACTTAACTAGGATGTCCATATTGCCCAAGACTGCAGAGTATTAGGCCCCTGCTGCCATGTTGTACGGTCTCAGGCTGTGTGGCTACTGCTGTCTTACTCTGAGACAGAACACCCTTGTCATCAGTCGTTGTGCATTTGTGCATTACACTTAGCTCAGTTGCTTCATGAAAGGAGTTGGTATTACACAAAACATATTGCGTTTTATGCAAATATCCTGTACCAAATATTCTACCTTTAGGAAGCTCTCCTAACATTTGTTCGCATTGAGTGGTATCCCTGACAGGATTTCCCGTGCCACTTTCCCCTGTGCGGTGGGGGACATGATTTATCTCATCTGCAGTAAAATGAGCTGTACGAAATGCTTAGGCAGATTGAATGATAGTTTAGATAAGGTGTCAGTGAAGAT
Organism: Harmothoe impar; assembly: GCA_947462335.1. Classification (NCBI taxonomy): domain Eukaryota; kingdom Metazoa; phylum Annelida; class Polychaeta; order Phyllodocida; family Polynoidae; genus Harmothoe; species Harmothoe impar. Next base: position 21,579,739 of record OX381708.1, on the reverse strand, counting down.
TCACAAGGGTTTAGCTTGTATGGCGTGGTTCACGAGTAAGGGTTTAGAGGGGTCCGCTTGTATGGCGTGGTTCATGAGTAAGGGTTTAGAGGGGTCCGCTTGTATGGCGTGGTTCACGAGTAAGGGTTTAGAGGGGTCCGCTTGTATGGCGTGGTTCATGAGTAAGGGTTTAGAGGGGTCCGCTTGTATGGCGCGGCCTAAGCTGTGCAGGCAGATCATTAATGGGCTGACATTGCTGGTTATTGAACTCAAACAGACACCCAACATCCATGACACCAGAACAAATAACATGGACTTTTGAAAAACAGATGTAAAAATAGGCAAATTATCTGTGGTCATAGACGTAATGCGAAACACTGTAGCTACTCTTCAGCAGATTTAGAAGACATTGTGCACCATCTCTGCTTGCCCAGAATAGCATTAGTCCCTTGTTTGCCAGCTATCAACATTAGGAGGTAAACCTTCAGGTCATGGTGGCTGCTGTATGCCGGAGGACTCTGGTCATCCGAGGCAGTGGTCGACCTTAACCTATTCCGCTGCGCCATGATGAAATGGACAGGCTCGGACATCTGCAAGCAGTCAGTGGACTTGGCACTTGTCTGCATCGTAAATGTGGGGGCTACCGTAAATCTCTGAGTACAATGAGCAACTAGACTTTGAGGAAATCGCATTTAGAATCCTCATCAGGGGTCTAGTTACAGCTACTACATTGTAGGGTAGTCACCGTAGTATACTTATAAAAACCCTTGTATAACCCGCACGTAGGCTTTAGGTTTTAGAATTATGCTGGTCTTATAAGGCACTAGCGAGATACTGGTGCTGCCACCAGGTGTTGCTCTGGTACCAATTGTATTCCCCTTGTCACCAGCAACCAGCTCAGCCAAATCTCAGGTCCGAGATTAGGGTACAAACAGGGTGTGAGTATTGTGAGTGGGTTGTACCTGGACATTCCTTATGTCACCTGCCTCTCATAGAGTAATGGTTAGGTCACTCAAAAAAAAAAGTTGTTTCTCATCACCAAGCAATGAAAAATATGACGAGGGCGTTTTTTATTTAATTTTTTTTTTTTTTTTTACTCAGGCAATTTACATAGGGAAATTTGGACATTTCGCGATCAATTTTCACATTTTAGTAATTTGGAGTTTATTGATCAGCAAAAGTTGTGACAATGCAAGTTACACCTACCTGATTGCATTGCTGACAGCATAAGCTTTAATTGTGAAATTAAACGAGACTTACCAGGGTAAGGTGAAGTTTGATTATAATTTTGCCGAGGGCACCACAAGTGGTGCAGAGTGTACAAGAGAGCGGGAACCAGCTCGCGCATGCGCAATAGTCAGGATTTAGAGGCTAAATACTACGAATTAAATAAGCAGCAATTGTGGAAATTTAATCAACCCCATCATTTTGCCACTTACTCAATCTGATGAAAAAACATTAATTAACCTAAGTCAATGCTTAAACAGCTGGCGCAGCAGGGCATGGGCGGGAGGGCCTGTACACTCTGCACCACTTGTGGTGCCCTCGGCAAAATTATAATCAAACTTCACCTTACCCTGGTAAGTCTCGTTTAATTTCACAATTTTACCTCGGACACCACAACCGTGGTTTGGTGTCCAGGAGACTTCAGAGCACCAGAATTGCTTATTAAAAATTCGTATGTATTTAGTAGTCCACAACACACCCTTTATCCAGATAAGACACACCTTCATACTGAATAAAGAGATAAACTACTCGTGTAAAACACTTTATGAAATTTATTTCAACACAATAAACTTCATTTTAGTCCCAACACGTCACATAACAAATTTACGAGCATTTGATTCACAACATAAACAGCAGAGTTCATCTTGGTACTCATGATCCTATCTTGGTATTCATTACCACAGAAAAACAATCGTAATAATCAAATTTCAACATGAAAAGTCACTATTTGTTAGAGGCTTTCCTCTTTTTTGACTTTTTCCTCTCGTGAGCCTCCTCTAGGAGAGCTGTGGAGAATCTTTCAGGGTCCGTCTCAATAGGCTTGTCATAAAACTTAGCAAAAGACGAAGCGTTCCTCCATGCTGCTTTTCTAAGAATCAAGTTCAGTGGAACTCCTAGACCTTTAGCCTTGGAAGTCGAGGCACCCCTAGTGGAGTGTGCCGAGTAGCCCTTCTTACCATATTTGGAGACATTTACCCCTGCTAGATCAAGAACCCCTAGAGTCCATTTTGAGACCGTGTCCCTGGAGATGGGGTGGTATGGTGATATAAAACTCACCAACAACTGTCGATTCTTGTTAATAGCAGGGTCGTCACTCCTGAGTTTTGCAGTCCTGTGGATATACTCCTGGAGCGCACAAACAACACACACGTCGTAATCATTCTTAAATGATTTCACAGAAATAACGTCCAGTGCCTCTCCGGGCCTGTTATGCTTTAACATAGTGTGCATATAAAAAGTAATCTCATATTTCTCAATAACTGCATCCTTGAGTGAGAGATTCAAAATGGTTTGGCCACGTTGGGCCGTGACCAGAAGCAATAACATGACAACCTTGAACGATAACAGTTTTAAACTAAGCTTCTTATTGTCGCCCCATTCTTGAAATAACTCTAACACGTCTACCACGTCCCAAAACCCCGTGTATCTTCCACTGGACGGGTTCACTACTCCAGCCCCTCTACACAACAGGGTCACTTCATGAACCTGACCAAAGGGTTTTCCATCGAATTTGGGTAAAAGAGCAGAGAGGGCAGACCTAGCTGAATTCACAGCCGAATACTTAGCCCCTCGATCCGAGAGCTCTGTCAAGAAGTTGCAGGCCTGGGGTAAAGATGGTGACATAATAGACACTTTATTCCTGACACAATACAACGCCCATTTCTTGATATAAACCGTGTATTGTTTCTTGGTAGAGTTCCTGTAAGACGTCAAGATTAATCTTACGGTAGCCTCACTGTGTCCCTGTCTCAGCAGCTTTTGGGCGACAAGAGGCATGCCACCAAGGGGGTCCTGCTTATCTCCTGAGGGTGCCGAGGTTCTCCGTGCTGCACCAGGTTTCCCTTTGCTTTTCTGAACCGTAGTTTCTTTGCTGACATGTTTATGAGTCTGCTGTACCATGGTTGAGTAGGCCAGTCCGGTACCAGCAGGACCCCTCGAGTCTCGTACCGTGCCATCCTCTGCACCACCTTTCCCACTAGACTGAAAGGTGGAAAGAGAAAGAAGAAATGGTCAGTCCAAGGGAATGAAAATGCATCATGTTTCCATGCCCCAGGTTCGGGGGTCCAGGATACAAAACAGTCCAACTTGTGGTTCAACCTGGAGGCGAATAAGTCCACCTCTGGTGTCCCCAATACATCACAGATTTTGAAAAAGATTTTATCTGACACCTCCCACTCAATGTCGTCATTGAAGTTCCTGGATTTGAAGTCAGCCAATACATTCTCCACCCCTGGTATATGAGCAATTGTCAACCAATTTTGATTCCTTTCCGCCCATTCCCAAATCTGCTTTGCCACAGCATTACATTGGGGTGAAACTACCCCCCCCATGTTTCTGACATAGGCCAGAGCTGTAGTATTGTCAGTCAAGAGTCTGATCTCCTCTCCCACCTCCGGCACCAGTGCCTGTAGACCAAAGAGAATGGCCCACAACTCTTTAACATTAATGTGGTCTGGAAGTTCATCCCCTGAGAATCTGCCTCCTGTGGATAAGGTTCCCCTGTGGGCCCCCCAACCTGCCTCTGAGGCATCTGTGACTACCACAATCTGCTCTAAAGCACTCCGTATCCTTCTCAGTCCTACCGGAATGTTCTCAAGCCACCAGAAAATTTCTTGATGCGCTTCAGTAGACAACCTAGTGAAAGCATCAAAATTCCCTGCACACCTTTTAAGGGCCTCATTCTTTTCTCTCTCAAGGATCTTCAAATGTGCCCCTCCATAGTCAATCCCTGGTGTATAAGCCACCATGAGGCCTATAAGGCCCGCTATCTCCCTGATTGACGCTTGTTCCTTCAATAACACCCCCCAGGCTGCTCTATGAAACTTGTGCACTTTGTCCTGGGTCAGTCTGACCGTCATGTCCCTTGAATCCAAAGTGAATCCTAGGAACTCAATGGCTTGTTGGGGTTCCAACACTGACTTGTCTAGATGTACTACAAACCCCAGAGAGTCCAAAGCTGTAGCCAGCTCTGTGACCGACTCTCTGCAGTGCTCCTCAGAATCAGCAATAACAAAGGAGTCGTCAATATAAAAGAAACACTCGTTTCCCCTCTTTCTCAACTCTGCGAAGACAGGAGTCAACAATTTAGTGAAAAACCTGGGGGCACATGCCAAGCCATTAGGCAGGGCTGTGAACTCATACAAGACTCCCCTCCAGATAAACTTTAGGTATTTCCTAAACTCCTCCTGTACCGCAAAGGTGTAGTAGGCGTCCCTGAGATCAACACTGGCCATCCAAGCGTTCTCCCTCATCAGCTCCATGGCAGTTTTCAAAGATGTCATTTTGAAATGTTCGTATTGTACTACTTTGTTCAACCGAGACAGATCCAAAACCATCCTATATTCCCCATTTTTCTTTGGCACGAGAAAAATATTAGAAATAACTTGCCCTGGTTCCTCCTGTGACTGAACTACAACCCCCTTCTTCACCAACTTGAGTACTTCTGAGTCAATGATTTCACATTCATCTTGTTCAAATTTCAATGAGAATCTAGAACTCCTATCATGAGTATCTCCCACAAAGGGAATCTGAATACCCTGAACCTGCCCAAGTACCCAAGGGTCACTGGTATAAATCTCCCAATTTTCCAGAAAATTAGTGACATTCCCAGCCTCAAAGTTATTGACAGTGTTAATTAAAGAACAACCCACCTGTCCTACTTGTTGTTCTTCTTGTGAAAACCCTGGGCCGGGTTAGAGGCTGCCGGAGGGTTTGGGGCTTTCTGTCTATGGCCTCCACCATGGTTGTTCTTCGGCTTGAAGTGTTGCTGCTGGTTGGCAAAGTTCTGGTTGTACGCCTGAGTCATCGCCAAGTTATAAGCAGCTGGGTTACCCGGTGGGGGATAGTGAAAGGATCCGAAGTTGTTCTGACCTTGTTTCATCTGAGGCTTATTATGATACTTGGCCTTCTTAGAGGAGGGCTGGCCCCCAGGCTGTTTCTTGGCCGGCTCCTGGGTATCTTTCATAGCACCCCGAGCTGCATCTTTGGTCTTCTTGACATTGTTGACAGCGTCTGACACCGCTCTACCATACAGCCAACCCGGTTTCATATCCTCCTTACTTATCTCTGCTATGGCCTTACTGAACTCCGGCTTCATGTGAGGCTTATGCATCTCCTTCCTCTGATAAATGATGAAGTTATTTTGCATCATGAGCGTATGGAGGGAATCCACTAAACCTGGGCTCGTCAAATCGAGGTCAGCGTCAGAATCACCCCTCTTTAACACCTCATCAAGCAGGGGGGACACGGCTGAAACAGCCGCCAGAATACCCCGCTGCAACTTCTGATAGTCTTTATCTAAAGTCTTGAGGTGGGTAGGCAAAGAGTTGAAAATCTCACCGTCTGTTCTCTCCACAATCAACTTCTTCAAGTTCTCCACTCCAGGATAACGAGCCGTCATTGACTCTAACGCCTTGTTATCATGTCCCTCGTCCAGGTACTGGTTCAGAGTGTTAGCTAGGAAGGGACTGACTGGCTTACCCATTTCAGGAACCGCAACCTTGTCTTGCTGTTCCTTCATCATGTTGGCCATAGCGCCCGATTTCACTTCAGGTTGCGCTGGAGTTACAACTACCTCAGCCTCAACCGACTCCTCGTCGTCGTCAGATTCAGAGTCAGGCTGCTGTTGAGGCGGGGCAGGAGGCCCCCAGTTATTAGCTCCCCACGACTGCATCAATTGGGACATAAACAACTGCTGCTGCATTTGTTGTTGTAGAAACGCCTGCGCCTGAGCCTGAGCGATAATCGGGTTCACAGCGCCCAAACCTGGATTTGGGTCAGGCACGTGCGTCCCCAGGAGCGCGGCGCCCATTGGCTGGCTGCTAGGCCCCGCCCCTCCGCCTGAGGCGGTGATTGACGTGTCCCGCTGCGCGGTGTTCGTCTTCTTCGTCGTCTGCTTAGACTTCTGACCTGAATCTCCCTCCACCGACGAAGAATCAGAGATGTCATGACTGTCACCCGTCTTGTTCCTAGTCTGACGCTTAGAACTCCTGTCTTTGTCAGGTTTACTCGACTCAGACATGATGAATCCGTGAAGCACGGTGGTCGCCCAAAGCTACAGCAATGGCGTTCCTTCGCTGCGTGTCCAGTGAGAACGCTGCCGAAGAAAAGTAAAGAAATATTAGATTCTGTCTCATACGAGGTGCTAAAAATAGCACAAATAGAATCTATAACCATTTAGACATAAACTGTCCACAACAATCCCGACCTTAGACAGCTCGGGATTATCGAAAAAAGAGTTTATAAAAGATAAAAACTCACCTAACCGATCAACGATCCGCGCATCAAAAGTAGCGTCCCGTGAACTGACTATTGCGCATGCGCGAGCTGGTTCCCGCTCTCCTGGACACCAAACCACGGTTGTGGTGTCCGAGGTAAAATTTGATACCAAATTTGCCAATATTTTGGCAATTTTAGCATATTTTTCATCAAAAATGTAAAAAAAAAAAAAAAAAAGTTTCCCCCAAATCAGGATTTTTATGATGCGCGCGGTGATGAGAAACAAATTTTTTTTTTTGAGTGGCCTTAGCATGGTGGATTCCCGATGCAGAGGACCTAAGCTCAAATCCCTGGCAAGTCATATCTTGGTGACCATACCATGAATTTACATTCTTATATATCAAATATATCTTGCTTTGAAAGGTAGAAGTGAGTAATAACCTTGAAATGATATCAAAGAAATATCAATAGTCTTTGAACACATCTTTTATTCCTATTTCTTCAAAGGGACTATAGGTATATGAATAAGAAAAGGTATTGGTTGTTAATGGTATGGTGACGAGATGTGGCCTGGGAGGGATTTGAGCTTAGATCCTCTGCATCATGAGTCCACCATGCTAACCACTACACTATGAGGGACAGATGACATAAGTAACAACCCAGTCAGAATACTGACACCCTGTTTGTACCCTAATTTCGGACCTGAGGTTTGGCTGAGCTGGTTGCTGGAGGTTAGACTGTTTACACTGGTACCAATCAACATGGCGCTGTACACAGGACATCTTGCTAATGCGGAATAGGGCAACCTCTTATATTAGCGTCACATACTCTTCAGCAAGACATTGTACATGGCGTCGTATAAGACTCTGGGAGCCAAGCTCCCTGAATCAACAAGGAAATTCATATCTCAGCTAGTATTCCGTGTACAAACATATTACTCCTTACTTCTTTATCTATAACTTGGAACACGTAATTACACGGTTGATAAATGAATCAATGTACGGTTATCTATGGACATAGTACATTCCAAACAATATAAAAAGAACCTACTATTCAACCTCATGGTGGTTTTAATTTTCATTTGAATCATAAAAAGAGGAATGGTTAATTTGTCGTTTCTCTCAGAAACTGTGTTATTATGACAATGTTTTCGCCCATTCCCCACTTAAGCTGCATACTGCACCTGTGCATGTCGTGCAGCCCCTTACTCCGTACTCACCTCTCGGTTGTGAATGGTGGGAGGGCGTCGTTGGGGTGCTTTGGCTCGGTTTGCGTTGGGGTGTGTAAGCGGCTCTGCAGTGGGAACTATGTCTAGGTCAATTTCTGCAACATGAACAAGGCTGTATCAAGAGTTATATCTAAACCACACAATTGAACATTTTGGGATTTCAATAAAACTATACTTATATTACTAAAGTGAATTTGAAGTTTAATGAGCATGTATATGCATGAATGTGTTCCTGTAATTTAGGGAAATATGTATCAAAGAGAACATTGCAAAGCATATCATGCCAATCACAAGCTCTTCATGACAATCAAAGATGCCACATGCAAGGATAACAGTAAATAAGAGCACATTGAGAATAGAGAGCTACTAATAAGGAAATTAACTGGGCCAAGGCATACATATGGTATTGACTAACACAAACAGTGTTGGCATCTCAGAATCAGTACATTTTAGCCATTTCAATAGAATGATTAAGAATTATTTACAAAGTGCTTGTGTTAGTGTGATAAGGGATACTACACGATTGTTAACTAGTCGTTTAGAGTCTGTAGGCCTCACCATATCTACCCAGAGTGACATCTAATACTCTGTACATTGCTCTAAGAGTAAGTCGATAGAAAGATTATGCATAAGTTGAGTTTTAGACAACATGAAAAAGACTAAATAGAGAACAGGTGACAGAAGTGGACAGAGATTAGCGGAGAGGAATAGAATAGAAGGGGCCATGTGGGTCAATGGGATAAGATGTAGAGAAGGAATAGAAAGAAGGTAAGAATGAAGGAAGGAAGAAATGAATAAGGATGTAGGCAAGAAAAAAGGGAGTAAGAGAAAAAGCAGGAAGGTGTCAAGATGAAACACCTATCACCCTTTGTCTGCCCTGCAACGTGCTAGCCGCAGCACAGCACTATGAACCTGACCGTCCGCCTGCTCACGGCGACCGTGTCAGGCCGCCAGCCGGCCGTCTGCTTGATGCGGCGGCCGTTAGGTGTCAGGCAGACAGCCGGCCGCATCAAGCAGACGGTCTGCCCATGGTCTGCGTTGGTCCTTACTGATGTACATGGAATCAGAGCTACTGTACGAGTGCCACCGTCAGAGTGGGGAGTTTACCTGCTGTGGCATTACGTGTGGACGGTTTGGGCTGGTCAGGCATCACCGTCGGCCCCAGCGGGCGCGGTGCAGGCAGTTTGCCCATCCTTCCCGTCGGGGTTGGGTTAGGGAGTTTGGCATTACCAATACCAGACTCTGAAACATGAGGTTTGATGGTCTAGAGCTGAGCAGTAGGTAGGCAGCAGAGAGCTGCACATTCTACAACATTGTAGCCTCAATGCCAGCCCTTATAACGCCCATCGGGGTCCAGTAATAGCCATACTTTATTCTGCGTGTTGTACATGTTTTGGTGTAATGCGACAATGGTCAGGACGTATTCAATACCATATGATTGTGAGCCTGAGTCATGCAGCATTTAGTTCTTCAAGTGCAGCAGGTCAAATAGTGTAACAACAAGGTGCCACCACCTCCCCCCACCACACACAGGCACCTGACACACACACGTACAGGGTTACAACACCGCAGGGTGATTAGTAGGTACATGTATCACCCACTCCAGCACAACACCACACAGTATAACGCCGGGGTAGGGCTACAGCGGGACTCAGGCGGTAAATAACTGCTTTGGTATAGTTAAAAGCTACTGTGTTGAATTACTGAAGTAAACCAGGATGCAACCATTTTCCAAAGATGGAGTAAGAATGTAAAAACTACCCAGCAGTAATACTAAAAACTACCCAGCAATAATACAAATTATGTTACTATAAAATGAAAAATATGAAATTAAAGTGTTCTATAACTATCTTAATCATCAAAATCAACAAGTTAGATGAAATATACAACACTTCTTCAGAAAAGTTCATAACAATCTTTGGGAAAACCCAAAAAAACTGAATGGGTCAGGCCATGCATGATGGGAAAGCATTGTGATACCTTTTTGTGACTCTTTGACCTTGTGGTCGTCGGTTTGAGCTATGAGGTCGGCCGAGTGTTTGTTGCCGAGAGGCTTCTTGGATATAGGAGGTGGCGGCATGGCAGGCTTCTTGGTGGGCAGCGCCGGGGCCGGCTTCTTCTCGTCTGGTTAACAACAGGGCACATACAGCACACATGAGTACACTCCCTGCCCTGCCACAACTACCCCCCCCCCCCCCCCCAACATGACAATCTAGGCACCAGCAGCTCCTGTCTCACTCTGCATTAATGGCAGCACGCTACAATAAGTCTCTACATGTCACTCCTCTCTTACACACCACCCAATACACATCCAAATTTGTTCAACTCCAACTGGGTCAACAGATTTAACTTATTTTTCTCTCCCCCCCCCCCTCCTCATTTTTGCATTTGTACTTGATGGTCGTGGACACTGCAATTACTCCTAAACATTTGGAATTGCAAAATGATGATGGAGTAGAGAATGGAAGATCAAACAATCAAACAGTTTTATTACAATCAAAACAGTTTTCCATTTGAACCAATACTTTCAAGTCTTTCAGTTCCATTTTAACATCAGAGGATAACTGACTATAGACGTTACTATGGCGCTCCTCTATGAAGCAAACAGGGGGCTAACTTGACATCATGGCATTGCAATTTGTAGTTTATTAACAACGAGCAAATACTATTATTCTTTGCTCTTTGGCATTAGGTTAGAACCAACAACAAACTTGGGCTAGGTGCTCTGTCTTCATGAAATAGTTTGTACCGGTGTTATGAGACATATGTTGCCGTAACTAAGCTATTAGGATTCCCAGTTGGCAGTGGTTAAAGAGGCAGAACCCCAGCCAGGACAGGAGCACAACCCAGTGGCACTACACAGGCAGCCGGGGCCGAGCTGGTGGTATCAGCCCCACAGAGATCCCTCTCTAACTATGTCTGCTGTCTCCCTGTAGTTATGCAAACCTGCTCTTAAAGCATGGGCAACTGAACAGAACAGAATATAGCAGCCCGCCACAATCCCAGTAATAGGCAATTCGATGAGTAAAAAGTAATTATATTTTAGGCAGGAAGTCATCTAGTCAGAAACCAGCCTTAAAGATTGGAAGCAGGAAAAAGCAGGCAGAGCGTCACTCGTCAGGATATCTTAATAACTATGACTTAATCATAATGTAGAAGTACATCAATCTTAATAATATGATTAATCCCGAGTATAATAGGACCTTATTATGGATTATGGCAGCAGGCCTGTTAGTGCTATGAGCAATCGTTGCCACACTAAGCCCCTTAAGTATCTGTTGTCAGGTGTGGGTAAGGCGTGTTCAGCTGTGAGGTGAACACTGTCAGGGGCAGACACTAACACCTGGTACCATCACCTGGCCACACAACTCACTACATGTGTATCTGCACTTACAGTACCTCGTGCAGAAGCCGCAGCCTGTGCGCCAAGCAGTACCCCAGTGCAGCTTACAGGATTCCCCCAAGGTGGGAGCGGCTTATACAAGGGTTTTAGAAGTACTAGATAACCCAAATCATGTAAGGCTTATAATATGATGACTTAGGGGTACGGCTTGGCTTATACGTGAGGTTTTACGACATGTCAGATGATAACCATATTTCTTGTGTGTTAGCCTAACCCGCGTCTAAGCCGCATTCCATACTGGGGTTATGAATTCTGCCCCTTTATTACTGTAGATATATCAAAACCCTTGTATACGCCGTCTCAACACCTTGGCAGAATCCTAGGTGAGGATTTACAACAGGGCTCAAAAATTCATCAAATGGACAAGGATGAAGCCCATAGTTGAGTTGCTCCCTACTTCATTAGATGTAATTTGCCGTAATTTAGTTCATGATTTGAGCATACAGGTGGCAGTGGCTGCCGGGCGGGGTTAGTGTCTGCCCCTGCTACAGGTGGCGCTGACGGGTCGGGACACCCACCTTGTTTCGTCTTGGAGTCGGCGGCGGGCGTGGTGGGCCTCGGCCGGTCGGCGTCTGGTGCTGCAGGCTTACTGATAGATGGAGGTGGAGGTTTCTTTGGCTTTGTCTGTCATGGTAAAAAGACACACATGTACTTTATAATTTAAGTACCGGTATAACCTGAGATGTTTAATTATCACCCTGCAGTATCATCAAGATACAGATGCTATTATACTATAGACTATCAACAATCTCAGACCACATTCCCCATGAAGGTTACTTTAAAGAAATTGTTCCATCTAATATCAGTCGATGATTTATTCACCAAAACCAATTTGATATCAACTCTATGGTTTTGGCCTTTCGACTGAGAATTAAAACCATTTTCTTTATTAAATGACTAGCCCTGGACAAATGCGCACGATGGCACGATGGCACTTTTTCTTCACGTTTTGATTCTACATAATACATATTTCGCGTTCAACAAAAATTGTTATTCAATTAGTTTGTGGGAGATCTTTTGCTTGACACGAACACGAATCTTGTAAACATCTAAGGTTCTATGATGGAAACATGATCCATGGCGATGGCTTACCTCTTCTGGTGGCAGGATGTCAACAAAGTTGTCTGGGAAGACGCCAACCTTGCCATTGAGTTCTCCCTTCCACCAACCGCTGTCCTCGAGTTCCTTCTCCAGGATGGTGATGACCTCACCCTCCGTGATGGACAGCTCATCCTCATTCTCTGCCACATACGAAAACAGCACCCGTGCGCGGTCTGGGGGGAGAGTGGACAGTGAGCAGTTAATACAGGCAGTCTGGGGGGAGAGTGGACTGTGAGCAGTTAATACAGGCAGTCTGGGGGGAGAGTGGACAGTGAGCTGTTACTACAGTCTGGGGGGAGAGTGGACAGTGAGCTGTTACTACAGTCTGGGGGGAGAGTGGACAGTGAGCTGTTACTACAGTCTGGGGGGAGAGTGGACAGTGAGCTGTTACTACAGTCTGGGGGGAGAGTGGAAGTGAGCTGTCTGTCAACCATCTCTAGCATAACTCTCTATTAGGCCTGTGGTTACTACAGACAGTCTGGGGGGGGGGGGGGTGGACAGTGACATCAGAGGGAGTTATTTCTATGAATTGTTGTATATTACTCTATGAAAACGGCTGCATTATAGGGCTTGATGTGTCTATTCAGTATGAGTCGGATATATACATGTACATTATGAATTGGGCACCAGCATCTTACCTGTGCTATTACAGAAGTGGTGTATCTCAGTGATTACTTATTTGTTAAGACTTCGGAGTGTAGTCTGCATCCGGCGTCAAACCTACCTGCGACCCCTGACAGCTCTACGTGCAATTGATTGATTGTTCAAGTACAGCGGGTCATTCAAGGTAAACCAGACTTTCACAAGGCAAAGACTTTAGCTTGTTTGATTGATGAAATGCGGACAGGGGATTATAATGCTGCTTGTCCACTATAGCCAGTGATCAAATCTGGACAGGAATTTAGAATCCTGCTTACCCAAAGCAATACCAGAACAACAACGACCGCATCTACAGGATGAAAGAGATGAAGGAGGAAAGTGGTACCGTCTTCAGGGGAATAACACATGGTCGTTTATCTGCCTGGTCACATAGACAAACTAATGCCTTTGATATCTCAAAAGTGGTTCATTAACATAACGAGTTATATGGCAGACCACAAGTTTGTGTTAAGATCGAGCTCGTGATTATGGGCATTGGTTACAAACACAACTGCTAAATCCGTCACTGAATCCGTACTGAAGCAAAGGAATTGAGACCTATGGCAGGCAATCAATAATACGACATTATCTATGGTAAATCGTGAATAAAGAAGAGATCAACCAGTAACTGAACAAACGTTTTAACCCAAAACAAATGCTACCTCAATGAAGTTCCGGGAGCCACGTGTGATTGTATACTTGTCTTCTCATTCTGCCATCAAGACAGCAGGAAAATTCATATCATGACTGCACCAAGACAGAAAAAGGAACCAATTTAGAACATGTTGGAACAGTCAGCTTGAAACATATTTCCTTAGTTAAGGGAATTTCACATTTTAACATCAATCATCTGAGGACCACCTATATACCACATGTACAAGGACTCTTCAGCCTTCATGGACTCACCCCGTCTGGCATGTCGCGCCTCCCTGCGGCGGGGTTTAGCTGGTGGTGCTGGTCGGGCTCCTGCCGGCCGGAGACGCTCGGGGTGCGGCCGCTGCCCGTGTTGGGGCTCGGGGTGCGGCCACAGCCCGTGTTGGGGCTCGGGGTGCGGCGTGGTAACAAGCCGCATGGCCCTCCACCCCGCTGTGTCACACACACCTACTGCCTCCGTAATGCAGCTAACTGGCGAGTGTATTTGTCATTCTGTTTTTTTACATTCAGCCCTGTTCGATGATCATTTTCATGTGGAGGGAGTGGATAGTGTGGTTTATCAAATATACAGCATCGTCCACACTTCAATATCTAGATGTTTTCTTATATTGGTACACCTTAAACCCCACCTGGACATCTGGTGCTACATGTATTGTTGGTTAGTTAGAATAGAGGGACACCTTGATTACCGTAACAGTATAGTCCGGTCACGCCCGTGTTTCCAAGTGGTACAAAGTATACTATTAGAGACCATGAAAAAGCCATTTCACTGCTGTTCCCTGCACATGAAAGAGGTCTCACTGGGTGGAGGCTGGTAGCCTCTCTATACGTGAAGGTGTCACTGGGTGGAGGCTGGTAGCCTCTATACGTGAAGGTGTCACTGGGTGGAGGCTGGTAGCCTCTATACGTGAAGGTGTCACTGGGTGGAGGCTGGTAGCCTCTCTATACGTGAAGGTGTCACTGGGTGGAGGCTGGTAGCCTCTATACGTGAAGGTGTCACTGGGTGGAGGCTGGTAGCCTCTCTATATGTGAAGGTGTCACTGGGTGGAGGCTGGTAGCCTCTACACACGTGAAGGTGTCACTGGGTGGTGGCCGGTAGCCTCTATATGTGAAGGTCTCACTGGGTGGAGGCTGGTAGCCTCTCTACGTGAAGGTGTCACTGGGTGGAGGCTGGTAGCCTCTCTATACGTGAAGGTGTCACTGGGCGGAGGCCGGTAGCCTCTCTACACGTGAAGGTCTCACTGGGTGGAGGCTGGTAGCCTCTCTACGTGAAGGTGTCACTGGGTGGAGGCTGGTAGCCTCTCTATACGTGAAGGTGTCACTGGGCGGAGGCTGGTAGCCTCTCTATACGTGAAGGTGTCACTGGGTGGAGGCTGGTAGCCTCTCTGTACGTGAAGGTGTCACTGGGTGGAGGCTGATAGCCTCTCTGTACGTGAAGGTGTCACTGGGTGGAGGCTGGTAGCCTCTCTGTACGTGAAGGTGTCACTGGGTGGTGGCTGGTAGCCTCTACACGTGAAGGTGTCACTGGGTGGAGGCTGGTAGCCTCTCTATACGTGAAGGTGTCACTGGGTGGAGGCTGGTAGCCTCTCTGTACGTGAAGGTGTCACTGGGTGGAGGCTGGTAGCCTCTCTACACGTGAAGGTGTCACTGGGTGGAGGCTGGTAGCCTCTCTATACGTGAAGGTGTCACTGGGTGGAGGCTGGTAGCCTCTACATGTGAAGGTGTCACTGGGTGGAGGCTGGTAGCCTCTCTATACGTGAAGGTGTCACTGGGTGGAGGCTGGTAGCCTCTATACGTGAAGGTGTCACTGGGTGGAGGCTGGTAGCCTCTACATGTGAAGGTGTCACTGGGTGGAGGCTGGTAGCCTCTATACACGTGATGGTGTCACTGGGTGGAGGCTGGTAGCCTCTATACGTGAAGGTGTCACTGGGTGGAGGCTGGTAGCCTCTACACGTGAAGGTGTCACTGGGTGGAGGCTGGTAGCCTCTATACGTGAAGGTGTCACTGGGTGGAGGCTGGTAGCCTCTATACGTGAAGGTGTCACTGGGTGGAGGCTGGTAGCCTCTACACGTGAAGGTGTCACTGGGTGGAGGCTGGTAGCCTCTATACGTGAAGGTGTCACTGGGTGGTGGCTGGTAGCCTCTACACGTGAAGGTGTCACTGGGTGGAGGCTGGTAGCCTCTACACGTGAAGGTGTCACTGGGTGGAGGCTGGTAGCCTCTATACGTGAAGGTGTCACTGGGTGGAGGCTGGTAGCCTCTATACGTGAAGGTGTCACTGGGTGGAGGCTGGTAGCCTCTCTACAACTGAAGGTGTCACTGGGTGGAGGCTGGTCTGCACATGACGTGTGACGGAGGTCACACAGAGTGTACAGGGACACACACTGTGGCTGGTAGCTTGTCTATACGTGACGGAGGCCTCACTGGTGCCGACCACTCCTGCCTCCTGCACTGCCATTGGGACAAACCACTGCTTCCCCCTCCCTTCAACGTTACTATGTCGTGGTTAGGGAGTTAGCATTTATTAACAAGGGGGCGGAGGGAGGTGTAAATAATTTTGCCCCTCTTTATTTATATTTTTTAAGCCAAATCAAAACCCAGTGCGGGGGGCAAAGTTGGCGGGGAGAGGGTTATCCTCCCATGTTGTTAAATAATGATCTCTCCCCTTATTATTATAGACACAAGAGCAGGAGGAGGCGGAGGTCTGGCTGATATGTCATCCAACTCTACAAGCCATGAGCTACCCTTCAGTTCCTAACTCTGTCAACGAAGAGAGTTGCCTGAGAACGTTATTGTGTTGGCGTCGTAGATGTACATCATGGTCAAAGCTGTATTTCCATTGAAACATGACCAATGCTGTAGCCATGAACAGAACTGGTACAGTCATAAAATATTGATCGTGTGAGTGACCCCACAGATGACTATAGGTGAGCTGGGTCTGTGGCTTATCATGTACAGGGAGATATGGTACTCCATTATAATCATTTATTGGTGAACTGGCATCAGAAATGAATTTCTTGTTATAAAAAGTACCCTCAACTTATGTCATGCATGTATGTTATTTCAGGCCAGCAGGTGGATGTGGGCGACCACTACATAGTCACTCATGACATATGCCTGAAATTGACGTAATTAAAATATAGAGATTCCCGCCTAAAAGTAAGAATTCCTGCAAAAGTAGGAAAAGTGGTATCTCTGATTATGAACCCCTCTTCCCTAATAACCGCGAAACCAATAGCATTTTAATTAAAACTCTGTGAGACGACAAGGCACCAAAATCGTAGGAATCATCCGTTAAGATTTTAATTTTTTTCAGTGACCAATTGCTCCAATCCTCGATTTCCCACAATTAAGCTAACCGTGAGCCATAGTAATTTAACAATTTGTTTGATGGTTCGGTGACATCACGTTGTGGTCGTAGACATACATGTTCCATATTTATGATGTGCGGTTACAGGTGCTTACAACTGTCCTATTCATAGCCACGTTATACCATAGAGTCTCTAGTACAATCCACATGCCTACAATTTGAAGAAATCTTACATGTAGTCCTATTATGGCTACAGTACTTTACTAAGACTTTGGTATACTTGATCGATTGATTGGTTTAACGTATACATTGTGTATTTCTAAGAACCCTCGCATAATCCACACCCAGACCTTGGGAAGACCCTGTTTTGTACAAGAGACATTACGGTATGACTGATAGACTATGTCATCCCCCGCCACACACACACGAGACACCACAGGACTCATAAACATGAGAGGACACATTCATAAACTCGCCATCAAGGGGAAATGACGAGTTATTACCTTTATCTCCACCATCATTAATAAGGCCAGGCCGTCATCTAAATAGGTTATAAGACTTCTTGAAGCCCGAGTTGTAAAAATGACATTAAGATACACATGAATGGTTTCAATGTTTAATTTGAAACATGGTTAGACATAGTCTTTTTTCACGAACCCACAAACATGCTCAGACCAAAGGACATTTTTCTAAACACTATCATGTCCGGTTCAAGCCCCCAAGCGCGTATTAATTTCTAGAAGACTGCACCCTTGGCGCTTATATCCACCAGGGCTTATTCAAACCTGATTTTAGTGCTAGTAAACCTGTACTACCACACTACTGCAGGCCCAGAGTTCAATCAAAACCTAGCGCTTAAACACACCAGCTAGTTCTGATGGCACTGTGCATATAGCAGCGGACCAGGGGCAGCTCTGCAGACCTAGAGACATCCATATCAGCGCCACCAGATGGATGCTACGTACACTATGTACCTAATTAGTACACCAAACAAGCCATCCAAGAGAATGTGCATTCTGCATTAGGCCTAGACACAGTATGGGTAGGTGGTCATAGACAGTTATGACTATAGCAATAATGTAATAGTGATGTTTTGAGCTAGGCGTGTTAGCTGAAAGGGCAGTGCTGTAGTTTTAAGTACCTATTTCAATAAGGGGACATAGGTGTAAATCATGTCATCAGAAACGCAGCTTTTGGGTCCTGTCGGAACAATTTGGGACTTATCTGTGACATTTCGTGGATCTCCCCTGGGCCCCATAACCCTTGCCCAGCCATTTGGGACTGATTTTCCCCTCCGCTCTCCCATCTAGGAACTCCTGGGAGTCATCTAGGAGCTCCTGGAATTGATTGATTGGTTTGTTTAACGTCCTGACGTACATCAAGTACAGTACAGGACATATCTCAAGTTGGCAAGGAGTCAGCAACAAATAGTGGTAGTCTGCCTCATAGTAATAGGACAGATACTTATATGCTGCTTGCCCTCTACAGCAGTGCCCACATCTATGCATGAAATGAATGACCGCATCTATGAGGTGAGGGAGAAAACCGCTATCGGGGCACGTCCCCTACTCTTTTCGAAGGATAGCAAGTGTTCTTTTATTTGCCTGGTCCTACCTACCTGGGCTAGTACCATAGTAGGCGGGGCCAGACAAACCATGGCCTTTGATATCTCAGACGTTGTTCACTGAGGAGAGATCACAAGGTAGACCACCAGCATGAAGGCCCGGGCCCTCACATATGGGCAGCGGCTGCCAATACAGCTTGGTTAGTGACAATCAAAGTAGTCCATGAAGTAACCCCTCTATTTTTGTCACGTTTTATGATTCCGGTATTATGGAAGGCTCCTGATCAAGTTATTTTACTGCTTCATGCCCCCATCATGAAGGTCCCCAGTAACACAGGCGTAGAGCTCCTGGGAGTTACCTAGGACCTCCCTGCGACATTTTGTGAATCTCCCCTGGGCCCCATAACCCTTTCCCAGCCATTTGGGACTGTTTTTCTCCTCTACTTTCCCCACCTTGACCTATGAACTCCTAGGACTCGTCTAGGGGCTCCTGGGCATCCCTGTGACATTTCCTCCCCTTGGCCCCCTAACCCCTCCCCATCTATTTGGTCTGACCTTCGCCTCCACTTTTCCCATCTATGAATTCCTGGGGGTCGTCTAGCTGTCTAGGAGTAGGAGCTACTGGGATCATCTGGGAGGTCTATAGGGGCATTCTGGGAGCCGCCCCTGAGGCCCCTGCCCCTCCCTGTCCCCTTGTGATTCTTTCCTGACAGCCCAAAGCACATGGAGACATCTCAGAATGGTGGGATCTGTCAACATATTTGGATAATTCAAGATACTTGAACAGTTATATACAAAAAACGTCTCACCTAGTATTAAAAGATAGCTGCCATTGACTTTGCATTGGAATTGTGCGGGCTGTAAAGATTAAGTAGACAAAACCCGATTCTAGTACATTTGAATTTGAGAATTTAATTTTTCTCTGCAACTTTTTGCTCGGATTTTGAGACTTTTCAAAATTGAATATTTGGAATACTTAGAACTGGATATTTGGAATATTTCTTGATATAGCATGTAGATGAATATCCACCTTTTTAATATCCATTGTTTTTTTGCATATTGAGTGAGAATTTTCTACTTAAACTTGAATGTGATATTAACCTTTTAAACTTTAATATGATCTTAAAAATAAGTTACCCCTCAGGAAGCGTCGTATAAGACTCAGGGTGGGAACTCTGAGTCAATTAACAATAACATATAAGTAACGGTTTCAAATCATCAATTGATTTGAAATGTATTCTATTGAGGCAATATACCAAATGATAAGCATCCTAGACACCTTATCATGTTTTAATAAAGCAGTTTCCCCCTAGAAAACCAGAGTGCTCAAAATTGGCAAAAAAGTTACTCGCAATTTTGCGCTTGTAGTAAAGGAAGGGTTAATGCATCATCCAGCCCTTCAAGTTCAAGATTACAGCGCAGAGCACAACAGCGGCATATCTTTCCCATCTCTTACGTCAGCCTGTTATGTAACCTACACTGGGGCCCTGTACCTCTCCTTTTCGCAGTGTCCCGGTCACCACAGATGCTCTGGGTATCACAATACACATCCCAGCCTGGGACACTCTAGAGACCGTTGTGCCGCTCTCTGTTTATAAGATTTTTATCTTTTCCTACCGATTAAACTACGGTACCAAGCTGGGCAAGTTTACGCCACTGCAGATCTTCTGTTATCTATTTTATAAACCTGCAACCTCCCTAAGTGATTAGATGGACCCCTTAAACATACCCAATATCCTCTGTATCATAAAGTTACAACACATTGATTTATCAGTAAATGTTTTATTTGAACAATGCCATCCAATACGCATACATTTCAGACAAATATGCAAAATTGTCCTTTTCAACCGCAAATTAGCATTTCTTACTTAGTACAACATGGCCAAAGCTACCTCTGTGAACACAGAGACTAGAAAGAACCCAAACCCACAACTGGGGTGCGGAAAATGTCCTTTGGTACGGTAGTATACTTCTAACACCCCTCAGAAATTAATCAAGCACTTACCATGAAATATAAGTGTGAAGATTAATTGTTCTTCGGGACAGACAAACTCTGTCTGTGAATCTACTGTGTATGAATAGAGAAATTTTGTCTACAAAGAACCTCAGAGTTGGCAACTCTTCAAAATCGTAATTTTTATGAGAGAAATTCGTATTATTCGTAATTTCACCCATTACAAATCGTAATTGAATTCGTAGTTAATTATAATCGTATTTACACGGAAATTATTACTTATAGCTTATTACAGCATCAATTCTACACCAGACAGTAAAGAGGTCTTGTAAAACAGATGTCTAACTTATTATGCAACTCTTTTTTTTAATTAAACATTTCAATAATGTCTATTTTCACCTCCAATAATTTCTTAAAGAGTTCAAGGAGTGATATGGCTATTTAAGGATGATTTACAAACCCCACCTCTTGTCACCTTTGACTTTGGTAGAGCCCTATAACTAGTGCTACGGTTCTGCGAGACTTAATGGTAATACTAAAGTAAGCTGAAAATATTCTAACTTTAATATACATTTATTATAACACTAAGGCCACTTAAAGTCAATTATCAGCTTTGCAGACACTTTTTAGAGAAAAAAAAGTGTGTGAGGGTGCATTTTATTTTATTTTGTTTCACCTTTTTTTGTAGGTGTGGGAGGGCTTTTTTTCTTTTTTTGTTGTCATGTACTGTCAATACGTGGACATAGGGGAAAAAACACCTTTGAATTGCGTTTCTACTCTCATTAATAGCTGAGATATTGATAATATTGCAAATGTATTACTGGTGTATTCCTCCATGCGCTATTTTTCGGTCTTTTTTTTCTCTAAAGGGGTGAAAAATTGAACCAATGCGGCCCTTTTAAACTAAAGGGTGCGCGCGGTATCCGCAAAGCTGATTATCAACTTTAAGTGGTCTAATGACTGAAAGTACATTTACATTTACTTGTATACTTAATGACCATTCATCGTCTCATAAGCACAATTATCTACATCAGGTAACTTTACAGAGTAAAACTTATCTTACGACTGCACAAAGAGCAAACTTATAACGTCACTAACATCATGGTAAACAAAAGGCAGGTGTTACTTATTACTTATAGTGTGGTCGACATGACAAGATCTCATTCTGCCTTCTATAAACGTCACTGCATCCTCCTAACCTCTTGACATCCCTCTACACAGTAACATCATGCAGGTTGAGCAACTTGACATGAATTCTCATCGACATAATTCCTTTTGAAAACAGATAGATACATTCATGTTATCTACGTATCATTATCTAGAAGTTTTTATCAGACTAAATCGATTGACACGCGAAATAGGAATCGGATACACCATACTACTTTAAATTCATTCAATGGTCTAATTACTTTTAAGTGAGTAAAGCTAGATGGCAAAGACAGGACATACAAATCAGTACATTTTGTACCTGTATTACATGTAGCTGTATTAATGCAAATAACTATTGCATTACGTACAGAAGGAACCACACTAATAGATTATCACACCATTCAAGATGATGGTAGGGTCATGGACCAAGAGGAGGGACTGACGCTGGTGGCATTCACGGTAACTGGTCTACTATAGCAGCATTCACGGTAACTGGTCCACTATAGCCGCATTCACGGTAACTGGTCCACTATAGCGGCATTCACGGTAACTGGTCTACTATAGCGGCATTCACGGTAACTGGTCCACTATAGCAGCATTCACGGTAACTGGTCCACTATAGCGGCATTCACGGTAACTGGTCTACTATAGCGGCATTCACGGTAACTGGTCTACTATAGCGGCATTCACGGTAACTGGTCTACTATAGCAGCATTCACGGTAACTGGTCCACTATAGCGGCATTCACGGTAACTGGTCCACTATAGAGGAGGAGCTGAAGTTGATGGTGCTCTGAGAGGCGTCCAGAGAGTAGTAGGAGTTATCGGTGACAGAGGTGTGGGCCAGGTGCAGGCTGCCCGCTGACTTACTGAGCGGGAACCCTCCCTCTTCCACCACACTCAACGCCTTGCTCTCATCTTCCGACCTCCGTTCTTCATCTGCTTCAAAGATGAAGCCGCGGTGCACGCCCACCGGCTGATCATCCACTGACCTCCTCTGGGGTCTGGGTCTCGGACTTCTGTCCACAACAGGCATCTTACTGGGTGTGCCAAAGTGTATCCCAATGGGGCGCTCTGCCGGCGAGGTAAACGTGGGCCGGAATGTAGACGTCCTGGTGCCTTCGTCTATGTTGATCCACCAACCAGTAGAGCGTCTGCGACACTTGTCTGACTTTGGGGTACTTGTTTCAATTTCTGATGAGGACTTCACTTTTTTTAGAGCAGCAGAAACCTCCCATGGACTTTTAATGATGAAATAACTGCCAGCAACACGACTGTTGGGGTCTCTGGTGACGGGAGAGGCATCTATCTCCTGTCTCCTGTTCACCTTCCCACCACACTGGGGCTCCATGTCTGGGGAGGAGCCTACAGGTGGGTGCTGTGTGTGTGGTGCTGCCTCAGTACCCAGCGGCTCGGGGGTACCATAGAAGGTGCTGCCTGCAGGTTTCTCGTCCACACTGCGGCCAGCCGCCCCGTAGGACACATCCAGTGGTTCAGACCGAGTGGCCACAGGTGACCTGGGCTGGTCATGCCGCAACTGGTAGGCACAAGGAGTGTGCGGTGTGAGGGACGTGTCCGCTGACCGGGAGGCCCTGGGTGTGGCGTGGTCCTGGTGGTACTGGACGTACTCGTGCATCTTGTGCTGCATGTGGCGCGCCTGCTGGTAGCTGATGGGGGACGGGTCCTGGCCAAAGTACATGTCCACCAGGTCCTTCAGCTCACTGCAGTCACCACACCTGTCGGCGGAGTCACTCAGGTCGTGGTACGGCCTCCCCTCCCCACTCACCACGTTGTTGTTGCTGCTGCTGTTCACCCCCTGGCTGCCGTCATTGAGCTCAGCAGCCAGACTGTGGAAGCGGTCCGTCATCATGGTGTAGTACGGCGGTTTGCTGTGCTGGTGTCGGGGTGTGTCGTCCTGAGACACGTCCTGCAGCACGGTGACGGCTACAGCTGCTGCTATCTTGTCGATGTCACACAGTGAGGCTTGTTCTGGCCGCCCGGGTTCTGCTGCCCGGGACCAGATGAAGCTGTTGAAGGCTGCGGCACTGCTGAAGCTCTGTCGCTGGAGGTCGCCCATGGCCCTCCACATGGCCTCCTGTACCAGGGCCTCGGCCGCGTCCTCCAGGCTCCTGTCGTGCACCAGCTGGTTCAGGTCATCCACCACCACATAGTCATCCTCGTCTACCACCTCTTCCTGCCCGATACCCTGATCAATGCGGCTCCAGAACGCATCATAACTAGAGTTTGCACTCTTCTTGGGTGAGACATGTTTCACAATGTGTTCCATTTCTTGAAGGTCATCGTCAGAGTGTTGGCGATAACCAGAGGGCAGCAGGTGACCTTCACTCCTCACGACTGACCTTCTGGGTGGTTTGTTTGCGCGTGGGTCTTTTAGAGCGATCCATTTCTCACCGTGTTCTGGGGATGACTCAACCTTCCAGAGGTGGTTGTGTCTCTGGTGCAAGCTGGACCTCTGTCTCATTTCACACTGAGCATTCTGGTGGAAATGATCCGAGGTTGGGAGACACTGATCACCAGTGAGGATTTCCAGAGGCCTATCGGAGAACCCAGGATATTCTGTTGCCATACTTTCATGGACAAGTTGTCCAAGGGATGCTCTCTCTTCTTTAGGTGCTTTTTTATCTTTCTTCATTGAGAATCTTCTACGGAGGGAGTTGAACAGTGAGTTTCTCTTTGGCTTTGAACTCGCTTCAGCATTGTACACATGGGGAAGAGTTGTACTATCTCCAGAAGACCTGGGTCTGAGGAGACTGAATCGCTTTCTTTTTGCCTCTTTCTGGTCTTTCCTTCTTTCTTCACCTCCTGGAGGTTTAGGGGCAGTGTCTTCTGCATATCCACTATCCATGTCTGTCATGTCAGGACTAGGGACGCGTCTAGGCCACGTGCCAAAACTAGACAAGAAAGAGAAGCGTTTACTTGACCTCTTCTGCTTGGTCTGAGTTTGCAGATTTTCTGTTCTGTGGGCGGATTCTGTAACTTGATCTCTGACTTGGCTGCTGGGCTCATGTTCGTCAGTTGTGAAGTGGGCGTTCTTGTCTGAGAGTTGTGGGAGACTAGCTGTGACGTCATTGATGTTGTCTGCACTGTTTGTGCTTGTGGCCAGAAAGTCGAGGGACCGGCTGATGTTTCCCTTCTGGAAGAGACAGTAGCGCTGTGACAGCTGGCGGACAGAGGGCGACAAGCGCCCCATGTCCTTCAGTGTTTCAAAATATGTCGGCTCGACTCCCGGCATTCTGACATAGGTGTTACCATTGATGATCTCCTGCTTTAAAGGTGAGGTACTCAATTTGAGAGGAGACGACCTCTTTCTTAGGTTGAACTTGGAGTGGCGGAGCCTGGATAGAGGTGACGATAGCCTCTTCTTGATGGGGGACCACCTGCTCTTGGCGGGCTTGGCTTTGCCCCTAGTGCTGTCTGGTGACTGTTGTGAATAGACTGACCGCTGGAGGCCTGTGAGTATCGGAGCTCCGTCTGTGAGCGGTATGGAGGTGGCTGATACAACGTCAATGTGCCGCACAGGCTCCTGGTCTGCAGCCTCACGCTCTGATACCAAGGTGGCATCAGCATCCAAGGTAGACTTTATTCCATCTATATTGTCGTGGTGTTCTGGGGTAGCACTATCGCTGAACAATGTCTTAGACCGTTGTAGACTTGGGGATATGACAGCAGAGATTCTCTGACTCAGGGATTTCCGCAAACTGCTTGCCCGTCCTGGTGCAGAACTCTGCAGTAAGTCCTCACTGGTCTGTATCTTCTTGTCCTTGGCGTCAATTGCCTTCCGCCATTTCCCACTTTTCATCTTTTCCTTGTTCAACTCGACACTATCTGTTATCTTTTTAACATCGATGGCCTTGAAGACGTTATGTTTGTGCATCGCCTGTAGCGGCAGTTTGGTATCGCCCTCGTGTGACACACTTTGTGACTGCTGATTGATCAGGTTGTCCTTGGAGGCAAAAGACACAGACTTCTTGTGTTGGAGCGCTGCTGGACGTGGCTTTGGTCTACGTGACAAGTCCGTCACCTCAGCTTCCAGCTCATCCTGCACTTTGCTGAACGCGTCAAACTCAGTGGGCGGTGACTGATAACCTTCTGGGGCAGATGAATTCATATTGTACAGACAATGTACGATATCTTTATCCAGGGGGTCTGTGCTTGTTGTCCACACGACACCCGTTGTAGACAGAAACTTGCGTGGCCGCTTCCTGGGAGGTTTCTCTGCCTCCATCACGGAGGTGCTTTGTGGCTGTAGCGGTTCACTTTTAGTCACCGGTGTGTTGGGGGTACCCTTTGCTCTCCGCTTACGGAAGGTGAACTTTGGTGGGGGCGTTGCTCTGGTCTGACTTAGCTCGCTTATGTCTATAGGAATGTCAGATCCCGACGATGCTCTGGATGCCCCCGATTTACGCCCATCTAAAAAGTTGACATTCATACATTTGACTCTTAGATCAGACATGGGAGACTTTACCTCTTTTTCAACAAAAGAGGACACGGGTGTCGTTGAATCTAAGCTCTCTGAATTCAGTATTTCATAAGAGTCATCATCAGAAGGAGCATATTGACAACCTTCATCATCCATACTGGTATGATCAAAGTCTTCATCATGTGGACAATCCCCATAGTCCTCTTCCTCTTCATCGTCACTGTAGTAAAAGGGGTCCA
The DNA here is from genome assembly GCA_947462335.1 of Harmothoe impar. Taxonomy (NCBI): domain Eukaryota; kingdom Metazoa; phylum Annelida; class Polychaeta; order Phyllodocida; family Polynoidae; genus Harmothoe; species Harmothoe impar. Next base: position 21,553,636 of record OX381708.1, on the reverse strand, counting down.
AGACATGCGACACCCGGTTGGGGTTCTTGCTGCCCCGGGCTGCCCCCAGACTGGGCGGCCGGCAGTAGCTGTTGCTGATCTCTGACTCAGGGATGGTGTCCAGCAGGTGGGCGGCTGAGGTGCTCCCCTCTCCCGGTGCGGCTCCCTCAGGGCACCGGACATCGGCCTCTGTGAGGGGCGAGCAGAGAGGCAGCTGGGTTAGCTCAGTAAAGCGCTTCTAACAGAACCAGTCAACCTCTCAACTTTAAACATTTGATTGCTATGAGTGCCCTGTCATCTCCAAAACGTGAAACAACTGACCGCAGAGACTCCTGAACTTGGAACAGCTTAACATAAGGAACGCCCTGAACAACATCAAATTTAAACACAAGGAATTGTCCTGAACAAGAAACAACTGGTCATAGGGACATGAGCAACTCCTGAACTTGGAGAACATGTACGCAGAGTGAACCTTGCCAACTCCTGAACTTGGAGAACATGTACGCAAAGTGAACCTTGCCAACTCCTGAACTTGGAGAACATGTACGCAAAGTGAACCTGCCAACTCCTGAACTTGGAGAACATGTACGCAAAGTGAACCTGCCAACTCCTGAACTTGGAGAACATGTACGCAAAGTGAACCTGCCAACTCCTGAACTTGGAGAACATGTACGCAAAGTGAACCTGCCAACTCCTGAACTTGGAGAACATGTACGCAGAGTGAACCTTGCCAACTCCTGAACTTGGAGAACATGTACGCAGAGTGAACCTGCCAACTCCTGAACTTGGAGAACATGTACGCAAAGTGAACCTTGCCAACTCCTGAACTTGGAGAACATGTACGCAGAGTGAACCTGCCAACTCCTGAACTTGGAGAACATGTACGCAAAGTGAACCTTGCCAACTCCTGAACTTGGAGAACATGTACGCAAAGTGAACCTGCCAACTCCTGAACTTGGAGAACATGTACGCAAAGTGAACCTGCCAACTCCTGAACTTGGAGAACATGTACGCAAAGTGAACCTGCCAACTCCTGAACTTGGAGAACATGTACGCAAGTGAACTCCGCCAACTCCTGAACTTGAAACAACTGAACTTGGGGAACCAAAGACAAAACAAAAGAAAAGTCCCTAGTATTTATTGAGGATAACGTTTTGAACTCCTGGCTCCTCGTCTCACCTTTATTGATGAACCTTGAAAGGAAAGTACCAGTACCTCAGTATAAAGCAAGCACCTAATTGGTGCACGGGCACACAATATATCCAACTATTTTAACTTACCTTTTTTGCTCTCTGTGACGTCCTTTGGTGGTAGTGCAGGTGGTGGTTTTACAGGGGTGTTCTTTTTTAATGATCCGTTCTGGCACACATAAAAAGGGAGAAAATCAGATAAATAACTCTACATAATAGACAAATAGTATTTGAAATAACTAACCGATTTTACATCGGAACTTCCCGATTTGACAGCAAACTATGGAAGGCGGAGCGAGGGGGGGGGGGGGGGGGGGATGGTAGGTAACCAGAAAACGTGTATTGCAGAAGCATAATAGATTAAATTTTTCATTGGCTCAAAATATATCATAATCACGGGGCAATTTTTTAACAATGGCTAAGATGGTACTATGTTCTTTTAAGTATTTACTTTTACGTTATTTTACTTCATTATAAGTTAGAGTTCATTTAAGTTAAATAACTTTGGGTGTCAATTTCTTGAGACTACCATCTCGTATTAACAGTAATAGATGTGGTGGTGTGACTAAGATAACTACCTCCCTATACCGTGGGTAGCACATTAAGCATGGCCATAGGGAACATTCTGGTTCATTTTAAACGATTTTTTTAGCCCTATGCCTAATCGTCAGACCATGACCAAAGATATTTTCTCTGTGGATCTGTATAAATTACACTGGTGACCCTTATAGCCTTTAAAATTCCAATTTTCGGAAAAATTCCGGGAAATACAAACATATATAAAAGAAGACCATTACCTTTTCTTCTGGTTTGGCTGTGGGTAGTGGTCTGGGTTCTGTCCGCTCAGGTGCAGGTTTGGTTTTCTCCCCCGTCGGCCGCAAGTTAATAGGTCCATCTTTAAAGATGTCTCCAAGCCCTATTCCTATAACCTTTTTCTTGTCTTTGTCATCTGCAAACAAGGATAATGTTGTTGTTGTTCTAAGAGTGCACTCACACAGGTATATAGCAGACATGCAAACTTCGGGCCGGAAAACATCTGAGCCCTAAATATGTCTTTGTCCAATTGCAAATGACGTTCCACAAAATCGTGAAAATCAAGAAACTAAATGGTGCCAATGTTCTGGCCTAATAGAATTGCTAAGATCTCCCCACCCCCAACTCAACCGCACATTTTGGGAAAAGGTTGAATGGGTGATTTACATTACAAATGACTCAGAGTCAAGGTGATTACATGATTGAATTCATTGCTTTAAAGACGTCTCACAGCGTACTATACAACATACACTATGGAGTCTTCCATGCTCAAGTTTTTTTTTTTGGCATTGGCTTTAATGGGAGGGCAATCCAACTAATTTTTCCACTATCATTTCCCCTGACATTTTAAGTATTTTTCCTGTGTTGAATGTCTTTTTTTCTTGTCACAAGCTTAATCATACACCTTAGATGTAAGATGCCTGATGAAATTCTCGGGATCGGAACCTCAACATCACACTCATCAATTAAATTGATGAGAATATCCAAATATGTGCTTACCGTAAACCTACAGGCCAAATCAGAAGCAGTTTTAATTTGGTACTAGACGTGCTTATATGTTGCACCTTATACAAGGGTTTTGAAAGTATACATGTACTACAGTACTTTAGTTTTAAAAGTCGACACTGGTATCACAGGAGGTCACCCGTTTCGGTCCGTATGGGCCCTGTGGACCTGCTAATCAAACTATATCACATGGGGTTCCCAAATCAAAGGACAGAGACATTTCCATAAGATCCTAGAAATGTCTCTAGGCCTAGATCTACAGGCGTAATAAGCCTTTTATTTTCAAGCAAGCATGCAAAAAAGGTTTCCGACCCTCCCCCCTTCAAGAATGGTACATCCCGATAAACATACTTACTTGCAATTGAATTTTTGTCTTCAGCTTCAGCTTCCTGTGCGACTACTTCTACGAAATTAGAAGGGAACATTCCAGTTTTGCCATTGAGACTGCCTTCCCACCATCCCTCTTCTTCCTGCAGCCAGAAACGAGGAACGTAAAGTGACGTACAATACAGTAAGCAGGAGCATGTGACACCACACCATCTACAGGTGTTGTAGCATTGTGCATATGATCACGCCGGGTTAAGCAGTGTGCATAGCATCTGCGATAGATTTTTCCCTTAGGCCACACCAAAAAAAGTTGGTCAATGGATATCACTTTTTTTTTAAAGAGTTTTTTTTTGTTCAATGGATTTTGGTCATGAAAAAGTGAAGCGAGCAACAACTAGTTTTCTTTCATTAGTTCTAAGTGAACCAACGGCGAAAAATATACATTTGGCTTATCTGCTGGAATCAAGAGAATCTTTTCTTTAAATGAGGCAAACGAAATTCATTGACAATTTTATTTTGAAAAAAAAGATATTTCATTTCCAAAAATTAGGTGCGCGAAAATGGGGTTTTCTGCTGGGAGAAGATTCAGTCAGGGTTCCCATTATTTTTCAGTCACAGTTTTAACTGACTTTCAAATGACAGAATTTTTTTTAAATCGACAGGTTTAGTACCAAAAGTTGTGCGGATAACTCGCATTGCGCACATAACCATACCAAGAATTTTTCTATTAAAATCTAAAAATTGAATTGTGCAATCTGTAAATTTTCCTGAAAATATTTTTTCAACTGACTTTAAACTGACATTGTCTCAAAAATCTGAAAATTATTTGACATAATATGACAATTCATTTTTTGCGTGAAAACTCATGCAGCTGCTACCCAGGAAATTGAATAAATGTCTGTAATTCCTATCAGCACGAATATTGGGGACCATCCGCTCCTCTGACACTACCTTGTTCTACTGGCTGGTTGCCATACTCGTCCCCCTGAGGTCAACTTCCGTTGTCAGGGTTATCTCCAGGGCATTCTGTGATGTCATAATCTCTAAATGTCTGTAATTTGACAAATCAATAGGTAAACAAAACTCAAAAGTAGCAACAATGACACCAAAAAGGGTAAAAATCAAACCGGAAGCTGACTACTTACTTGTTTTATTACTTCTACAACATCTCCGGGTTCCAGTCGGAGTTCGTCATCATTGGCTGGTGCATAGCTGAAGGCCACCTTAGCTCGTAACTTCCTGCGGGACTGATCTGTGGGACGACGCAGAGACATGCTACCGTTACTGACTGGACACACACAAGCTGTCACCCACCAGGACGTGGGTCTCTGCCGGCACTAGGGGCGTCAACCCGGGTGTGGGGCCTCACTCACTACAGCCACCTGTCCCTTCTACCCCACCTGCTCCAAGTATGGGCAGTATTACTGAGTGCAGCCAGGTTACACTAACACAGGGCTGGGCGCCTTTCTGGGAACTGTGTTACTCTAGCTGCGTGCTGCTGCCTCCAGGTAGAGTAGCATGTCAGGGTCAGTAGTGGGTGCCCCCGGCACGGCCTGATAAAGGTCCTCATGTGCCGATAAGGCTGTCAGTCATGTGACCTAGCAGGCCGGCCGCCAATCACACTCCACCTTACAATGTGTTATATGTACAGCCACATAGAGATGGTGTCAAGACTCACATCCTGTCCACTAGCCGTTATCAACTTAGTATCAAACAAGGGGCATACAGGACCGCCAACAGACATATAGTTTATATACCATACAGCAGTCCAACATTATAGCACTCCAATGCACTATATGGATATATATCATATAGATATATATAAATCATATAGATATATATAATACTGGACATGCACATCTATGCAACAGAATCCTTCAAACAGAAAGCTATATTCAGTCTCATCAAAGTAGAAATCCATAGGTATATATATGGAAGAGAAGGCCATGTTCATGGTGTGTGTGGGTGTACGTTTGTATGTGTATCTGTGCCCATATGTGTCTGTGTGCATGTCCCTGCATGTAGATAATGATCACTCCCTATAACACAGGTGAGGTCACTATATTCTCAATAAGTTTATTTTATGACATTGATAAAAATAAAGAAGCAATATACCAAATGGTCACCCCAACCTACAACTGTTACACATTTATAAAAGAAATATACAGCAGTCCAACATTATAGCACTCCAATGCACTATATGGATATATATCTAAAACTGGACATCGACATCCATGTAACAGAATCCTTCCAACAGAAATCTATATTTAGTAGAAGTAGAAATCCATGAATATCTATATGAAGGAGAACACCATGTTCATGCCTTTGAAAATATCTGTGTGTATGTTCATTTAAAGATTCAAGATTGCAACCATTCATTGAATGCCACCATGCTTTCAATGTAATCTCGAATTGCAGTTGCAGTAATTTGATACTAATAAAAAAAATATCTATTCCATTTTTCTTTCATGAACAGTTGGCATCCCATAGATTCAAGATGGCTATCACTCATTGAATGTCCCGATGCTTGAAATGCAATCTTGACTTGTAGTTACATTAATTTGATACTATCAAAAAAACAAATCCTATTTGATTTTTCCTTCATTCAACCCATTCAAGATGGCTACCATTTACTACATGCCACAATGCTTTCAGTGCAATGAAGAATTATAGTTGCATTAATTTGTATAATTCATATAAGAAAATTTCTATTTGATACCTTTTTCAAACACAGTTGGCACCCCATAGGTTTAGGATGGCCACCATTTATTGAATGCCACAATGCTTTAAATGCAATCTTGAAATGTAGTTGCATAAATTTTATACTGTTAAAAAAATCCAATTTAGTTGTTCTTTTCATGAAGAGTTGGCACCCCATAGGTTCAAGATGGCCACCAGTCATTGAATGCCATAATGCTTAAATGCAATCTTGAATTGCAGTTGCATTAATTTGATTCTTAAAAAAAATACTTTCTTTTCTTTCTTTCATGAACAGTTGGCACCCCATACATTCAAGGTGGCTACCAGTCATTGCATGCCACAATGCTTTAAGTGCAATCACAAATTGTAGTTGCATTAATCTGATACTAATAAAAAAACTAATTCTATTCTTTTTTTTAAATTCATGAACAGTTGGCACCCCATATATTTAAGATGACTACCATTGATTTAAGATGCTTAAAATGCAATCTCGAATTGTAGTTGCATCAATTTAATGCTAATAAAAAACAAATTCTTATAGATTTTTCTTTCATGAATAGTTGGCACCCCATAAGGTGGCTACTATTCATATTAATGCAAATACAATGCTTTAAGTGCTAAATTACGAATTGTAGTTGCATTAATCTGATACTAAAAAAAAAAAAATATTCTATTTGATTTTTCTTTCATGAACAGTTGGCACCCCATAAATTAAAAATGCACCCAGCACCCAGGTCAACAGCTATATACGGACACATGAACCTCCCCTGCCTGTTCTCCTTTAATGCAGAGTGAAGTGGGTGGGAGGGGGTGACCATCAACAGTGCATAAACACTTTGATTGGATGACAATGCAGTTTTTATATTACAACCCTAAATTTGTGCAACGAAAATCATCAAGAAATACTAAGTATTTTTTCCAAAGAATAGCTTTTCTAGAATGGCTCGATACTCAGAAATCCTACTGCGAATAAAAAAAAGTCAAATTCTGATTCTAAACACCTGAAAAGTGAGAAATGCTGGCGTTCACGGTTTATGTAGGTAATGTACTAAAAACACCAAAAATATGCAACAAAACCCTAATTTTCTCAAAAACTGTTCAGTAGGATTTTTTCTAACTGAGGTTCCAGTGTTTTCTACCCTCATATTACACATTGGCATAGAGAATATATTGGCACCTAGTCAGGATTTTGCCCTAGAAGCAATCTGTGAGGCAAAAAACAGCCAAAATGAGCCACTGGTCTGAAGTATAAAACTGGGCATCGATCACTATAGAGCTACAAAGAGAGAGAATCGATGTCCAGTAATAAAAAATATATCGTTACACCACTATAGCATCATAATTTTCTATGTAGTAAAATAAAGGGAGGGGTTACTAGCTGGATTCTGCTACATCATTGGAGTTTTCCCTTATTTCTAGGGAAATATCCTACGATATCAGGCTATTCAAGCTTTCCATACTAAGCTCCATGTCACCTGTCGATTTTAATAAACAGCCATGTAGCCATGCCGATTTTAGGGGCGTAGGCCTACCCCTATTACGTACATGTAGGCCCTAGGCCTTGGCCAAGGGCCTATTAGTATTACCGGTATAAAACGACAGGTGGCGCCACCGAGACGCCGGCGCCACCTGCTGACTTGTGCTGGTAAGATGTTGCCTAGCAACAAGGCAACACCTAGCAACGTTTACACTACGCATGCGCAGTGCGCACCTGACCGCCATATTCTGCACAATGATTTTAGAGTTTCAGATGTTGATGCATTGAGATAAAACGAGATGCTAGGACTGAGATAAAGTGAAAAATAGAAACGGATGTTTTCTGCCATGACATATCAAGAATTAACTGGTATGTAGAAAATTATGAAATGATACTTAAATAAATGGAAAATCGCACTCAAACAGCTACTTCCAATCGCACAGAAAAATCGCCATCTTGGACAATATTCATGAACTACAATAAGCTGCAGAAAATGACCAACTATTCCTAGGGAATATGTTTAATATCCCCATATTGCTAGGAAAAATAATGCAAGTGTGTCTTTTGTGAGATCTATGAAAAAATTAAGTGATATTTTAAGGTTGATCCGTAAATATCATCAATTTCTTGCGATTTCCACCTTCCAGAAAAAATGTCTAATTCTTGATTTTGTAGATCCTTCTAAAACATGTTTTAGAAAAATAATTTTTAAATTTCTTTTTGTGCTAGGTGTAGCACCGACAACAGTGAACACAATGATTGCTAAATGTTAATGTTTAATGGATATAAATCATGTGAGTTTTGGGGTTGAACACAAACGAAGCCCATTTCCCATAGGAATGAGTGTAAAAATCGGCACAGAATCGGCAGAATCGGCGAAAAGTGAAGCCCTTTCAAAACAAAAATGGGCTTCCACGATTTATTCCAAAAACATTCTTCATGAAACTTTGTTGGAAAGTTCAATCATACTAATATACAAATTTGGGTGAATTTATAGGATGGAAATGTGATTTTTGATGATTCTAGGAGGGAATAATTAAAATTGGTGACCCCCCTACAGAGGGAGGGCTACTACATTATAACGTTATAACGTTGATAGATTGAGTTAGCACAATAGGGTAACCCCTCCCAATAACTATAGCCCCCCCCCCCCCACCAATACATACATTTACATAGAGATGACTCCCTAAAGCACAGGTAATATCTGAGCCTTTGTTCGTATGTTTTCTTTTTGGAAAACGCAGGCAAGTTGTCTCTTCTCATCATACATAGATGTAACCTAAAGTCATCATCTTGATTAGAATATTGGCCACTAGGGGGCCCTACTAGACAGTAATGAAACTTGCAGTATCTACTCCACGCGATGTATATATATATATGTATGGATTTAAATCTATATCAACTCTAATCATAGAAACTTATAAAATGAAATATATGAAGAACGTCACATTAGGAGTTCAAGTTATTTAAAAGTTTTGAGTAAAATTATCAAGAGCACACACATGTGTACACATGGACACCTTTTTTGTGCCTGAAACCATATCTACTAATATAAGGATAGGCTGTTGATTACTATATGCACACATATGCCTTATTGGGCATGTTATGAGGGCTAGAAGTGCGCTCAATTAGGGTATGATGACAATATGAGGGGTGATAGGGATTGATACAGTGCTGTACAGAGAAATGAATGATATGGAATTAGTCATGAATGATTTAAAAATATATATATATATGATGGTGATGACCCAGGGTCATCACATATGATCACTCTAGTGATTATGAAGTAATCACAGGTGTCACAATCAATGTGATTACAAAAGTACTCATCCTTGATTACTTTTCCTCCTATAGAGTTTTCAGTGTGTGCAGGTGTTAAGGCCAAGTCAAGTAATACGGGTCACTGAGGTGGGCCAGCAGCACCCAGCGCTTATGACTTGTTTATTTGACATAAGGTTGGTTATTATTGGCTAGTTAGAGCTCGTCCGTAGCCGTTACTGCTGCCCCCCTGGTGGAGGGGGGGGGGGATTCATATATTTTGTATACACATGTGTGTGCTGCCCCAGTCTAATGACTCATTTCTTTGTTTCTTTGTTCTTGGTTAGGCCGTTTTATTTTGATAACTTGGATTACAGATCCGCCGCCGAGATTTTGGCATTTTGATTGGGGATATTTATCAACATACCTTCAATAGATTACCCAAAAATGAGGTTTACACGCTTTCTTAAAGGTGGGATTTTCTTAAATGTCATAATTATTTTGCGCAGGACAATTTTTTTCCTCGAGTAGGGGGGTCGTCTTAAGGCGGGTTTTACGGTACTTTATTACCTCTATACCATTAATTGATACTCCTCCCTACTATCCTGGGCCGGCTTGTTGGACTAGTTTCTTTAGTGCCGTTTTTAGCATGCTCTTGAATACATCTTCTAGGCTCCTGATTTCTTTCAGAAGGGGAGCATCATGTGCTCTTGTTCCAGGTCGGTCTCAGATCGCTGTATTTAGAATAATACCATCAATTCCCGCATATAGCCCGCATCTAACATATAACGACTTTGGGAGAACCCTATAACCCGCACCAGGTCTGAAAATTGTGATATTAATACTGTACTATACTGCCAAAAACCCGCATTGAGGGTTCGGTTCACGTATAACCCTCGGTTCATGGTAGTTGTTTAATGAGACTTTGACAGAGAAGGTCATATTCATGGCAAAGTGCGTCTATAAGATACATGTTGTGCTATGTTTATGGAGAGGTAGTGACCCTGAAGTCCTATTAGTATGGCACACTTCACCCACATCACAGCCTTATACTGTATGGTACACACAGACACGTCGGGCACCCCACATCAGTACCTACCACACACCTCCGGCTTCTCTCTAAAGTTGACTGCAAAAATTGAAAATATACTTAACATTCATTGTGAATTCCGAATTTCACCAACCTCAAATATAATTCATTCATTTAGTATATTTCATTAACATTCATTTAAAGTAGTTGGTCAAAAGGAAAGTACAATTACCATATTCGACGCCCTGGGCGCTCATGACAATATATATCATTTGCCTCATAGAGAATGCAGGGTTCCCACAAAAATTTCAGATTGAAATTCCATAACATTGCCTTGACATTCCATGACATAAATCTCAAATTTGCATGACATTTATAATATTCCTGTGGGGGTCAGTGGGCTTGGCCCCTGAGAAGATTTCTCAAAACTAGGAAGCAAATGGTATGAGATTTTGTAATATTGATTCCATTATTTTCATTTTCCATGACATTCCATGACACAGTAAACTTTTACAAAATTCCATGACTTTCTATGACACGTGGGAACCCTGGGAATGAGAGTAACCGCTCTAAGCACCAGGAGGAGCGTGCCAACCTGCTACAGCTTTATGGCTTTGATGTGCACAGGGAGTGGACGCCTGAGCTCCCTTTGACATATGTAAGGGCACTATTACCCTGTTACACATTATTACACATTGATAAAAGAAAAAACAAATTAAGCCCCCGCTCATATACATAATGGTCACTGATTAAAACACACACATGTGTTATCCCAACCAGTAATTCTTATGCAAGAAGAGTATTACATTAACTTGATTTATTTTTCAAAAGCCCAAACTCAAAAACATAAGTCACTCCATAAATTCAAGATGGCCACTAAACATTGAGAATTTTGACAAAACCCCCTGGATCCCGCCCCCCCCCCCCCCCTTACCACGTCACCTCACCAACCTTCTATTTCCATCTATCTTCACACCCGATCTCTGTCCACTGTATAGGACAGAACACAGCCTCCCTTCACCACGTATCTGTTTCTGACCCATATCGTAGGCCGAGTGAAATGCAGCCTGACATTCAACAAGTTTGCATACAATAAAATGTTGTATACACATGTGCACGCTCTTGATCATGGCATCTTAGTATGTAGTTATTTGATGAATCATCTCCCAAGATCATGTAAATTTAAGGGGTTTCTTGTGTTGAAAAAAAATATATTGGGGTGTGGGGGGGGGGGGGGGGGGGATGGTGTTGAATACAGTAGTAATTCCCATAAATGGGCCTAATATGTGGGAGTCGGTGTGGGAAGGGTAGCTGCAAGTCACACAGAGAGTACCAAGATTGACTATTAGTCAATGCTGCTGACAGCAGGCCCCTACACATCCTGGTCAGCCTCCCCCATACACACAGCTGCTAATGAGGCTGCAGATAAGGAGACGCTACCCGCTGATAACACACCCCGTATACGGCGCACACAAAGTGGGGCCTGGGGGCCGCCATATTGGGGCAGAACACCCCCGACGGCCATATTGGATTTGCCATAGGACTATGGGCAATGTCTTATCTGCCTCCTCCACAGAACATTGGTCACTGATAAGACTGATAAGGCTGATACCTGCAACCCACCCCATATATTGACCATCTCCCTATTGTCATTGATGTGAAGTAATTAGATTAGCCTGATTAGCCCTATCATGATAAGGGATTGCCATACCATCGTGTTTAAGCGCCCTGGCGCTTATAACTTTGGAGGGGAGTTTACCCCCGGCGCTTAAACAAGACAGGCGCTTATTCAAGATCAAGTTTTAGTGCTTAAGAGTAATTTCAAGACCCTCATACCCCCGGCGCTTATACAAGACCGGCACTTATTCAATACCCGGCGCTTAAACGCGACGGTATGGTACCCAGAATGCTAGATGGTTGTCGGGTGATTTGACAACCTGTCTTAGACTTAGCAGACATTTCGGGAATATAACATCCTCATCGAGTTGGCATGATGCATTCATGAATGCAGGCCTGGGAAATTACTCACCAGGGCTCCTTCAAGCCCCATGTTAATGAATGGGTACAATGCATCGGATCACTATGCGTGTTTTGATGATTTGCCTTATAAATATATCGTTACACCATTATAACATCATAATTTTCTATGTAGTAAAATAAAGGGAGGGGTTACTGATTATAGCATTATATTCCATTATGTGCATAGGCCTACTATCATGCATAAAAAACAAGGAAGCTTAATATTGCTGGGTGAGGTTTATTCATACCTCTTGGTGGGGGGGGGGGGGGGGGGGGGGCGGGGCATAGGTGTAGCTTATATATAGGCCTATAATATATATAAATATATTATTGGATCGGGGGGGGGGGGGACACTTTTGGAGGTTGATTGGGGGGCTATATACTAGTAGGTTGTATATTATAATGAAATATTTTCGGGGGGGGGGGGGCAGGGCTACAGGGCTACATAGGCATTATATATAGGCTATGCCTATGTAGGTCTATCCCGTATAGGCCTGCATAATGATGAAACATTTTTGGATGGGGGGGGGGGGCAATTTGGAGGTTGTTGGGGGGGAGGGGGGCGGGGCTATATATAGGCCTACATAGGCTCTGCATGATGAAATATTTTTGGATGGGGGGACACTTCGGAGTTTGGTTGGGGGGCGGGAGGGCAGGGCTATAGGCCTAGCCTATATACCGCTAGGCCTATAGCCTATTACATTGAATTAAATATTTTTGGATGGGGGGAGGGCACTTCGGAGTTTGGTTGGGGGGCAGGGCTATAGGCCTAGCCTATATATTATATAGGCTAGGCCTATAGCCTATTACATTAAATTAAATATTTTTGGATGGGGGGAGGGCACTTCGGAGTTTGGTTGGCTGGGGGGGGGCTATAGGCCTAGCCTCTATATTATATAGGCTAGGCCTATAGCCTATTTCATTAAATGAAATATCTTCGGATGGGAGGGGGGGCACTTTGGACTTTGGTGGGGGGGGGGGCAGGGATATAGGCCTACAGGGGGTTGCTGTGTCACTTGTCGACTTAAGAAATGCCTTTGTCCCTTGTCGAATTAAGAAAAGGGTCTTGTCCCTTGTCACTAACACTGCAAAGATGTCACCAACCCTCATGTCACTTGTCGATTTTAAATGCCTATGTCACTTGTCAATTTTAAGAAATGAGTCCTGTCACTTGTCACTAGGCTCATGTCGATTTTACCTGTCTGGGGCTCTACAACTCTGCCCCTTTTCCACGGCAAACTCTGCCTCTTTTCCATGATTCTAACTGCAAACTAATGCCGTCACAAAACACCAGGCGGCGCCAAAACACCAGGCAGTACCACCAGCGCCGCCTGGTGTTTTGTGATGACACTAAGACGTTGCTTGGTAACTAGGCAGTGCCTAGCAACGTTGACACAACGCACGCGCAGTGCGCACCTTGCCGCCATATTCTGCACAATGATTTTGCAGTTTCAGATGTCGATGTATCGAGATAAAAAGAGATACAAAGACTGAGATAAAGTGAAAAATAAAAACGGATGTTAACTGCCATGACATGTCAAGAATTAATCGGTGGGTAGAAAATTATGAAATGATGTTAAGTAAATGAAAAATCGGCACTCAAACACCTACTTCCCATCGCACAGAAAAATCACCATCTTGGACAGTATTCATGAAGCTGCAGAAAATGACCACCTATTTCTTGGGAATATATTTAATATCTCCATATTGCTAGGAAATATAATGCTAATGTATCTTTCGTGAGATCTATGAAAAATTTGATTGATATTTTAAGGTTGATCAGTAAAATATCATCAATTCCTTGAGACTACCACCTTCCCGAGAAAAATGTCTAATTCTTAGTTTTGTATATCCTTCTAAAACATGTTTTAGAAAAATAATTTTTCAATTTCTTTTTAGGCTAGGTGTAGCACCGACAACAGTGAACACAATAAATGCAATATGGTTATGCTTAATAGACAGAATGTATGCGATTTTTGGGGCTAAACACGAACGAAGCACTTTTCCATAGGTTACAGTGCTGAAATCGGCCAAGAATCGGCAAAATTGGCAAAAAATGAAGCACTTTCTAAACAAAAATGGATCTACATGATTTATTCCAAGAAAATTCCTCATGAAACTTTGATAAAAAGTTTAATTATACTAAATTACAAATTTGGTTGAATTTATTGGTCGGAAATGTGATATTAGATGATTGGAGGGAAAAAAAACTAAAATGGGTGAACCCCCCTACAGAGGGAGGGCTACTACATTATAACGTTATAATGTTGATAGATTGTGCTAGCATACTATGGTAACCCCTCCCAATTAAGCCTGCCGTAGTTCAAGGTAATCTGGATGTCTCATAATCAGGCAAGGCAAGGGACATTAATACCATTAGTTGGGGGTGCAGGTAATGTATACTGTAAACGTATTGTGTTTCGCGCTGTACATATTTTTTGCGGATTTTAAAATCCGCGAAAATATGTACAGAGCGAAAATTTATCCAATATAGCTCTGTAACTACCACCTTTCAAAATCCGCGAATTTAAATCCCAGCGATATTGCATTTAATATTAGTAAATCCGCAAAAATTCATACCAGCGAAAATATTTAATTTACAGTATGGGAGAATCTGTGTAAGTTAGATGTGCAGCGTTTACCCTGGTGCCAGTCTATGTGGCTGAGCTGCCCCCTGAGGGGCGCAGACTGCAGCTCCCGCACGCCCGGCAGACTGCCGCCCGGGGACAGCGGCTCCCGCAGCAGGGGCGGGCCCCCCGGGGGGCCGGGCTCCCCCCCCTCCAGGTCCACGTCCTCCAGGTACTGCCCCCGCGCCTCTTTCTGCACATGGGGACGGCGCCGGATGGCGGCCCTCCGGCGGCCGGTGCGGGAGATGAGGGCGTCCTCCGCGTGGGAGTCGTGTGGGCACTGGTACTCCATGCTGGGGTCCCCCACACTGGGGTCCCACATGCTGGGGTCCCCCAGACTGGGTCCCGAGCTGGGGTAGGGGAACGCCATACCGACTGCCACCCCTGCCACCTCAGCACTAGGAGGAGACCTCTCTGATCCTGGCTCCTGCTCATACACTGTCATGGGACAATGTGTCCGGGTGGAGGCCTGTGTTAGAGCTTCCCTGTAGACGTCCACACGTCGGTACTGGAGCTGCTCAGCTACAACTGTACGTGTGCTGGTACCCTCAATACACAGCCCTGGTGTCACAAAGGCGTCCCCTCAGTGGCAGTAACAAGGGCTTGGTCTGGTAGAGCTAGGCGGCCAACTAGAGAAGAGTGTGAGTGAGGAGCAATGCTGAATTAACGCCATGACGTCAAGTTCCATGACAGAGTGAGTTGCTCCTACGTGAACGTGTGTGGTGGTCTGTATCCTGATATAGACTGCTGACAGACCCGCACGTCCATGTGTGTACAACAGGATACAAAAACCACACTGTTTACTCCACTCTAACCATGACACGGGACGGAGAGGCGAGGTGCAGCAGCACACTAGACGAGCTCTACTCCTTAAAGTTACACTCCCCTTAGGCCACACCCAAAAATATAAGTTGGTCAAAGGATTTCACTTTTCAAAAAATGGTGAGAGCTTTGAGAGTTTTCAGGGAACCCACAATGTGACAAAATTAATTGGTTCATCTGGGAGAATAAATGAAAGAAAAGGAAGTGTTTTTTGGTCTGGCGTTAGGTTAACACATTTCTGCTACTTTCTTTGATGAGACTTGTATGAGCACCATGGCTGCATAGGGATCTAAGTGGGGACAATACATGACAGTACGCAAACAGTGAATGCTGGTACTGTATCACAGAGATGGGGGGGGGGGGGGGGGTTACATAACAAAGAATGACCATTTCCCATAACATGTTTATTGTACAAGGTGTTAGTCCTGAGTGCCCTCTGATGTAATTGGAGCCCAACCCCCATTCAAGGGACATAATAATTTAGGAAATATTCACATATGATGTAATCTATTTTGAAACCAGGGGCAACTTCAAATATTCATATTGATGTTAAAGAAATTTCAATCAAATTTCTTTTTTCTTCTTGTGAATATAAAAATATATATGCAGATATTTCCTTGAATAACAAAAAACTACTTAAATGATACCTTAATTGAGTGTCAGTGGTAACTTTCTAAAAACAGGAGTGTGGTAGGACAGAAAATATATATCCTCCCTCAATTTTTTTTAGCCTTCCCCCTCTCCGGTTTATGTATATAGTACATACATATAAACTTGTCAGAGTAAGAATCTTTTTTAAGGGGAATTTACGTCTCCCTGAATACCACAAGCGAAGCACAGTGGTCCAACAGCGCACCCCCCCCCCCTTGCCCCAGAAAATGTGAAAGTCTATGACTTGAAATGGTGCATTCTGATGCATTTTGGCACAATATATATTAAGGCATTATTCTCTATGATTGTGGCTGGAATCATGTGTTGGGGGTTTTGAAGGGAAGGTTTAGGAGAATTTAAAATGGTGCATTCTGCTGCATTTTTGCCACAAATACACCAAAGCTCAGATCTGTTTTATCCAGCCTCTATGGTTGGGGCTGGAACTTGTTTTTTTTAGGAAAGGTTTTCTGAAAATTTGAAAATCTAGACTGGAAATAGTTCATTTTGCTGCATTTTGGCCAAAAAAATATTAGATCAGATCCAGCCTCTATAATTGGGGCCTTGCCTTTTTTGATGGAAGATTTGGGGACATTTAAAAATCTAAACGTGAAATGGTGCAACCAGTCAAAACTTTTAACCTTTTATATATAATTTCTCGCTCACCTCTCTTGGTGACCTTGGCGACTGTACCATTTGGCGGGGGCCCCATCTTGATGCCTGAGTGCCCCAGCTTGTTGGCCAGGTCTGCTACGTGACTGCCGGCCTTCTTGGGCGCTTCTTTGCTCTTCACTTTGTCGTCTTTCTTGATCTCCTACAATGAAAAAAACACAACGATGGATGTTATTTCAATCTTAAAGGACAGCGATTACTGTCTATTGAAGTGAAAATACTGGTACTGCTCATAATATGAAAGAAGCAATTAAGGATAAAATCTGATTGTAAGGAGCTGAGATGAGAGGGATGTCCCCCGTCTTTTGGCGTTTTTATTTGTTATATGCCGAATTGTAACCCTCAAACTACCATTAGGCTTAGAGGCGAGGTTTTGATACATAGGAATATAGTGAAAACCTATGACACTTTTACTATAAGCTGAACTCACATTCGGCTTATAACCAAGGTCGGCTTATAACCAAGGTTTTACGGTATTCCCAAGAATAAACACATGTTGCAGGTACAGATAAAGAGTGGTCTTTATTCAAGCTAAGGTCACGTTCAATCACGGACACACTTCAGTACTTGTAGACTTCCAACAGATGGTCTGGCAGGACGAATCAGGTGCTTCTACCCGGTGGGTGGATGATCCATGTCGCGGAGCAAGCTGGGTGTCTTGAGACCATAGGTTAACTCCATGAGTACCCGAGCTCAGAGTGGGAACTGCCAGTGACCGTTGACTGCCTACCTTAGATATGCAGGCCCTCAACAGTGGTAAACTCTGACTAACTGGGCCGGGTTTGGAGAAGCCGGGCCGGAATGCCAGACGAACTGCGCAGTTGGGTTACGAGCCAAGGATATTAACTGGGCTAGGACCGTAGTCCTTGGAAAGGTATAGAGTAGAACTGGGTATTGCAAGCCGGGCCGGGTTATGGATATTAACCGGGCTGGACCTGTAGCCCTCGAGGAGGTATAGTGTAATGACGTATAATGGTACATCACCACACAAGTTATTTTGTATTGTGGTATTTCAAAGATTTTCCATAACAAAATATGAGTAGTCTACCTACAGCAACCCCCCTGGCTGCTCCAGTCTGCCTACAGCACCCCCTGGCTGCTCTAGTCTGCCTACAGCACCCCCAGGCTGCTCCAGTCTGCCTACAGCACCCCCTGGCTGCTCCAGTCTACCTACAGCACCCCCCTGGCTGCTCCAGTCTGCCTACAGCACCCCCCTGGCTGCTCCAGTCTGCCTACAGCAACCCCCTGGCTGCTCTAGTCTGCCTACAGCACCCCCTGGCTGCTCTAGTCTGCCTACAGCACCCCCCTGGCTGCTCCAGACTGCCTACAGCACCCCCCTGGCTGCTCTAGTCTGCCTACAGCACCCCCCTGGCTGCTCCAGTCATACAGCTGGACTGAACTTGAGCACCATGTGGGTGCTGCCCGGTGACATTGGGGACCTGCTCAGCAACACAAGTGTAAGTCAGTGGTGATAGGGGCTAGTTACCTCTCTTCATGCTACTAATGACGCCAGTAAGAGCAAGAGATACAAGCTGTGGATTAGGCCGGATTATCACCTCTTCACTGGCAAGGAGTTCAGTGAGATGTGATAAATGTGAGTCTTTAGTCTAAGCAGATCATCGGGACTGAGTGCATTATCATAGCATTGAAGGAGATCAAGCCCACATGCTGCATGGAAGTGTTTATTGTGAATTTAACTATTATAAATATTGTTAGGGAACCTAGCATGCAATACAAGATTTATTACATGACCAAAACTCTTCTATTTGCCTTCTATGTACGTTTTACTGTCCACATCGTTAATTTCGTCTCATTGCCCTGTCATGTGATTCCAAGTACTGCCTTCTGGTTGGTCTACAGCACCAAAGATTATGCTGCATCCCTGGTCAGTTGAAGCAATGTGCCGTCCTTAACCTTTTAAGGACAGATGTCGCTAAAAGATGACATTTGTTGTTATAATCATTAATGCACCAATGCAGCACCAGCGAGTAACTCACCGGTGCCGCATTGGTGCATCATGCCGACCCTTTGGGAGTGTCTCAACTCCATAGGGTCGACATGATGCTCGAATGCAGCACCCCTGGCTGCTCCAGTCTGCCTACAGCACCCCCTGGCTGCTCTAGTCTGCCTACAGCAAACCCCTGGCTGCTCTAGTCTGCCTACAGCACCCCCTGGCTGCTCTAGTCTGCCTACAGCACCCCCTGGCTGCTCTAGTCTACCTACAGCAACCCCCCTGGCTGCTCTAGTCTGCCTACAGCACCCCCTGGCTGCTCTAGTCTGCCTACAGCAAACCCCTGGCTGCTCTAGTCTGCCTACAGCACCCCCTGGCTGCTCTAGTCTGCCTACAGCACCCCCTGGCTGCTCCAGTCTGCCTACAGCACCCCCCCTGGCTGCTCTAGTCTGCCTACAGCACCCCCTGGCTGCTCCAGTCTGCCTACAGCACCCCCTGGCTGCTCCAGTCTGCCTACAGCACCCCCCCCTGGCTGCTCCAGTCTGCCTACAGCACCCCCCTGGCTGCTCCAGTCTGCCTACGGCACCCCCCTGGCTGCTCCAGTCTGCCTACGGCACCCCCCTGGCTGCTCTAGTCTGCCTACAGCACACCCCTGGCTGCTCCAGTCTGCCTACAGCACCCCCCTGGCTGCTCCAGTCTGCCTACGGCATCCCCCTGGCTGCTCCAGTCTGCCTACAGCACCCCCTGGCTGCTCTAGTCTGCCTACAGCAAACCCCTGGCTGCTCTAGTCTGCCTACAGCACCCCCTGGCTGCTCTAGTCTGCCTACAGCACCCCCTGGCTGCTCCAGTCTGCCTACAGCACCCCCTGGCTGCTCCAGTCTGCCTACAGCACCCCCCCTGGCTGCTCTAGTCTGCCTACAGCACCCCCTTGCTGCTCCAGTCTGCTAACAGCACACCCCTGGCTGCTCCAGTCTGCCTACGGCACCCCCCTGGCTGCTCTAGTCTGCCTACACCACCCCCCTGGCTGCTCCAGTCTGCCTACGGCACCCCCAGGCTGCTCTAGTCTGCCTACGGCACCCCCCTGGCTGCTCCAGTCTGCCTACGGCACCCCCCTGGCTGCTCTAGTCTGCCTACAGCACACCCCTGGCTGCTCCAGTCTGCCTACGGCACCCCCCTGGCTGCTCTAGTCTGCCTACAGCAACCCCCCTGGCTGCTCCAGTCTGCTAACAGCACCCCCCTGGCTGCTCTAGTCTGCCTACAGCACCCCCCTGGCTGCTCCAATCATACAGCTGGACTGAACTTGAGCACCATGTGGGTGCTGCCCGGTGACATTGGGGACCTGCTCAGCAACACAAGTGTAAGTCAGTGGTGAAAGGGGCTAGTTACCTCTCTTCATGCTACTAATGACGCCAGTAAGAGCAAGAGATACAAGCTGTGGATTAGGCCGGATTATCACCTCTTCACTGGCAAGGAGTTCAGTGAGATGTGATAAATGTGAGTCTTTAGTCTAAGCAGATCATCGGGACTGAGTGCATTATCATAGCATTGAAGGAGATCAAGCCCACATGCTGCATGGAAGTGTTTATTGTGAATTTAACTATTATAAATATTGTTAGGGAACCTAGCATGCAATACAAGATTTATTACATGACCAAAACTCTTCTATTTGCCTTCTATGTACGTTTTACTGTCCACATGGTTAATTCCGTCTCATTGCCCTGTCATATGATTCCAAGTACTGCCTTCTGGTTGGTCTACAGCACCAAAGATTATGCTGCATCCCTGGTCAGTTGAAGCAATGTGCCGTCCTTAACCTTTTAAGGACAGATGTCGCTAAAAGATGACATTTGTTGTTATAATCATTAATGCACCAATGCAGCACCAGCGAGTAACTCACCGGTGCCGCATTGGTGCATCATGCCGACCCTTTGGGAGTGTCTCAACTCCATAGGGTCGACATGATGCTCGAATGCAGCACCCCTGGCTGCTCCAGTCTGCCTACAGCACCCCCTGGCTGCTCTAGTCTGCCTACAGTCTGCTCTAGTCTGCCTACAGCACCCCCCTGGCTGCTCCAGTCTGCTAACAGCACACCCCTGGCTGCTCCAGTCTGCCTACGGCACCCCCCTGGCTGCTCTAGTCTGCCTACACCACCCCCCTGGCTGCTCCAGTCTGCCTACAGCACACCCCTGGCTGCTCCAGTCTGCCTACAGCACCCCCCTGGCTGCTTCTGTCTGCCTACAGCACCCCCCTGGCTGCTCTAGTCTGCCTACAGCACCCCCTGGCTGCTCTAGTCTGCCTACAGTCTGCTCTAGTCTGCCTACAGCACCCCCCTGGCTGCTCCAGTCTGCTAACAGCACACCCCTGGCTGCTCCAGTCTGCCTACGGCACCCCCCTGGCTGCTCTAGTCTGCCTACACCACCCCCCTGGCTGCTCCAGTCTGCCTACAGCACACCCCTGGCTGCTCCAGTCTGCCTACAGCACCCCCCTGGCTGCTTCTGTCTGCCTACAGCACCCCCCTGGCTGCTCTAGTCTGCCTACAGCACCCCCTGGCTGCTCCAGTCTGCCTACAGCACCCCCTGGCTGCTCCAGTCTGCCTACAGCGGCCCCCTGGCTGCTCCAGTCTGCCTACAGCAAACCCCTGGCTGCTCTAGTCTGCCTACAGCACCGCCTGGCTGCTCCAGTCTGCCTACAGCACCCCCTGGCTGCTCTAGTCTGCCTACAGCAACCCCCTGGCTGCTCCAGTCTGCCTACAGCACCCCCCTTGCTGCTCTAGTCTGCCTACAGCACCCCCTGGCTGTTCTAGTCTGCCTACAGCACCCCCCTGGCTGCTCTAGTCTGCCTACAGCACCCCCTGGCTATTTATTACATGACCAGCAGCTTCGCTGCCGGAGATACGCCGTTGGGGTACGGGGGTGGGGTAGGCCTACTGGGCTGGGGAGGGTTCCAACTGAAGGTTACCTGACTGAGGGTAGGCCCCGGGGGGGGGGGGGGTACTTGAATTTTTTCTGATAAGGGTGTGCGGCTGGACCTAAGACAACCGTTACCCTTGCTAGGAAGCTTTTGTGTCCAAAACATACCCTTGCTAGGGCACTTTTGGCCCAAAAATCCTTGTTTTGATGAGAAAAATCACGAAAGATATACTAAGGGAGTGATCATTTTTTAACAACAGGGGGGGGGTGGGTTTCCGCGCGGAGCGTGCGAAATTTTTTACACCCCCCCCCCCGGTTGAGGGTCAACATTTTTCACCCCCCCCCCCTTAGGGCCGAAAATCGGCTCGCGCACGGCCCCTTTGAATCATAGTAACGCGCAGGCTTTTTGGCTCAAAACAGGTTAAATTATTTTGACCCCCCCCCCAAGAGGGGTCCAAATCTTTTTGCCCCCCCCCCGGTCAAGGGGTCAAAATATTTTTGCAGCACCCCCAAACCCACACCCCCCCCCCCCCTGTTGTTAAAAAATGATCACTCCCTAAATGGGTAATTTTACACAGAAGTTTTCCTCATCCCTGGGAAACGCTCGTAAAAAAATAGGAAAAAGTGGTACATTTTGGTGAAAAACATGTCATTTTTGCAAAAAGTGACCCTTGCTTAGTAGGGCGATTTTGTTGAAAGTAGACTCTTGCTAGGGACATTTTTCCTTAAAAACAGGACCCTTGCTAGGGCCAAATAAAAAAAAAGGTTTGTTTCAGGTCACCCGACCGACCCTAGCAAAATAGGGCCGACCCTACGTTTTTTTATGCAATTTCAAAAAGAATATCATATTTTTACACTTTTTGGGTCATTTTTAGAATTTCCACGGAGGATGGCTAGTACTTTCATGTTAAAAAAATTAAATAAAATAAAATAAAAATCCGACCTACCGACCCTAGTCTTTTTGCCCATGTTACCTGAAACATACCTTTTATTTTTTTTGGCCTAGGGAGATTTTGCTGAAAAAGTACCCTTGCCAGCCGCACACATGTGTATACAAAATATACCAAGTGCCCCCCCCCCCCCCCCGGGGGGGTAGGCCTATATGTCGGAGGGGTCAAAAATAGGCCTCGGCCTATATGGATGGACGTTATTTAGGTTCATGCCTATATAATTATAAGTCTGATAATAGCCTATAGGCCTATAATGATTACCGGGATATATAATACCATATGATACGTATAGACTATCTTCTTGCTCTTTGAGTAGGCTACATAGCTTTGGCTTTCTGAGTTAGGTTGGCTTATATGGCCCGGGAGCACGGGGTAGGACTTTCTTCAATATTTTGTGGATGGAGGGGGGGGGGGGGGCTGCTTTCAACCTCAGTTACTGGGTTACCAAGTAGGGCTAGGCCTAGGCTACCGGTAGCTGAAGTTGAGGGCGGATCCAGGGGTTGCAGGGGCGGGAGGCTTGAGCCCCACCACTTTATTGTAGGCCTACATTTTGATGTAAAGTCAATACCCATGGGGGTGCAGAGGGGTCCCCCCTTCAGGTCGGAAAGTCGCCAAAATTAAGAGCCCCAGGTCACAAAGTCGCATTTTTAGACCATTTTTGCTATAGACATATTTTTCCAAAAGTCGCCAGGTCGCTTAAATTATTAGAACAGGTCGCCAGGTCGCCTGGAAAACGGCCCAGGTCGCCAGGTCGCTTTTCACCCATCTGGAGCCACACCCATAGCACCTTTCTAGCCCGCGATATACCTATACAAAATAATGACCCATAGTAAGCTTCCGTGTATGCAATGCCTATATCACGCTAGCCTCTAGGGCCTATAAGCAGCTATGTGTACCATGTGTACTCGTCCGATCCTCTCCCGAACAGAGCTGCTTGTAACCCCCATTCAAAAGTGGACTAAGTGCTCGATCACAAAGGGAACACGTAATACTCTCTAAATTTGGTGGTAATTAGATAAATAAACTCTTACCAAGGTCGATCGCACCAAAAAGCCGTGGCGGATCCAGGAATTTGGGAAAGGGGGGGGGGGGGGGGGGGGGGGGCACCATAGTATCTACAGCATTGGGGGCCTTGGACTATCTAAATTACAATGTACAGAAAAATTAGGGGGGGGGGGGGGGCGCGCCCCCCCCCCCCCCCCCCCCTGGATCCGCCCCTGAAAATACTAGTAGATGTGTTCGGAGCTTTTTGAATGTATAAATAATCAATGAATTTCCAAGCCAATAGTGGCAATAGATCTACGTCTAAAAGTCCAGAGAAGCCGCCATCTTGACGTCAATCTCTGAACGGCAGCCAGTGAGAGCGCAGCCCGTGAGACAGATGATACTTAATCTAATATCACACCTGCCCCCCCCCCCCTCCCCCCTTTCTAAATTACTGGATCGGCCCCCGAAAGACTGAGAGCGGGGACAGTGGGAGCGCGGGAAAGTGTGCCAGTGGAGGCGTATGTAGTACGGCGTCCCTCTGCCCCAGATAGCACTTAGAGATATCCCCATGGTAACGAGCATCCTAACTGATCATGCGAGTCGACCTCAACTCCCCAAGAATTTTCTCTTGCCGGGGCCTAGCTCACTCAAGAGTTTATGCTGATTTATCTCAAGATTATAATACTTTTAATGTCTGTAATGGGGGCAATTGTGGTTATGAATACGAAAATGCCACCAACTTTTAGTTCACGTTTTAAAGGAGGGAGGCGTGCAGGTGCTTGCTCTGGACGCTGGTTGCTGGCAGATCCAGCGTAGGAGCGTGATTATCATTAATGAGAATATTATTTTAAAGATTTAATGTCTAGTTTATTTAGGGGAAATGTATATCATTATCTGTGTATTATACATGGGGAACTATCCTACTATAGGTATTTTAAAGATAAACGAGCAATCACAGGGGATACGATTTATGTGGAAAAAAAAGTTTCAAAAAGTGGCAAACTCGTAGCTCAAATCAACGTCCGTTTTGACATATCCGGGGCTCACTTCCGGCGATCGGACCTTCTTTGAAATATAGAGTCTAACCAAAACTCTTCTATTTGCCTTCTATGTACGTTTTACTGTCCACATCGTTAATTCCGTCTCATTGCCCTGTCATATGATTCCAAGTACTGCCTTCTGGTTGGTCTACAGCACCAAAGATTATGCTGCATCCCTGGTCAGTTGAAGCAATGTGCCGTCCTTAACCTTTTAAGGACAGATGTCGCTAAAAGATGACATTTGTTGTTATAATCATTAATGCACCAATGCAGCACCAGCGAGTAACTCACCGGTGCCGCATTGGTGCATCATGCCGACCCTTTGGGAGTGTCTCAACTCCATAGGGTCGACATGATGCTCGAATGCAGCACTGGCAAGTTACTTGCCAGGGCTGCATTCATGCATCATGACGACCAAAGGCATGATGCATTAAGGCATCATGCCGTCCTTAAAGGGTTAAAGGGTTAGCATACAGAAGTCATGAATGCATCCCTAGTCAGTTGAAGCCATGTGCACAGTACATGAGGTCATGTGTACAGAGGTCATGATGGATAAATGCATCGCTGAATATATGAATCCATTGCTGTTCAGTTGAAGCAGTTGCCGTCCTTAAAGAGTCACTGAGTAGAAGTCATGATGCATAAATGCATCCCTGGTCTGTTGAAGCCATGTCTTGTCCTGAAAGTGTCATTGGCACTACCAGTAAGCTGTGGTTAATTCTAATATCTTTTCATAACCATAGTCTATCTACTTATTATTACTTACTCAATGGACTGCAGGGCGGAGTTATGAATGCACCCACCACCTCGGCCTTCTTGGATTTACAAATGGCAGGTCACACACTATAGGAATAAAGGAACTTGTTTTGAGATCTGCACTAAGGTAAAGCCGTGACACCTTCCACACCAAGAACTCGTACCTGGCGGAATCCGTACCTACCATGTTGGGGACAGTATCTGCATCCTCTGTCTCTGATCCCATGGTTGTAAGTACTCCTACCTAGTCGGCACTCGCGGTATCACCTGGAATTTAGATTACGTTCACACTTGGACACTGCTGGCATGTACGTCCAGGCACTATGAGATCTAGGCACTACTTGGTAACTACTACCTACAGACTCCTGTTCCGTATGTCTCCAGCTATTTAGCACTGTCCTCCTCACACTAGTGAGCTCTTCCTGGTAGTCTGATGTACACCCTGACGGCACCTGTGAGGCATGCGTACCTGTAGGTCACATGTTAACTGGACGTGTAGGAGAGCCTCTTGATGCTATCACAGCTCACCCCCACTCACTGATAGTGATAGCAGCCACACCACTCAGGGGCTACATGGCGAGGCCGAAACATGTCGTGTTTAGGTATGGGAACGTTCACAAATGACGTCGAAGTGGGTTGGTCTTTGGGCTTAGTGACAAATAGTTGCATGTTGGTAGCTGTAGGGCGGGATTTCAATCAGGATCTCTGTGACATCACCTTTCTTTAGAAGTACAATATCAACATACCGGTAGATAAAAACGAGTGACTACAGAAATGGTCATTATTTCACAGTGACGGGGATAGAAAAAGACCCCTCTAGAGCAGGGGGTGGGGGCAGGAACATTTCTGTGCACTCGCGTGGAGCAATTCACCCCCCCCCCCTCCTCCATCTATATTTAATACAGACCACTACCTGATCGGGGAATTCTCCAAATGTTGGCTCTATATGGTGAGTCTGATATAACTAATTTCGGGTGCGGCTGACATGAAGTTTGCTGGCATAAAGTCGGCTGTCATAAACGGGTAAATGGGATCTTGCTTCAAGTATCCCTTGCTAAACTAAACGTGTGCCTGCTTGAGTGGATTGCTTGGATTGGAGTTCCATGGTCACCACAAGGATTCTCATACTTACTTAGACTAGTTTAAAAAAAGACTTTTGCATGTTGTTTTTTCCCTCCGTCCCCTAGAAAATCTCAGTACTCAGCTCCCCCTAACGAGCAGCTTTTTTTTCTTTTCTTTTCCCTCCCGCCCCAAAATATATTAGCTCTGAGCGCCCGTAAATCCAAGTTATCAAAAACAGGTGGCCTTACACATAGTGAGTAGAGGGGCTTTTTAGTAGGATAACGTTTCGGCCTTGCTGTAGCTTTCTTCAGATACAAGCCTATACTAAACGAATTCTCAAGTGTCTCTGGCTTTTATACTAATGCTATGCATCATGGGATACTAATCAATCATAGAGCATCATGGGCAATATGGGTAGACTAGTTATCTGTACAGCTACAGTCAGGACGGGGTTTCTTAGTTTTGTCTCCATTCATTGTTTCCTGTATTGATGCGCTGCGATGAGAGTGTTATTGTATTCTAAACTCTACATCCTAAAATATGACAGCAGTCCAATTCATTAGCTGTCAATTTAGTATATGTTCATATACTCAGAACTGTGGATTGATATTACATTCCAACTAAAGAAGTCGCAATAATAGTGGATATATGAGTCCAATATGAAATAGGAAGTTAAGAGACTTTGTCAGCTAGGCTACTAAGGGATACCTTGGAGATGGTAAGAGATAAGTTCATACATCTCATGCAACCTATGCATTGCTGAGGGGAAGTTCCTAGCCGACTGGAAGAAGGCAAAAGTGGTGCCACTTCCGGAAGTGACATCTCTGACAGACCCATCTGGACTGAGACCGATCTCCCTTCTCCCTGTACCAGGCAAGATCCTGGAGAAAGTCATACATGCCCAGTTCTATGCTTACTTGCCTGTTCAAAGCGAATAGGAGACCGGCCAGTGGTCAGTATTTGATCAAAGATTAGTGTATCCCTAGTATGTACACTGGTCCCTGCTATGCCAACATTGGAACCACTATATAGGCTAGTAGCCGTTCCCTCCATGCAATGTGGAATGCTTAGGGTACATTATGTAACGACTTGTACCCATGTGACAGCTGCTATCAATCCTTATCTCGCCAGAACCAGCTCAGTAATAGATGCACCCACTGGGCAACCAGCTCGCCCCCTATACACCCTGCAGCCACATCCAAGAGCAGCGATAGCATACTAAAGGGACCATACAGCATCCTGTTAGGGGAATATATGATGCAATAGTCAGATTAGCTTAACAAAACATGAAAGGAATGGGCAGAAAATGGGGAAATTTCTACATGATCTAAGACTGAAGATTCCAACCTTGTACTTTATAGCATATAGGAAACTAGCAACAAGTTAAGATCTGCAGAAAAAGAGGATATGCACCCACTAGTCCAATATGTTGTCCCATTAAAGCCTGTGGTGTGGGGATGGGGCACTAGTGAGAGCAGAGGGATAGTATGTAGTAGTTATAGGCAGACATGCAAACTCCGAATAAGAAAAAATCTGAGCCCAGGATTTTTGGAAGTGGGGGAATGGATGTCGTGCTGAGCACCGCAAGCGAACCGCAGCCGACAACTAGGGGGGTTTGGGGGCAAGAAAATTAGAAATTCTAGACTTGAAATGGTGCATTCTGATGCATTCTGGCACAAAATATATTAAGGCTCAACTCTGTATTATTCTCTATGATTGGGGCTGGAACCTTCTTTTTGGTTTTTGGAGGAAAAGCTTTAGAGAAATCTAGTGTTGCTTTTGGAAAGTTTTAGAAAACCTAGACCTGGAATGCAGCATTCTGATATAATGTATCAAAGCTTGGATCTGTATTATCCAGCCTCTTTGATTGGAGATGGAACCCTGAACTTTTGGAGGGGAAGGTTTGGAAAATTTAGAAATTCTAGACGTCAAATGGTGCAATCTGCTGCTTCTGGCTAAAAGTATGTTAAAGCTGAGGTCTTACTCTGTTCTCTATGATTGTGGCTAGAACCTTCTGTTTGGAGAGAAGGGTTTTAGAAAATTTTGAAATTCTAGACTTGCAATGGTACAATCTGATGCATTTCGAAACAAAAATACCTTGAAAATCAGGTCTGTATCTGTTCATTATGATTAGAGCTGGAACCCTGTTCATTGATGGGAAAGGCATCGGAAAGTCTAAAACTTTAAAAGTCTAGACGTAATGGTGTTATCTAGTGCATTTTGGCAGTTTATTTGGGGCTGGGACAATCTGCTGGTTTGATACTTTACTAATGCACAACGTCCCCCCCCCCCCTCCACCCATTCTTGATTTGAAATGGTACATTATGGTGCATTTTGGCCAGAAATTTATCAAAGCTAAGATCTGTATAAGCCAGCCTTTATTATTGGAGATGGAACTTTGCATTTTGGATGGAAAGGTCTTTTGAAATTCTTGACTTCAAACGGTGCAATCTGATGCATTTTCGGACATTTGGCATGTCTACCCCCCATTTTAAACCATCACTAAAATAATTATGTGTTGATTTGCCAATCACATGTCACAGCAATATTAGGTGGGTTTGTGGGCATGCCCCCCAAGAAAATTTAGACAATCAAGAAGGCAAATGGTGATATTTGATGCATTTTGATCTTCTTTTCTGATGAAAGTACAAGTCCCCCCCCCCCACATAAAGGTAAACAGAGTTCTCATTGAATCTGGACAAATCACAAGAATGATCAATTTGGAGAAAGAAAAATCTGAGAAATCTGAGAAATCTGAGGAGTTTGCATGCCTGATTATAGGACGTGCACCAATCTGTACGCGAAATACAGTGAAGGAGCCTTATAGTCGGATCGGATGCACCTTCACAATGTTAAACCTATGGACAAATCTCGTCCGATCCGACGGATTTACCACCTCAGTGGATTCACCCCTTAAATCATATACTTTGTCCGGTGGCTGGTTGATAGTGTGGTGATGTACCATTGTGCATCATTATGCTACACCTCTTGGAGGTTCCACCTCGGCCAGATCAGTCCTTGCTCCGGCCTGGATGGTACTACCCGGTTGTCAGCCTGCCTGGTTACAAGCCCGGCCCGGGTGAAGCTCACCCGGCCTGGACTGCTCGTCTGGTATGGTGACAGCCAGAACTGCGCAGTTCGCTCTGCCTTTCCGGCCCGGATGACCAACCCGGCCCGGATGGACAGATGTCGCCACCGGTGGTGGGCAGGCCCTTACTGGTCACTGGCAGTTCCCACTGGGAGCTCCACCTATTAGGTTACACGTGGATACCTCTTAGGTAGCAGCTACTGAAGACTCACTGACAGAACCCTGGATTGGACCCTGCTCCCCAGATGACCATCCACCCATTGGGTAGAAGCAACTTGATCCAAGTTCTGTCACCAACAACTGTGATGTGCATACGACATATGGTAGTGTGGTCATGATTGTTCCATCCGCCTGCAAATCACCTGAATTAAGAAGGCTCTTTACAACTGTACATCCCCCTGTGTCGTTCCTTCCAAGGGTAACTGCAAGTCATACGGTCCTTACAGTTCCCTAGTAGGGCGGTTCCTCAACAGTCCCTAGGCCTAGCCTAGTAATGGGATCACCACAATAGTAACATAGTGTACTACATTGTTATAACCGTCTTTAATGCCTCATGATTTATTATGGTTAGACCAGGTTATGACTAGAACATCCCATTTGGTTGGTACACTTCATTCTGTAATAGAAAGCTGAGGGGGCCCATTTCCTATGAAATCTCAACAGTTAATCTCAATGAAAACAGAAACCTGCACATGTAGCTCTACAGCGCTATAATAAAGCATGGGCACATCCAGATGAAAAAAAAGTGTGGCCCAAAGGTACATGCAGTACTCAGTTGTAGTAGGTACCTCAGTTAGTTCGTACTACAAGATGGGAGGACAAGCCTCGATTACATTATTATTTTCATGAATTATTGCCATGGATCCACCACATGCAGTATGCCTCAAAGGGGAATACCGTTGTGTTTTTTTCATACGTATGAGCCGAATTTTTCTTCCTTGGTTGGGGTTCTGCTTAAACGTGGGGTTTTAATACATTGGGGGGGGGGGGGAGAAAGAGAGAGACAGCGCGAGACCGTGGTTAGTCTTGTTAAGTGCACAAACCTCAAGATAATGGTTAGCGATGTGTATAACAACAATCTTAAAATAAAAGAAGCCAACCTCAACTGTTTATAATACTGGTACATATAATTATCTTTACCTGCGGCTGTGCTTCCTTAATAACCTGGAAAAAATATATTTAGATAGTGTCAGTATAGTTGGTGTCAAGAAGACCATCCTTTCAATTAAATGTGTGATAAATAAAGGAACAAGAAACGAGAAGCACGTCAGCATACTCCTGCATTTGTAAACAAATGTGATGAGATGCTCTGTAGTAGGTCTATTTGGCAAGTATAATGATCTATGAATGTATGGAAACGAAGTATGTGGTCCAAATCGAAAAAGTTAGGCCAAACATTAAAAAAAGTTGTGTTCCGGTAACCCAACGACCCGATCATTTTGCCCCGACCCTTATCTTTTTTTTCTTTTTTTTAAGAGCTTTTCCCCAGTGTAGGCCATCACCAAAGCCAGGGCACAGGACAAACCTAATGACCTTCTGCTATCCGAATTGTTATCATTTGAAAGACTAGAAGGGTGGAAATTCTTAACTTTGTATCGAAAAACAGAACTGATAATAGCTTAATTAAACGCATATTGGTTCTACACTATCAACTATTAACCAATCCATCAAATGATATTTTCCCTTACAGCTAAGCTCATAATCCTAAAAAAATCCTTAAAAAAAAGAAAAGAAATGACACGTGGGTAACCTGTGTATGTGGTCCACTTTCCTCATATTCAATTGGAACTCCCGATACTCAAAATTGATTAGGTTATTTAAAATGCCATTACACCAGAGATGAACTATAGTTATCAGCAAAGTATGTGGTCTACTTTCCCAAAATTTAATGGTATTCCCCAATACTCAAAATTGAAAAAGTTGCCATCACACCAAGGATGAACTATAGTTATCAGCAAAGTATGTAGTCCACTTCCTCTGGTTCACTTTCCTCAAATTTGTTGGGAACTCCCAATGCTCAAAATTTAAAAAGTCGCCATCACACCAAGGATGAACCATAGTTCTCAGCAAAGTGTGTGGCTCATTTTCCTCAAAATTAATCGGGTAACTCTCAATACTCAAAATCAAAAAAGTTATTTAGAATGCCATCACACCAGGCATGTGATGGTTGGCATGACAACAGATTAGGTCAGCCTAGGGATATCCGCTGTTAACATTTTAGTGTCAAAAATTCTGCCTTCCTAGAAGACCCTCTCTGAAGGTGCACTGGATGCTGGCACATTCAGGTACCATAATACAACTATTACTAAAGTGCATACGTTGTTTTCTCCACTGGCAGAAAACAATTTAATATCAAAATTGTCAATATAATATATTGAAACGTTGACATACGGTAATGCTGATATGCCAATATAGCGAATGTCAATGACATCCCTAAAGTTATGATTTCAGATTCAATTTGAACAATTTTCCTATATTTTTCAGTGAAACGCTACTCACTTTGACAAAATTATCAGGGAATGCTCCTCGCCGCCCATCCATGTCACCCTCCATCCAGCCATCACTAAGGCGCTCCACATTTGAGATGACGTCACCGCGGCGTATTGTCAACTCATCCTCCTCCACTGCGATGTATTCATACTCCACAAGTACCTCTGAAAAATTACCTGTTTGGTTAAACATGGGCAAAAGTCTTTTTTTATGTTTGTATCTTGCAAACACAAACTTGAATGCACTTGCCTATGAGGGCCAGTCTGAGTTGGTTATTTTGACATACTCGGGGGGTATTTACCAATTAATTATCAAATCAACTTCTACATATGCACATCAATCACTTGTAAACAAACATTAAGTCTCCAAACCTGATTTCACTCTGAGAGTAGCCTGTCCCAAAGGGCAGTCTGTTTCAGGGGTCTATAACCAAAAGTATCCGACATCTATAGGGGAGCAGCGAGAGGGACCCTCAGGACAATATTGCGATTGTGAAAAACCTAGGCCAAAAAAAAAAATAGTCGTGTTCAGGTAACATGGCCCAAAAAAAATAGGGTAGGTAGGTCAGGGCCAAAAAAATAGGGTCGCTAGGGATACCTGAACACAACTTCTATTTTCATGTACCCTTTTTGAGGAATTAACGCTTTTTTTACCTTCTTAAATCCTGGCTCCTTTTTGGGGCCTCAGAGAAAAGAGGAATTGACTTATCCTGACATCTCCCTACATCAGAGCCAAGGAATCCATTGGTGCTATTATTTCATTACTAGGACAAGTGGTTGCCTAGCAACAGCTGTTTTGCATAGCAACCAACCCCATCATAGGCCAATTATAATCCAATAAGAATTCCATGATCATTTTATTATTGGAATCCATACTTTGAATGGCTCTGAATAAGGCAGTATAACTGCTCCAATGTCCAATAACTGTTCTATTGATACCAACCCCTCATAAAATACCCATCTCACGAGCAATATTCATCAATATCACTCTGACCTGACACCAAAACAAGAGGTGTTTTAGAAGGCATTAGCAGTTGGAATTTTGTAAATACCGTATATTCCCGCATATAACCCGCTGAAAATCTGAAAATCGCCGTTTTAGTACTGTACTATACTTATAAAAACCCTCGTATTACCCGCACCTAATCTTTGAGAATAGTGTATAACCCGCACTGGAGGTTTGGTTTGCGTATAACAGGGACAGACACTAACTTTTCAGACCATGGGCCACCCAGGCCCACAGCCTCAAAAAGTTGTGGGTCCGGAATTCGAACTGCGGGCCCGGAAATGTCAACATAAAAATGCATATCATATATGCACAAATAGGAGGCTAAGCACTGTATGATTGATGCCTTAGAATTCATGTTCATTTGTTACCATGATACACTAACGCAGTGGCAGTAAGTAATTTGATAGGGCTGCATTGGAGCATCATGCCAACTTTCAGAGTGCTACATGAATGTAGTTATGGCCAGTTACTCAACAGTTCTGCATTCAACACAAGGGTATCGTGGTACAGAGACAATGAGAGGGTGCACTGCATCAATGCTGCATGCATGATTCTGCAAAGGGTTAAAAAGATGTACAGGATGTCCATATTACACTCATTCTCACTTTAGGCAGATTGTATTCCCATTCATTCAATGGATGACATTGTCACTTATCACCTATATGATACTGTAAGGGTGTGGAACATTTTGAGTATCTATATTGTAGAAATAATCTTGTATACCGGTACAATACTCGTATTAAGAGACATGGTGTATTTGGTATGGCAGTTGGTACCATCAGGAATTTCCCTTTCCAACGATATATAACATGATGTACTTCCCAGTATAGGGATCAGAGTTATGTCCATATTTATGATTATATTCACTTGAAAAGATGAGTGCACTTAACTACGGGCCCAGACCCAGAATTACGGGACATTGGCTTCCAGGCCAGCGTTAGTGTCTACCCCTGGTATACCCCGCGGGTTATATGCGGGACTTTGGGGTATGTCTTATGGTTCTTCTCTCGCAGGGGGTTGGGGGATTAAAGTTTAGTTGGGCCGCCAAGTTGAGCCTATGGCCAAAGACGCAACAGCCTCGTGAACCCTAGGGCCTAGACTGAGTTCCATCTGTATCTTGACGAGAGAGGATCGAGAGGCTTAGTACTAGTAGGGGTACGAGAGTAGCTACGATTATGTGAACCCGGGCCTATAAAGTAGCTGACATGCCTACTGACATTCAGTCTCTAAGTCTGAGTATGTAGTCCGACACATCTGGCGCTACTGTGCCAGACAGCAGCTACATATAACATAGGGATCTTATAGACATGAACAAGTTAAACATAATCAAAGAAAAAGTGTAAAGAATTATAATTATATGTATGGACATTAAAGCGCGCAATAATAATGAGAGGTATTTTCTTTACACTATCCTCCCTAGAGTGGACATGCAGGGAGACCGATTGTATAAATTGATGTACTCTTCTCTAGGAAAAAAAATAAAATTTGTGAACTTGAACTTGAACTTGAATAAACAGGGTGTTGTTTTCATCAATGTGATCACTACCTGTCCCCCAAAATGGCCATTCCTATTATCCAAAAGATACTCCACATGTTCAGCAAACTGATATTGCTATAAACATGTTAATATTGTGACTGCAGATGGGTCAAAAGCGACCTGGCGACTGCCAGGGCTGTTTTGAAGGCAACTTTCGACCAAAGGCAATAATATAAGCGACCTGGCGACTTTTATAGGACAAAATTTACAATAGGAATATAGGGTTAAAAATAGGGACTTTTCGACCTTGACCCCTTAATTTTGACGACTTTCCGACCTCCGGGGGGGGGGGGGACCCCTCTGCACCCCCAATATTAGTGTATGTTACACATTTTGAATTCAGCAGCAGGGAGTGGTGGCGGGAGGAGTGTCCAAGAGGAGTGGAGTTGACATCAAACAAAGCCAGGATTACAGGTCTATTTATTTTATGTATTGGGAATGTCTCGTTGATGGTCAACAGGTGGGAATACATTGAGGGACATGTGGCTGGAAGCATTAGACTGTAGAGTGAATACTTCCATCAAAATAGTTACTCTCTCTCTCTGCCAGATTGGCAGAGACAGAGTGACTTGGTTTAGGGAGTGCTCATTTTTTAACAACAGGGGGGGGGGGGGGTGGTGGATTTGGGGGGGGGGGGTAAAAAATTTGGACCCCTTGACCGGGGGGGGGGGTAAAAAATTTAGACCCCTCTTGGGGGGGGGGGGTGAAAAAAATTCAACCTGTTTTGAGGGAAAAAGCCCGCGCGTTACTATGCTACAAAGGGGCGCGAACGCGCGCAATTTTCGGCCTGCCGGGGGGGGGGGGTAAAAAATTTCGACCCCTCTAGCGGGGGGGGGGGGGTGAAAAAATTTCGCGCGCTCCCCGCGAAATCTCACCGCCCCCCCCCCTGGCCTGGGCCTGGTACAGGAGTAGGAGTGTTGAACTACTGACTAACTGAGTACGACGGTTTGAGTGAGTAACTTCAGTCTCGATGAGGTTGTTGTTGTTGGTTTTTTTTTTGGGTTTTTTTTGTTGTTGTTGTTGTTTTTTTTGTTGTTTTTTTTGGGGGGGGCAATGAGTTATATTAAAACGAACCCGTTTTAGGCGTTTATAGATAAACAACACGTTCGGGACAATAAAGTGACATAAGTATTAAAGCATTAAAAAGTAGGCCTACTCAGGCTACTGTATGATGTATGATTTGTATCTAGCACCTGGCCTAGCCCTTGCCCTAGGCCCCCTAGCCTAGGCCTACCCATACATTACTGTCATTAGACAGTGTCAGTTCTCGCCTAGACTAGAGGCTAGACTGGGCCCAGCCCCAGGCCAGGGTAGGAGTTACGTCTTATTTTCATTGAGTTCCGTATATATTTCACTGAAGCGCATGTCAAGGTAGTGATAGAACGGCAGACAGACTTACCCATTGTTGATATCATGTGGTGATCCACAGAGAGGGACCAGATTTGCCAAATATATCCAACAAATGCCAGGTTAGTCAGTCACCACTGTGGCTTCAAACTTTGCAAACTTTGGTGACGAACATGGCGCCCTGTCACGTGACAGAGCTGCAAATATTCGTCCAAGGCGATCGCTACAAAATATGCCAATTATTCTATCTATATAGAGGATTTAGTTAACTAGTGTACATTATGGGGAAAGAATGAGGACATCAATTCTCTCAATTGTTGCAGATGACGCGATCATAAATTACGACATCTGTGCAGTTTGTGGGCATACATGAAATTTGCGCGCCTCGCCCTACGACGAGCGTACGACGAGCGTACAGCAGTCTGCATACTCAATAATTATACGCCTCGCCCTACCACTCTTGAGCGCCACCGAATCATTGCATCTCTCAAACTAATAATGAATCCTTGCATCTCTCAAACTATTAAGGGAGTGTTCATTTTTTAACAACATGGGGGGGTGGGTGGTGACTTTTCGTTTTGATGCATAAGTTATTTTGCGCCCCCCCCCCCCCCCCCCCCCCCCCCCCCGCGAAGGGCCAAATTAAAATCCGCCCCCAGGGGCTGAGTTATTTTGCGCCCCCCCCCCTTTCAATTTTTCTGCATCAATTTGTGTTGCATTGTGCTGTTTTGTGTCAGAGCTACCTAGAAATGAATCTATATTTCATATATATGATATAGTTACAATGCCTATCCCTATGGTGCTTCATGGCATGTACCGTAAAACCCCTCCTTTAAGACACCGACTTATTTTGGGATATATTTTCCCGAATTAGGTGGTCGTCTTAAAGGCGGGGCTTTCTTAAATGGGTTTAAAGAGAAAACCTTTTACAGTTTTTTCTCATGCAAGGGGGTCGTCTTAAAGGTGAGATTGTCTTAAGGGAGGGGGTTTTATGGTCAATATACTCCCAGACATGGCCATTAAATATACAAATTGCAAGTTTTAATTTTGATCTATGGATTCATCAAACTTAAGTGAATATTAGGGACACAATATCTTCCCAGCTGCCAGGAAATCACAACCATACTCAAAGTGCAGTGCCTCAGAAGGGGGTCAGAGGGGCATATCCGTCTCCTAGCTGAATCAGAATCTAGAAGTCAAATGGTGTATTCATGTGCATTTTGAAAGCTTTATAGGAATAGCTAGTTGAATCCTGGATAGATTGTACACCCACAAGTTAAGAATTCTGAATAACCATAATGTTACTCAATACAATCTATTACTGTTCAGTATTATGTTCATTAAATGTCAACATTACAGTTCAATCATTCCTTGTAGGTATTGCTCTCGAGGTCAACTTAAAAAATGAATGGCCTTGATCCAAGCCGGTGGCCTGGTCAACCAACAGGGCAGTTTAGTCCTAGTTTGAGACGAACAGTTGGTAACAACCTATCTCGAATGATGAAGCACCCTGAGTAGATTTCTTGATCACTATTTTGGTGTCTATTATTGGTTTTTGGACTAGGTTCATGTACTGAACTACAGGAGTGTAATGCAAACCACACTAACATTTCATCCAACATTTAATAGGCCTACAACAGTTGCTAGGTTTTAGAGCCCCTGCAGAGCAGGGCCAGACTCATATTGCCATCTATAGGCTGGAACAATTGTTAAAACTAGGGTCTTGTATAAGCACAGGGGTAACAGCCCCACCAAAATGAAGAGTCCCTGGTACTTTATCGCAACAATATGGAAGTCCAATCTGCAGAAATCTTTGGCTAAGGCTTTGGAATATTTTATAAGGTCTGAACTTGAAATAAGGAATTTTGGCACATAATATATCAAAGCTCAGACCAGTATTCATCCTCTGTTGATGGTGCTAGAAATTCATTTTT
This sequence comes from Harmothoe impar, assembly GCA_947462335.1. NCBI lineage: Eukaryota > Metazoa > Annelida > Polychaeta > Phyllodocida > Polynoidae > Harmothoe > Harmothoe impar. Next base: position 21,515,789 of record OX381708.1, on the reverse strand, counting down.
TTAAATGAAAGATTTTAGAAGGGCTAGCCTTAAAATAGGGCAATCTAGTGTAGGCCTATTTTGGTAAACATGACTGTATAAAGGCTCAGATCTGGATTCCTCCTCAGTCAATGGCACTGGGACATATTTTTCAATGGGTAAGTAGTGAAGGTCTAGGCAACAGTGTATTCAGCCCCTTTCTGAATGTGAAGACTTTTGTGGAAATTTTGAACATCCAGACTTGAAACTGTGCTATTTGGCACAAAATATATTAAGGCTCAGATCTGGATTCATCCTCATTTTATAGATTTGAACAACAAGTGAGGAAAAAGTTCCACTTGTGTAATTCTGGATAGCTTAGGATTGCTCTGCAGATGTTAAACTATTTAAATAATGAATAATTTGCATCAGCCTTCATCTTTTGGGCTCGGATCAAGGCTGCAGGGGCGGTGGAAGGTGGATAAAGTCGGGGGGCCCAGGTCCCAAAACCTAATGGGTGTTGGTGGGAGGGAGTAACAAATAGGGGTGTGGGGGCTGCAGGCCCCCAAAAAATTTAAGAATTCCCCCTTAAAATGGGCGCATTTGGAGTGTTTTAAATAATCTTTAGAGATTTTTGAGAATTTACACTTAATTCGATGTGTTCTACTGGAGCTTGAGCTTGCTATTTGAGAAAATTTTAGGTTTGTTTCCCAAAAACTTGGGGGGGGCCAAAACATAACTTAAAAGTTTGGGGGCCTGGGCCCCCTGCCCCCCCCCCGTTCTGCCGCCACTGGGCTGGGATACAAGGGAACTGATTTTTTTGTGAAATTTTGAAAGTCTAGAATTAAAATGGTGCAATCTACTGTCTGTTTTCACACATGGCTGGTGCCCAACCATGTCCGTTTTTGGTTCAAACTCCCTAAGTGAAAATTTTGAAAATTCACGAAGTAAAATTGTTAGATTTAACGGGTGTGACACGAAGTGTCGCAAGAAAATTTTATGATTTTAAAGGTAATTTGCTGCATTTCTGCAGAAAAAGTAAAGAGTTAAAGTATTCAGCGTCACGTCGCGACAAATCTCGCCCCCTCCAAAGGTGTTGAGTTATTTTACGCCGAGGGTCAAGTTATTTTAGGCCCCCCCTTCGGAAGGGGTCAAGTTATTTTATGCCCCCCCCCTAAACTCACCACCCCCCCCCCCCCGCCTGTTGTTAAAAAATGAACACTCCCTAATGAATGTTGTTTTTTTTGTATTGGGATGTAGGGCATATGTAATGCACTATACATACCTGCAAATTAACTCCAAACCTTATTATGATGGCATGACGACATGGCCATTTCTTAAAATCTACATGGCGACATGGCCATTTCTTAAAATCGACATGGGACATGGCCATTTAAGTGACATGTGACATGAGCATTACTTAAAATCGACATGTGACATGGGGCTTAGTGACATGAAAAAATAATCTCATATAGAGTGAAGTAGGCTACCAAACCATGTTGACCACTTGACCGGGGATGGCACTCCCCATCTTTTAATAGGTCCCTAGACGGAAGGGTCCTGTGTCACATGTCGATTTTAAGAAATGCCAATGTCCCTTGTTGATTTTAAGCAATTTGAAAGGATCTTGTCCCTTGTCATTAGCACTAATGTCTTGTCGCTAGCCCTCATGTCAATGCCCATGTCATTTGTCGATTCTGTGAACTATGTGTGAACATCACCTCAAATTTGGTACAGCTATCATGGGGGAAAATCTATAAAATAGGACTTTTTTCACAGGAATTAAGCTAAAACATCCTACACCTATTACATCCATCACGTGGCTCCTCAGGTACAGTAGGCCTACATACCCCCAGTAGGGGAAGATGGGGTAGTACGGGTCATGGGGTAATAAGGGACACTCAGACTGATATTTCTAAGTAACGGAAAGGTAACACTAAGAACTCAGTTTTGGTTTTACAATAATAGGTAGGCATCAGATCATATGTATTGCAGCATTTACTATGTTGTTGGAGGAATTATTAATTAAATTATATGGGGAAAATAAAATTGAATACCTGAATTTAAGGGCTGACATCTTGATTAGTAAAGCATAATTAGCCCCTAGCAAAATGGTAATATTTTTTCTGGTTTCAGGTGCTATGGATAAAACACCCAATAGCTTATCAAATTAAATATATAGACAAATGCCAACGCCCATTGGTACCATCTCTGTTGTATTTCATGAGTGGGGGCTGGGGCAGTATCCCATGAAGCCGCAGGCTGAGAGGGATGCGCCCAAGCCCCTACAAGTGAAATACATCAGAGAGGTACCAATGTAGTTGGCATTTGCATTTATTTTTTCATTTGAAACCATTTAATGAAGGAGAGACAACCTTTTCTTAGCCCATTGAATATGGGCACATTGTATTCAATTAGGGACATTAAATACAGCCTTCCAATGCTTAAGCATAGGAGATCTTGTATTTCCAAAAAATAAGGTTTGGTTATTTTCTGTGAAGTGTCTAGGAACCACCCCCATACATTTTGCTGTAGTTGGTTCAGTTGGGTGGTATGGGTATCCTACTTTAGGGGTTTGCCATATGAATTGTAATATCTGTGGTTGGTTGATGCATGACTTATTGGCATTTAGAATGACAAGATTACTAGTAGGCCTACAAGAATGATCGGTGCTCCCTCGTCATGGTGCTTGCCTGGTAGCTGTCGTCTAATCATAGTTCCTGTATGTGCCCACAGGCGGCAGCACCATGTACGGCGTCTATCTCTGTTCCTGCCCTGCTGCCTGCCACATTCCTCCCAACCTTATTTAGAACGGTAGTGATATATGATAATACAGTAAATCCTTAAAGTAGATAACCGATAAGATAAATGATATACTTTAACATGAGTAGTTTACCGTGCTTTTAACCTTTGAGTACTTATATGATAGCTGGAAAAGTCTCTAGAATAAACTATAAACCATATTTGGTGAATGGTGTCTTGACTCAATGTCGAAACCAGATTATATTATACTATAAACTTTGAACTTTGAAACACATTGTTAGGTACATGTAACTGTTGTCTGTTACTTAGTGCATGATATAATTATCCTCAAGATAAGGAGGATGACGCCTGTTTCTGACTGAACGTGCCTCAGGAAGTGCTTGCGCTTCAGCCATTCCTGCTTCCGCTTCGACTGGCATTCCACCTGCATCAGGTTCACCCCGTTCCGGTTCACCCTCTACGTCATACTCATCATTATTCTTCGGGTCGTTCAGTGGGTTGATGATCTTCTTAAAGAAGGATGAGTTTCTGGTGACTGACTCATTTGCTTGCTGAGCCATAATCTGACTACCTTTCATCTTCGTTATGGTGTAGGGTCTTGGATCAAATGCAGTTTTGAAACCCTTTTTTTTCAAGATGACGCAGTCTCCGACGTTGAATGTTGAGTTCTTTGTGCGTCACGTCTGTGAAGGCCTTCATTTTGGCCTTGGCCTCATAGTCATTGGCACAGACTTTATCGTGTACCTGAGGGTCAGGTGTTTCGGGCAGCTGACTGAGCTTTGTGCGGATGTTTTTACCTATCATTGCTTCTGCGGGTGGTACTTTTGTAGATGAGTGTGGGGTAGCACAGTAGGTTCGGAGAAACGCCCACATCTCTTGTTTCCAGCTTTTACCTTCGATCTTTGCTGTGTTGATACATCCTTTGATGGTTCTCATGAACCATTCAACCTCACCGTTTGCTTCTGGCCATAGCGGTGTAACACGGTGATGCTTTAACTCTTCTTCCTTGGCATAGTCTGCAAAGTCTTTGCTTTGGAAGGTTGGTCCATTGTCTAGTTTCAGAGTCTCTGGTGTACCCCATCTGGCAGTGATGCAGTCCAGTCTAGGGATGACGGAATCTGCGGTTAGGCTTGTGATGATGTTGACTTCAGGGTAGAGAGTAAAGTCATCAATGACAACCATGAGATACTGGTTGTTGCCTATATCAGCAAAGTACATGCTCATCTGTTCACTGGGTCTTGATAACTTACACTGTTAGAAATAAGTAGTGTTCCTGTACAGCAAATATTGGGTGCAACTTTGGTTCCAGTAAATTCTGCTGTACACCTACAGCATAATCTACTGTAGACCCGAACCTGAAGGTCTGGGGTTCAACTCTCAGTATTGGCACCTTTCTACTCGTCCATATGAAGAAAAACATGCTGTGCTCAAAAACAATACAAAAAGTTACATAAACATTGCTTCAAGGTTATGAACTAGTTACAAATAGGCTACATCCATGTCAAATGCTTTTAAATGTTTATAAAAAGTAATGAGTTCTAAAACACGTTCTTGTATATTCAACATTGGGTATCTTGGAGATTTGAAACCCAGGCTTCTGATCCATAGTCCCGAACCATGACCACTACACCAGTGAATCCTGCATGTCAGGTGCATTGAAACACCTCCTACTTAGGTGTGAATAGTAAAGAGGTCGGCACAGGATCCCTGGGGGACAATTTTAGAACCAGACTGTTCATGTGTTAAGGGTTGATATGCAAATGTACAATATATGTATGGAACTGTCATTAGTTAGAATGTAATCTTGATGGCCTAATATAAGTTCTTCAAAAAAAAATCTTTTCTACAGATTATACAGATACACTAGTTTTATTTTCTGCACATTTTAAAAAGTAATATTTCAGTGTACCAACAAATATTACTTTAAAAACTACATCAGGAAAAATGTAGTTTGAATCCGGTATGCCCATTGGTATTATGGAAGGCTCCCAATGAAGTTATTCTACTCCTTCATGCCCCCATCATGAAGGTCCCCACTAACACAGGGGGAGACATCGTGAGAAGTCCCTCAACATCGCACGCAGCAACATGCTCAAGAAGATGGTGGGGGAGGATGAACATCTGACCATGAGATCAAAGGTGGATCTCTCGCGGCTACCACCATGCAGAGACAACCTCATCCCACATATAGCCCGCGTAAACCACCGCCTAGCCCATTATAAGAGAGCGCATGAAGGGATCTTCTGGAGTCCCAAGCCACATGACCCTGGACAAGGGTGGGAGAAGACCGAGGAGGGTATCTTAGAACCATTGTGGTCTTGTGGTACTATCCTCCCCCCTTCCCTCATTGACTTGGTGGAGAAAACTGTGGAGGAGTTAGAGGAGAATGAAACAGAGGGGGATGAGATTGATTATGAGGAGTTACTTAATGATGAAGATTAGATACCTAGACCGCACACTGTTTGTTCTCTATACCCAAGACTATGGTTCTGGCAAGGGGTGAGAAGACAACATTTGTGTAATAGCAGTAAAATGTTGGAAGCGGTATGCTTTAAAGTCTTGATTATGCATACAAGTTGTTGGATGGTGGACACTAATCTGGATGTGGATATAAATATCTTCCTGCAGTATAATTCCTGTTCATACTGATAATGGTAACATTTACAGAAAGGCTTTAAATGTTGCTTGATGAAAAGCCTCATAAAAAAGCCTGAGCTATGTATTCATGTCCTGGAACAAGCACATATCATACAGAAACAGTAGACTTCGATATATGACTTCATATCATGTACCTCTCCACAAGTAGCTATCGAATGTAGCAACAACATGCCACAGTGAATGCTGACTCATTAAACAGATACTTGACTTTTCAAACTTATTTCTAAGTTCCTTCCTTATTTGATCAAAGCCAATTAATTTCAGGGGAGAAAGGATTTCATTTTAAGTTATAGTGGGAGATAATTAATTTAGTTAAAAAATAGCTGGGGGTAAAAAAGCATCTTGGGCATACCTCTCATCCAAAAGACACATGATGTGCTCTTTACTAGTATTTTATAGCAGTTGAAACATGTTCAAGACCAGAAATTTGAACAGTTTTGCATGTATTTCCAGGTGTGGCATCAAAAAAGATTGTTATCATGGAAACTTTGAGAGATTATTTCCATGGTAACCAGCATATATAATCTAACATTAAAAACCTAAATGGATTCAAGCACAGTAAAACAGAAAAAAACTACTTTTGGCATTATTTACATTCTGAAAAGGGAAGGTTCAATAGGAACACGTTTATTGATTCAAGGTCAATTAAATGACCTTGACCTTGGTTATGACCATGACCTTGGACAAGGTCATTACTCAAATGGTATTTTTAAAGGTAGTTATTTCATGAATATCTATGCTGGAGAGTTAAGGATTAATACTGACAAAAATACTAGAATGTAACAAAAAAAAAAAATTAATTTTCTTAAAATTTTCTTAATTTTTAATTTTTTAATTTTTATTAAAATGAATGTTACCATGGCAACCAGTAATCTTATATCAATGTTAATAACTATATTACTTTGTATTGATGTCTTCTATATATGTGAATCAGAAAATGTGAGAAATGGCCATTTTCCAAGTCCTGACAGGAGTTGAAACATGGTCATATGCACTTTTTCAGTGATTTTCTGAATTTCAAGGTCAATTCCAGTGACCTTGACCTTGGTCAAGGTCATTTAAAAGAATTCTGTGGAAAGGTAGCTTACGTATCTGTCACGTGTCCAAATTTCATAAATTTAGCTCAAGCGGTTTAGAAAATATGGACAAATTAATATTTTTTGAGAAAATAGTGCAAAAAACAAGATGGCCGCCAAGATGGCCGCCAAAAACAGTGATGGGACAATATTTCACACTGGGTACATCAAAATTCGGCAAGTTCACATATTAAGGATTATAGTCTGGTAGGAACGGGGGGTTCCCATGCACCCCTATGATGTATTTTTTTAACCTAATTTTTTTTAATCCTTAATATGTGAACTTATAAGTTCTTCAAAAAAAAATCTTTTCTACAGATTATACAGATACACTAGTTTTATTTTCTGCACATTTTAAAAAGTAATATTTCAGTGTACCAACAAATATTACTTTAAAAACTACATCAGGAAAAATGTAGTTTGTTGGAGTGTTCCCTGTTGGGACTTGAACCTCTGACCCTCAGACTACATCATCCGCTGCTCTACCGACTGAGCTAGGGGGAATCACTTCTATGTAACCTGTATCAATAGGCTTTTGAAAAGATCAAGTCATATTTGTGGAGCTGCTAAGGTTCAAAACTCACTCTGATGCCAAGGACAAATGAACATCATAAATTATATAAATTCAAAAGATGGGTATGTACCATTTTCTCACTCTATGTGTTAATGGTGGATGGACTATAAGTGAAAACTGGTATAAGTATGGTACTCCCTCAAACCTCTCCACTCTCTCTCCCTTTGGTTGCTGGTTATGGGATTCGAACCTGCATCTACACTACAGCAACAGAATTGTACATGTACAGCAAAAGTTGACGTATTATCTTTTACAGCTAAAGTACTGTATAGTTACAGCACATTAACAGCAAAATCGCATCAGAAACTGGGTCTATCAATATCTAATCAAGATAAATGCACAATTTCAAATTCAGAAAGGATACTCCTGTGACTAGGGACTCCAAATATTTAATAAAGAATAATCTGTATGGTGGCTATTTTGAATTTTTAGGAAATCACCAGCGATAAGCCCTCCCCAAATATGATAGCAGTCCAATACTTTAACAGTCAATTTGTTATATATTTATATACTGAGAACTGTGGATTGATCATTACAATTCAACAAAAGCAATCACAATAAAAGTGGATATACCATAAGGTCCATAGAATGGCAAGATTCTCGAATTGTAGTTGCATTTAATAATTTGATACTAATAAAAAAAGAATATACAGCAGTCCAACATTATAGCACTCCAATGCACTATATGGATATATATCTAAAACTGGACATCGACATCCATGTAATAGAATCCTTCTAACAGAAAGCTATATTTAGTAGAAGTAGAAATCCATAAATATCAATATGAAGGAGAACACCATGTTCATGCCTATGAATATGTCTGTGTGTATGTTCATTTCAAAATTCAAGATTGCAACTATTCATTGAATGCCACCATACTTTCAATGTAATCTCGAATTGCAGTTGCAGTACTGCAATAAAAAAAATTCTATTCTATTTTTCTTTCATGATCATTTGGCACCCCATAGGTTTAGGATGGCCACCATTCATTGAATGCCACAATGCTTTAAATGTAATCTTGAAATGTAGTTGCATTAATTTTATACTGTTAAAAAAAATCCAATTTAGTTGTTTTTTTCGTGAAGAGTTGGCACCCCATAGGTTCAAGATGGCCACCAGTCATTGAATGCCATAATGCTTAAATGCAATCTTGAATTGCAGTTGAATTAATTTGATTTAAAAAAAACAACTCCTTTTTTTCTTTCATGAACAGTTGGCACCCCATACATTCAAGATGGTTACCAGTCATTGCATGCCACAATGCTTTAAGTGCAATCACAACATGTAGTTGCATTAATCTGATACTAATAAAAAAAACTAATTCTATTTTTTTTTTTAATTCATGAACAGTTGGCACCCCATATATCTAAGATGACTACCATTCATTGAATGCCCCGATGCTTGAAATGCAATCTTGAATTGTAGTTGCATCAATTTAATGCTAATAAAAAACAAATTCTCATCGATTTTTCTTTTATGAATAGTTGGCACCCCATAAGGTGGCTACCATTCATATTAATGCAAATACAATGCGTTGTCGGGCATAACTTCCATTGGGGAAGTTATTCCCATATTAGTGTACATACCAGTGCCACCTAGTGCCTCCCTCCGGCACCAGCCGTGGAACTCTTCTCCAAGGGAGGGGAGGTAACCAGCAGCAAGCAAGCAGGCAGCAAGGCCAGCAGCAGGCCAGCAGAGACTTTGTTTTTTGGTCAAGAATTCGGTCAAAATGACGGTCTGCTTTTGCGGAACGGAGTACCATGGCAACAGGAACTCCTGCCCCAAATGCAATGCCCCAAAACCGGACAAGGGAACTCCCAGGAAGGTGTTGCAGGGACAGGACCAGCCTGCACCGGCACAGGACGACCATGGCGGCTCCCAGGGCCGGCAGGAGACCGGCCAGGGCAGCTCTACCTCGCCGGCACCCCCGGGCGGTACACCCCGCCAACACAGCGCGGAGGCCGCGGAGTACAGTGCGGCCCGGGAGGTAGAGCTCCAGCAAGCTTTAGACCGGATCGAAGCACTGACAATTACAGAAAAGGCTAGAGAGGAGGATTTAAAGCGCACACAGAGGTTGAAAGAGGCCGAGATGGAGCTGGCAGGTTTAAGAGCAGCAAATAACCGGATAGAAAGAGATACAAACTTCGCAGAAGCCGCCTTCCGCGGTGTTGTGGGTGCCATTCAGGGCGGACAACGCGGAGACGATTTGCAGCGCGGAACAGGGCACCAGCGGCCACAAACGGTCCGCATTACCGGGGGAAGACTTCGACCAAAGTTTTCCGTCTCTGTCCGCGAAGCAGCAGCTCGGCGCGCATGCGCGATCCAACATGGCGGACCATAACATCCGCCCAGACGAAAACAGAGAGGAAGGGGTTGCTTTTTCGCAATTTTTGGCGGAACGAAAGCGAATTAAGGCTCAAAACCTGTCGCAATCGAAAGGAAATTGCCGATTACCCCCCTCCCAGCCCTCAAAGCAGTCGCAAATGCCCCAGGAAAGTTGGTTGGGAGACTTTTGTGCGACCATCGGCGAGCAGGGACAGCCTCCACATACCTCGGCGGCGACATCGTCTTTGACCGCGGGTGGTGCGCTTCATCCCGGGGTGCCGGGAGGCTCCACGCTTCATCACGGACACCCGGGGAGCTTCACGCTTCATCATGGTACAGGTCAGTCTGGCAGTTTTAAGCAATCAGGGGGTGTGTGTAGGTCTGCTGGGGCCACAACATCCTCTCAACTGTCTGATCCTACCAATGAGGGGAAGCATGGACAGCAACAGGAGCAGCATCAACAGCAGGGGTTGGGGCAGCATCAACAGCAGCAGCAGCAGCAGCAGGAGGATGCAGACCCCTCCTATGCAGAGTTTCTGCTGTGGAGACAGCAGCAACAGTGGGCTGGGTTGGCAGGGGATGTGACCCCTTCTGCCCAGTCTACTCAACAAAATCAGCAATCACTACAGCAACATCTACAGCAGCAGCGGGGCCAACACGGTTCCAACCGCCATCAACAGCAACAATACTACACCTCAGGCCAACCCCTCTCCGCGACACCCCCGCCAGGTTTCTCTAGTCTGCCATCGGCAGGTGGGCTAGGCATCAATCTGGGGGCGAGCCACACACTGCACACTGGGCTAGCTACGGCGGGGTTGGGCTTCGGCAACATGGGCCTACAGTCGGGTGATGTTGATGGCCTCTTCAGAAACGTCGCGTCAGGTAAGTCAGCTGTGGAGGGTGATATCCTGGCCTCTCTACATGCAGCTAATGAGGCTAGCATGAGGAAAAGGTCAAAGCTGTGGATCAGGCCAGACTACCACCTCCCAGCTGACAAAGACTACAGCGAAATGTCATATAGAGAGTTAATTTACGGGATGATTAATGTCACGCAGGCCCTGATCATAGCCGATCATCCCGACTTGAGCCCCCTGTCATACCTAGATCACATGAAATTCATCGCCCTGAAGGAGATAAAACCCACCTATTGCATGAAGGCCATATGCCAGTATGATAGAGAGGTGACCGACAAGGTGCTGAAAAAGCAGATCCCCAAGTTTGCCGCGGCCGACCACGGAGCCATGGCAAACAACATGGGTATGGACAAAACTCTGGCCTACGTGAAAATGCAACAGGAGATGGCAAAGCAGATGTCTCTTCTGAACAAGGCCCCGGGCAAGCCACCAGCTAGGCCGTCAAGTCAGGGAAAATTCAGGATCGATTGCCCTGACCACCTGTGCAAGCGATTCAACTTTACGGCGTGCGATTGGCCGTTATGCAGGAAGCAACACTCGTGTGCGGTCTGCGGTGGCCCGCACGGGGCTCGGGGATGCGCACACAATCCCTACAACCAAGGGGGGCAGCCTCAGAGCCAGGGTAGTTTCCAGGGTCAGCAACATCCATACTATGGCCAGCAAACCCAGAACTACGGCCAACAGGGGGGCCAGCAGCGTAACGCGTGAGGCACGGACGAGCACGACTCCGCGGGCTACGACGCGGATGTCGGCACCTCATGTATGGAAGACATTCACTCTCATACATGTGAGGAGCTAATATGCACAAGTAGTATAGATGCCCTACTAGACATTTATAAAGGTTATATCCCTCTATGGGACATTAGCTGCAGACACAGGGTTCAGGGGGTCGTGTCGCAGTTGAAGCCAGCAGGCTGGAGGGACATGTTGTTGGGGCGCGGTGTCATAGATGAGGATTGTCACTTTATATTAGATGGTGTCCTACATGGGTTCAAGATGGTTGACCCTCACGCACGGGTAGACAGTTATGAGGTAAAAAACTATTCGTCAGCTTCGGTAGATAATTTTGACTTTATTGATAAGCTCTTGAAAGAGGAGCTGGGCTGCGGGAAACTCAGCGTGTCGCGAGAGAAACCGACATGTGTGCACGCCTTGGGTGCTGTTCCCAAGGCTACCGGGGGTTTCAGGCCCATCACCGATGCGAGCAGGCCCGACGGACTGTCCATTAATTCCCATATGTCTGCCACTTTTCAACACTTCAAGTTTACTAGACTAGATGACGTGTGCGAGGTTCTCCGTCCGTCATACTACATGGCGGTGACTGATATTGCTTCGGCGTACCGCTCGGTACTCATCAGACCCGAGGACCGGAATTATCAGGGATTGAAGTGGAAGTTGGACGGGTCTGACACCTACATGGTGGACAATTGTATTTGTTTTGGCACAAGAGCAGCTCCTTTTATTTTTAATAGACTCACGGATGCCGTTACCAGGTACATGCGCTGTCAGGGCCACATGTGTTTCAATTACCTAGATGATTTCCTATTATTAGCTGCTAGCGAGAGGCAATGCACGGAATCCCAACGTGTCCTCCATGAGCTACTCAGGCAATTAGGATTTTACATAGCTTACAAGAAGGTGTCTTCCCCGTCGAGGATACAGCGATACTTGGGCATAGAAATAGACAGTATCGATATGAAGCTGAGACTGCCGGGGGAGAAGCTGCAAAGGTTGGAGCAAGAGCTGTCGTTTTTTCACGGTCGCCGTCAGGCAACGCGAAAGCAACTGCAAAAACTGTGTGGCATTCTGTCCCATTGTTCGTCTGTCGTTAAAGGCGGCAGGACGTTCTCTCAGCGGGTGATCAAGATGCTGAGTGGTTTCCCAGCGAACAAGAGGTACATAACTCTGAGTAAAGGGTTCAAGAAAGACTTGGTATGGTGGCAGGGCTTCTCCAGATGGTTCAACGGGGAGGCTCGCATCATCGACCCAGATAGCAAGAAGGAGTTAACTCTAGCTATGGATGCCTCAGGCAGAGGCTATGGGGTCGTGTTCGAACAGGACTGGCTCGCGGGTGCCTGGGAAGGTCCTCTTAGTAGCAGGGAGGACAGGCACGGCCACTTTTGTTCCGAACCGGACATGAAGATCCCCGCAAATATTAATATACAGGAGTTCTACCCCCTCATAGAAGCTCTGTGGAGGTGGGGCCCCTCCATGACAGACAGCAGAGTAGTTGTGTTCTCAGATAACACGCAGGTGGTTTCCGCGATCAACACGGGCCGTAGCGAGAATGACACAACGATGATTATCCTTAGAAGGGTCTTTTGGCTATCTGTCATTTATAATTGTCATATCACAGCAACTCATATTCCGGGCCACGTTAATGTGGTCGCAGACGCCTTATCCAGATTATTATTCGATAACAGCAAATTCCCTGATTCCCTGTGTTGCAGGGGCAAACCAGAGATGCATGCTCCTGGACCGGATGGCGGCAGAGGCGAGAGCCCACGTCTGGTCCCCCGCCACCTGGCGCACCAAAGCATCGCAGTGGAAGCGCTTCATAACATTCTGCACCTGGCTCGGGGTCAAGGTGCTACCAACGGATAGCCGTACCATGTCACGCTACATAATGTTTCTCTCGGACAGCCTCAAATTTAGCACTATAGACAACTACGTTAGCGGTGTCATCAGTCTGAACAAATATTTTGGGTACGATGTGCAATTTATTAGGCAGGACTTTGCCTTTAGTGCAACGCTGAGGGGACTCCGCCGGATGCTGGGCGACCCGACACCGACCAGGGTGACGGTCACGGTGTCCGATCTACTCGCCATGTACCGCCTAGTAAACTTCAAAAATCATAATGACTGTGTAATGTGGGCTTGTCTGGTCACCAGCTTTCGCTCACTACTGCGGAAGAGCAACCTCGTACCAGCGACCTTCAAGGACATAACCGGCCACTTCATGCGACGAAGCTCGGTCAGGTTTTACCCCTGGGGGGTGATGCTACGCATTAGCAGTTCAAAGACTATACAGTTTGGCCAGCGGGAGCACCTGGTGCCCATCACCTACACCGCCGACTCTCCACTGTGCGCCGCCTCCTTGTTAAGGCGTCACCTCTCGGATTCTCCGGCTGACCCCTCCGCTCCCCTCTTCCTGGTTAGGAGAGGCTCCCACCAAGTACCGCTGACGTACCCCCTGTTGCTCAAGTTCCTGAAGGGGCTGATTGAGGGCATCGGGATGAACCCGGAACGTGCGGGGGTACACAGCATGCGGAGGGCGGGGGCGGCCTTCTTCCACCAGTCGGGCATCCCCCTGGAGGACATAAGGCAGGTGGGCGACTGGGCCTCCCTAACCGCACTCATATACCTCGCCAAGCCCATGTCGGCGAGGATAGCCATGGACAGGAAGATTACAGATGCGCTTATCGCGGCAAGCAACTTCTAAGACTTAGACATACACCTACCCCCCTCTCTTACAACTTCACTCCAGTTTGGGTGTGTCTTCTATATATGTGAATCAGAAAATGTGAGAAATGGCCATTTTCCAAGTCCTGACAGGAGTTGAACATGGTCATATGCACTTTTTCAGTGATTTTCTGAATTTCAAGGTCAATTCCAGTGACCTTGACCTTGGTCAAGGTCATTTAAAAGAATTCTGTGGAAAGGTAGCTTACGTATCTGTCACGTGTCCAAATTTCATAAATTTAGCTCAAGCGGTTTAGAAAATATGGACAAATTAATATTTTTTGAGAAAATAGTGCAAAAAACAAGATGGCCGCCAAGATGGCCGCCAAAAACAGTGATGGGACAATATTTCACACTGGGTACATCAAAATTCGGCAAGTTCACATATTAAGGATTATAGTCTGGTAGGAACGGGGGGTTCCCATGCACCCCTATGATGTATTTTTTTAACCTAATTTTTTTTAATCCTTAATATGTGAACTTATAAGTTCTTCAAAAAAAAATCTTCTCTACAGATTATACAGATACACTAGTTTTATTTTCTGCACATTTTAAAAAGTAATATTTCAGTGTACCAACAAATATTACTTTAAAAACTACATCAGGAAAAATGTAGTTTGTTGGAGTGTTCCCTGTTGGGACTTGAACCTCTGACCCTCAGACTACATCATCCGCTGCTCTACCGACTGAGCTAGGGGGAATCACTTCTATGTAACCTGTATCAATAGGCTTTTGAAAAGATCAAGTCATATTTGTGGAGCTGCTAAGGTTCAAAACTCACTCTGATGCCAAGGACAAATGAACATCATAAATTATATAAATTCAAAAGATGGGTATGTACCATTTTCTCACTCTATGTGTTAATGGTGGATGGACTATAAGTGAAAACTGGTATAAGTATGGTACTCCCTCAAACCTCTCCACTCTCTCTCCCTTTGGTTGCTGGTTATGGGATTCGAACCTGCATCTACACTACAGCAACAGAATTGTACATGTACAGCAAAAGTTGACGTATTATCTTTTACAGCTAAAGTACTGTATAGTTACAGCACATTAACAGCAAAATCGCATCAGAAACTGGGTCTATCAATATCTAATCAAGATAAATGCACAATTTCAAATTCAGAAAGGATACTCCTGTGACTAGGGACTCCAAATATTTAATAAAGAATAATCTGTATGGTGGCTATTTTGAATTTTTAGGAAATCACCAGCGATAAGCCCTCCCCAAATATGATAGCAGTCCAATACTTTAACAGTCAATTTGTTATATATTTATATACTGAGAACTGTGGATTGATCATTACAATTCAACAAAAGCAATCACAATAAAAGTGGATATACCATAAGGTCCATAGAATGGCAAGATTCTCGAATTGTAGTTGCATTTAATAATTTGATACTAATAAAAAAAGAATATACAGCAGTCCAACATTATAGCACTCCAATGCACTATATGGATATATATCTAAAACTGGACATCGACATCCATGTAATAGAATCCTTCTAACAGAAAGCTATATTTAGTAGAAGTAGAAATCCATAAATATCAATATGAAGGAGAACACCATGTTCATGCCTATGAATATGTCTGTGTGTATGTTCATTTCAAAATTCAAGATTGCAACTATTCATTGAATGCCACCATACTTTCAATGTAATCTCGAATTGCAGTTGCAGTACTGCAATAAAAAAAATTCTATTCTATTTTTCTTTCATGATCATTTGGCACCCCATAGGTTTAGGATGGCCACCATTCATTGAATGCCACAATGCTTTAAATGTAATCTTGAAATGTAGTTGCATTAATTTTATACTGTTAAAAAAAATCCAATTTAGTTGTTTTTTTCGTGAAGAGTTGGCACCCCATAGGTTCAAGATGGCCACCAGTCATTGAATGCCATAATGCTTAAATGCAATCTTGAATTGCAGTTGAATTAATTTGATTTAAAAAAAACAACTCCTTTTTTTCTTTCATGAACAGTTGGCACCCCATACATTCAAGATGGTTACCAGTCATTGCATGCCACAATGCTTTAAGTGCAATCACAACATGTAGTTGCATTAATCTGATACTAATAAAAAAAACTAATTCTATTTTTTTTTTTAATTCATGAACAGTTGGCACCCCATATATCTAAGATGACTACCATTCATTGAATGCCCCGATGCTTGAAATGCAATCTTGAATTGTAGTTGCATCAATTTAATGCTAATAAAAAACAAATTCTCATCGATTTTTCTTTTATGAATAGTTGGCACCCCATAAGGTGGCTACCATTCATATTAATGCAAATACAATGCGTTGTCGGGCATAACTTCCATTGGGGAAGTTATTCCCATATTAGTGTACATACCAGTGCCACCTAGTGCCTCCCTCCGGCACCAGCCGTGGAACTCTTCTCCAAGGGAGGGGAGGTAACCAGCAGCAAGCAAGCAGGCAGCAAGGCCAGCAGCAGGCCAGCAGAGACTTTGTTTTTTGGTCAAGAATTCGGTCAAAATGACGGTCTGCTTTTGCGGAACGGAGTACCATGGCAACAGGAACTCCTGCCCCAAATGCAATGCCCCAAAACCGGACAAGGGAACTCCCAGGAAGGTGTTGCAGGGACAGGACCAGCCTGCACCGGCACAGGACGACCATGGCGGCTCCCAGGGCCGGCAGGAGACCGGCCAGGGCAGCTCTACCTCGCCGGCACCCCCGGGCGGTACACCCCGCCAACACAGCGCGGAGGCCGCGGAGTACAGTGCGGCCCGGGAGGTAGAGCTCCAGCAAGCTTTAGACCGGATCGAAGCACTGACAATTACAGAAAAGGCTAGAGAGGAGGATTTAAAGCGCACACAGAGGTTGAAAGAGGCCGAGATGGAGCTGGCAGGTTTAAGAGCAGCAAATAACCGGATAGAAAGAGATACAAACTTCGCAGAAGCCGCCTTCCGCGGTGTTGTGGGTGCCATTCAGGGCGGACAACGCGGAGACGATTTGCAGCGCGGAACAGGGCACCAGCGGCCACAAACGGTCCGCATTACCGGGGGAAGACTTCGACCAAAGTTTTCCGTCTCTGTCCGCGAAGCAGCAGCTCGGCGCGCATGCGCGATCCAACATGGCGGACCATAACATCCGCCCAGACGAAAACAGAGAGGAAGGGGTTGCTTTTTCGCAATTTTTGGCGGAACGAAAGCGAATTAAGGCTCAAAACCTGTCGCAATCGAAAGGAAATTGCCGATTACCCCCCTCCCAGCCCTCAAAGCAGTCGCAAATGCCCCAGGAAAGTTGGTTGGGAGACTTTTGTGCGACCATCGGCGAGCAGGGACAGCCTCCACATACCTCGGCGGCGACATCGTCTTTGACCGCGGGTGGTGCGCTTCATCCCGGGGTGCCGGGAGGCTCCACGCTTCATCACGGACACCCGGGGAGCTTCACGCTTCATCATGGTACAGGTCAGTCTGGCAGTTTTAAGCAATCAGGGGGTGTGTGTAGGTCTGCTGGGGCCACAACATCCTCTCAACTGTCTGATCCTACCAATGAGGGGAAGCATGGACAGCAACAGGAGCAGCATCAACAGCAGGGGTTGGGGCAGCATCAACAGCAGCAGCAGCAGCAGCAGGAGGATGCAGACCCCTCCTATGCAGAGTTTCTGCTGTGGAGACAGCAGCAACAGTGGGCTGGGTTGGCAGGGGATGTGACCCCTTCTGCCCAGTCTACTCAACAAAATCAGCAATCACTACAGCAACATCTACAGCAGCAGCGGGGCCAACACGGTTCCAACCGCCATCAACAGCAACAATACTACACCTCAGGCCAACCCCTCTCCGCGACACCCCCGCCAGGTTTCTCTAGTCTGCCATCGGCAGGTGGGCTAGGCATCAATCTGGGGGCGAGCCACACACTGCACACTGGGCTAGCTACGGCGGGGTTGGGCTTCGGCAACATGGGCCTACAGTCGGGTGATGTTGATGGCCTCTTCAGAAACGTCGCGTCAGGTAAGTCAGCTGTGGAGGGTGATATCCTGGCCTCTCTACATGCAGCTAATGAGGCTAGCATGAGGAAAAGGTCAAAGCTGTGGATCAGGCCAGACTACCACCTCCCAGCTGACAAAGACTACAGCGAAATGTCATATAGAGAGTTAATTTACGGGATGATTAATGTCACGCAGGCCCTGATCATAGCCGATCATCCCGACTTGAGCCCCCTGTCATACCTAGATCACATGAAATTCATCGCCCTGAAGGAGATAAAACCCACCTATTGCATGAAGGCCATATGCCAGTATGATAGAGAGGTGACCGACAAGGTGCTGAAAAAGCAGATCCCCAAGTTTGCCGCGGCCGACCACGGAGCCATGGCAAACAACATGGGTATGGACAAAACTCTGGCCTACGTGAAAATGCAACAGGAGATGGCAAAGCAGATGTCTCTTCTGAACAAGGCCCCGGGCAAGCCACCAGCTAGGCCGTCAAGTCAGGGAAAATTCAGGATCGATTGCCCTGACCACCTGTGCAAGCGATTCAACTTTACGGCGTGCGATTGGCCGTTATGCAGGAAGCAACACTCGTGTGCGGTCTGCGGTGGCCCGCACGGGGCTCGGGGATGCGCACACAATCCCTACAACCAAGGGGGGCAGCCTCAGAGCCAGGGTAGTTTCCAGGGTCAGCAACATCCATACTATGGCCAGCAAACCCAGAACTACGGCCAACAGGGGGGCCAGCAGCGTAACGCGTGAGGCACGGACGAGCACGACTCCGCGGGCTACGACGCGGATGTCGGCACCTCATGTATGGAAGACATTCACTCTCATACATGTGAGGAGCTAATATGCACAAGTAGTATAGATGCCCTACTAGACATTTATAAAGGTTATATCCCTCTATGGGACATTAGCTGCAGACACAGGGTTCAGGGGGTCGTGTCGCAGTTGAAGCCAGCAGGCTGGAGGGACATGTTGTTGGGGCGCGGTGTCATAGATGAGGATTGTCACTTTATATTAGATGGTGTCCTACATGGGTTCAAGATGGTTGACCCTCACGCACGGGTAGACAGTTATGAGGTAAAAAACTATTCGTCAGCTTCGGTAGATAATTTTGACTTTATTGATAAGCTCTTGAAAGAGGAGCTGGGCTGCGGGAAACTCAGCGTGTCGCGAGAGAAACCGACATGTGTGCACGCCTTGGGTGCTGTTCCCAAGGCTACCGGGGGTTTCAGGCCCATCACCGATGCGAGCAGGCCCGACGGACTGTCCATTAATTCCCATATGTCTGCCACTTTTCAACACTTCAAGTTTACTAGACTAGATGACGTGTGCGAGGTTCTCCGTCCGTCATACTACATGGCGGTGACTGATATTGCTTCGGCGTACCGCTCGGTACTCATCAGACCCGAGGACCGGAATTATCAGGGATTGAAGTGGAAGTTGGACGGGTCTGACACCTACATGGTGGACAATTGTATTTGTTTTGGCACAAGAGCAGCTCCTTTTATTTTTAATAGACTCACGGATGCCGTTACCAGGTACATGCGCTGTCAGGGCCACATGTGTTTCAATTACCTGGATGATTTCCTATTATTAGCTGCTAGCGAGAGGCAATGCACGGAATCCCAACGTGTCCTCCATGAGCTACTCAGGCAATTAGGATTTTACATAGCTTACAAGAAGGTGTCTTCCCCGTCGAGGATACAGCGATACTTGGGCATAGAAATAGACAGTATCGATATGAAGCTGAGACTGCCGGGGGAGAAGCTGCAAAGGTTGGAGCAAGAGCTGTCGTTTTTTCACGGTCGCCGTCAGGCAACGCGAAAGCAACTGCAAAAACTGTGTGGCATTCTGTCCCATTGTTCGTCTGTCGTTAAAGGCGGCAGGACGTTCTCTCAGCGGGTGATCAAGATGCTGAGTGGTTTCCCAGCGAACAAGAGGTACATAACTCTGAGTAAAGGGTTCAAGAAAGACTTGGTATGGTGGCAGGGCTTCTCCAGATGGTTCAACGGGGAGGCTCGCATCATCGACCCAGATAGCAAGAAGGAGTTAACTCTAGCTATGGATGCCTCAGGCAGAGGCTATGGGGTCGTGTTCGAACAGGACTGGCTCGCGGGTGCCTGGGAAGGTCCTCTTAGTAGCAGGGAGGACAGGCACGGCCACTTTTGTTCCGAACCGGACATGAAGATCCCCGCAAATATTAATATACAGGAGTTCTACCCCCTCATAGAAGCTCTGTGGAGGTGGGGCCCCTCCATGACAGACAGCAGAGTAGTTGTGTTCTCAGATAACACGCAGGTGGTTTCCGCGATCAACACGGGCCGTAGCGAGAATGACACAACGATGATTATCCTTAGAAGGGTCTTTTGGCTATCTGTCATTTATAATTGTCATATCACAGCAACTCATATTCCGGGCCACGTTAATGTGGTCGCAGACGCCTTATCCAGATTATTATTCGATAACAGCAAATTCCCTGATTCCCTGTGTTGCAGGGGCAAACCAGAGATGCATGCTCCTGGACCGGATGGCGGCAGAGGCGAGAGCCCACGTCTGGTCCCCCGCCACCTGGCGCACCAAAGCATCGCAGTGGAAGCGCTTCATAACATTCTGCACCTGGCTCGGGGTCAAGGTGCTACCAACGGATAGCCGTACCATGTCACGCTACATAATGTTTCTCTCGGACAGCCTCAAATTTAGCACTATAGACAACTACGTTAGCGGTGTCATCAGTCTGAACAAATATTTTGGGTACGATGTGCAATTTATTAGGCAGGACTTTGCCTTTAGTGCAACGCTGAGGGGACTCCGCCGGATGCTGGGCGACCCGACACCGACCAGGGTGACGGTCACGGTGTCCGATCTACTCGCCATGTACCGCCTAGTAAACTTCAAAAATCATAATGACTGTGTAATGTGGGCTTGTCTGGTCACCAGCTTTCGCTCACTACTGCGGAAGAGCAACCTCGTACCAGCGACCTTCAAGGACATAACCGGCCACTTCATGCGACGAAGCTCGGTCAGGTTTTACCCCTGGGGGGTGATGCTACGCATTAGCAGTTCAAAGACTATACAGTTTGGCCAGCGGGAGCACCTGGTGCCCATCACCTACACCGCCGACTCTCCACTGTGCGCCGCCTCCTTGTTAAGGCGTCACCTCTCGGATTCTCCGGCTGACCCCTCCGCTCCCCTCTTCCTGGTTAGGAGAGGCTCCCACCAAGTACCGCTGACGTACCCCCTGTTGCTCAAGTTCCTGAAGGGGCTGATTGAGGGCATCGGGATGAACCCGGAACGTGCGGGGGTACACAGCATGCGGAGGGCGGGGGCGGCCTTCTTCCACCAGTCGGGCATCCCCCTGGAGGACATAAGGCAGGTGGGCGACTGGGCCTCCCTAACCGCACTCATATACCTCGCCAAGCCCATGTCGGCGAGGATAGCCATGGACAGGAAGATTACAGATGCGCTTATCGCGGCAAGCAACTTCTAAGACTTAGACATACACCTACCCCCCTCTCTTACAACTTCACTCCAGTTTGGGTGTGTCTTCTATATATGTGAATCAGAAAATGTGAGAAATGGCCATTTTCCAAGTCCTGACAGGAGTTGAACATGGTCATATGCACTTTTTCAGTGATTTTCTGAATTTCAAGGTCAATTCCAGTGACCTTGACCTTGGTCAAGGTCATTTAAAAGAATTCTGTGGAAAGGTAGCTTACGTATCTGTCACGTGTCCAAATTTCATAAATTTAGCTCAAGCGGTTTAGAAAATATGGACAAATTAATATTTTTTGAGAAAATAGTGCAAAAAACAAGATGGCCGCCAAGATGGCCGCCAAAAACAGTGATGGGACAATATTTCACACTGGGTACATCAAAATTCGGCAAGTTCACATATTAAGGATTATAGTCTGGTAGGAACGGGGGGTTCCCATGCACCCCTATGATGTATTTTTTTAACCTAATTTTTTTTAATCCTTAATATGTGAACTTATAAGTTCTTCAAAAAAAAATCTTCTCTACAGATTATACAGATACACTAGTTTTATTTTCTGCACATTTTAAAAAGTAATATTTCAGTGTACCAACAAATATTACTTTAAAAACTACATCAGGAAAAATGTAGTTTGTTGGAGTGTTCCCTGTTGGGACTTGAACCTCTGACCCTCAGACTACATCATCCGCTGCTCTACCGACTGAGCTAGGGGGAATCACTTCTATGTAACCTGTATCAATAGGCTTTTGAAAAGATCAAGTCATATTTGTGGAGCTGCTAAGGTTCAAAACTCACTCTGATGCCAAGGACAAATGAACATCATAAATTATATAAATTCAAAAGATGGGTATGTACCATTTTCTCACTCTATGTGTTAATGGTGGATGGACTATAAGTGAAAACTGGTATAAGTATGGTACTCCCTCAAACCTCTCCACTCTCTCTCCCTTTGGTTGCTGGTTATGGGATTCGAACCTGCATCTACACTACAGCAACAGAATTGTACATGTACAGCAAAAGTTGACGTATTATCTTTTACAGCTAAAGTACTGTATAGTTACAGCACATTAACAGCAAAATCGCATCAGAAACTGGGTCTATCAATATCTAATCAAGATAAATGCACAATTTCAAATTCAGAAAGGATACTCCTGTGACTAGGGACTCCAAATATTTAATAAAGAATAATCTGTATGGTGGCTATTTTGAATTTTTAGGAAATCACCAGCGATAAGCCCTCCCCAAATATGATAGCAGTCCAATACTTTAACAGTCAATTTGTTATATATTTATATACTGAGAACTGTGGATTGATCATTACAATTCAACAAAAGCAATCACAATAAAAGTGGATATACCATAAGGTCCATAGAATGGCAAGATTCTCGAATTGTAGTTGCATTTAATAATTTGATACTAATAAAAAAAGAATATACAGCAGTCCAACATTATAGCACTCCAATGCACTATATGGATATATATCTAAAACTGGACATCGACATCCATGTAATAGAATCCTTCTAACAGAAAGCTATATTTAGTAGAAGTAGAAATCCATAAATATCAATATGAAGGAGAACACCATGTTCATGCCTATGAATATGTCTGTGTGTATGTTCATTTCAAAATTCAAGATTGCAACTATTCATTGAATGCCACCATACTTTCAATGTAATCTCGAATTGCAGTTGCAGTAATTTGATACTAATAAAAAAAATTCTATTCTATTTTTCTTTCATGATCATTTGGCACCCCATAGGTTTAGGATGGCCACCATTCATTGAATGCCACAATGCTTTAAATGTAATCTTGAAATGTAGTTGCATTAATTTTATACTGTTAAAAAAAATCCAATTTAGTTGTTTTTTTCGTGAAGAGTTGGCACCCCATAGGTTCAAGATGGCCACCAGTCATTGAATGCCATAATGCTTAAATGCAATCTTGAATTGCAGTTGAATTAATTTGATTTAAAAAAAACAACTCCTTTTTTTCTTTCATGAACAGTTGGCACCCCATACATTCAAGATGGTTACCAGTCATTGCATGCCACAATGCTTTAAGTGCAATCACAACATGTAGTTGCATTAATCTGATACTAATAAAAAAAACTAATTCTATTTTTTTTTTTAATTCATGAACAGTTGGCACCCCATATATCTAAGATGACTACCATTCATTGAATGCCCCGATGCTTGAAATGCAATCTTGAATTGTAGTTGCATCAATTTAATGCTAATAAAAAACAAATTCTCATCGATTTTTCTTTTATGAATAGTTGGCACCCCATAAGGTGGCTACCATTCATATTAATGCAAATACAATGCGTTAAGTGCTATCATGAATTGTAGTTACAATTAATCTGATCTACAAAAAAAAAAAAATCTATTTGATTTTTCTTTCATGAACAGTTGGCACCCCATAAATTGAAAATGCACCCAGCACCCAGGTCAACGGCTATATACGGACAAGTGTACCTCCCCTGCCTGTTCTCCTTCAATGCAGAGTGAAGAGGGTGGGAGGGGGTGACCATCAACAGTGCATAAACACTTTGATTGGATGACAATGCAGTTTTTATATTACAACCCTAAATTTGTGCAACGAAAATCATCAAGAAATACAAAGTATTTTTTCCAAAGAATAGCTTTTCTAGAATGGCTCGATACTCAGAAATCCTACTGCGAATAAAAAAAAGTCAAATTCTGATTCTAAACACCTGAAAAGTGAGAAATGCTGGCGTTCACAGTTTATGTAGGAAATGTACTAAAAACACCAAAAATATGCATTAAAACCCTGATTTTCTCAAAAACTGTTCAGTAGGATTTTTTCTAACTGAGGTTCCAGTGTTTTCTACCCTCATATTACACATTGGCATAGAGAATATATTGGCACCTAGTCAGGATTTTGCCCTAGAAGCAATCTGTGAGGCAAAAAACAGCCAAAATGAGCCACTGGTCTGAAGTATAAAACTGGGCATCGATCACTATAGAGCTACAAAGAGAGAGAATCGATGTCCAGTAAAAACTATTTACTCTTCCTTCATAAACAGAGGGCATAGATTCAAGATGGCTACCATTGGTTGAATGCCACGATGCTTCAAATAATCTTGAATTGTGGTTGCATTAATTTGATACAAATTTTTAAAAAACTATTTACTTTCTTTCATTAACAGTTGGCACCTTATAGATTCAAGATTGCTACCATTCATTGAATGCCACGATGCTTTATAAAGTAATCCCGAATTGTAGTTGCATTAATTTGATACTAAAAAAAAACTAATTCTATTTACTTTTTTTTTTCATGAACAGTTGGCACCCCATACATTCAAAATGGCCACATTTCATTGAATGCCATAATGCTGTAAAATGTTATCTCGAATTGTAGGTGCATCAATCTGATACTAATAAAAAAACAAATTCTATATAATCTGTCTTTCATGAACAGTTGGAACCCATAGATTCAAAATGGCCACCAATCATTGAATGCCACGATGCTTTAAATGTAATCTCGAAATGCAGCTGCATCAATTTGATACTAGTAAAAATTTATTATCATTTTAATCTAATCTGTCTTTCATGAACAGTTGGCACCCCATAGATTCAAAATGGCCACTTTAAATGTATCGGGAATTATAGTTGCACTTATTTTAGGGTTTTCTGGGTTTCAGGGATTTTATCCAATGGCTCCTTCATGGTCTGCAGAAAAGCTGCATGGTCAGTTACATATGCTTAGTAAATCTTTAATGATATCTAATGGGATAAAGGGAGAACGGGATAAAGGGAGAACAGGATAAAGGGAGAACGGGAAAAACTGGATAAAGGGAGAACGGGAAAGGGGGACAAACAGAGAAGGGGACAAAGGGAGAACAGGATAAAGGGAGAAGGGGATGAAGGGAGAAGGGGATAAAGGGAGAAGGGGATAAATGGAGATTTGGATAAACGGAGATCGGGATAAACGGAGAAGGGGATAAACGGATAAAGGGAGAAGGGGATAAAGGGAGAAGGGGATAAAGGGAGAAGGGGATAAAGGAAGAACGGGATAAAGGGAAAACGGGATAAAGGGAGAATGGGATAAAGGGAGAGCGGGATAAAGGGAGAACAGGATAAAGGGAGAACAGGATAAATGGAGAACGGGATAAACGGAGAGCAGAGAACGGGAAAATGAATGTAGATCAACGGCAGAGACATGCACATAACCAAAACAAATTTCGCTCTGACGAAACGAAAATTGCAAATATCTTCACTGTTTATCCTCTGATCGGCCGATGTTCGGAAGGGTCGGAGAACTACAACATCGTCTTTAGGGCAAAATCGTTTTGGGGGTCGAAATCATTCTTGGGGTCAAAATCTTATAAAGTGAAAACGGGATAAACGGGATAAAGGGAGAACGGGACAAACAGAGGGGGACAAACGGAGAAGGGGACAAAGGGAGAAGGGGACAAAGGGAGAAGGGGATAAAAGGGAGAAGGGGAAAAAGGGAGAAGGGGATAAAGGGAGAAGGGGATAAACAGAGAACGGGATAAACAAAGAACGGGATAAAGGGAGAACGGGATAAACGGAGATCGGGATTAACAGAGATCGGGATAAATGGAGATCGGGATAAAAGGAGAACGGGATAAACAGAGAACGGGATAAACGAATAAAGGGAGAATGGGATAAAGGGAGAACAGGATAAAGGGAAAACGGGATAAAGGGAGAATGGGATAAAGGGAGAACGGGATAAAGGGAGAACGGGATAAAGGGAGAACAGTATGAAAGGGAGAACAGGAGAAATGGAGAACGGGATAAACGGAGAGCAGAGAACGGGAAAATGAATGTAGATCAGCGGCAGAGACATGCACATAACCAAAACAAATTTCGCTCTGACGAAACGAAAATTGCAAATATCTTCACTGTTTATCCTCTGATCGGCCGATGTTCGGAAGGGTCGGAGAACTACAACATCGTCTTTAGGGCAAAATCGTTTTGGGGGTCGAAATCATTCTTGGGGTCAAAATTTTATAAAGGGAAAACGGGATAAACGGGATAAAGGGAGAACGGGAGAGGGGGACAAACAGAGAAGGGGACAAACAGAGGGGGACAAACAGAGGGGGACAAACGGAGAAGGGGACAAACAGAGAGGGGGACAAACAGAGAAGGGGATAAAAGGGAGAAGGGGAAAAAGGGAGAAGGGGATAAAGGGAGAAGGGGATAAACAGAGAACGGGATAAACAAAGAACGGGATAAAGGGAGAACGGGATAAACGGAGATCGGGATAAACAGAGATCGGGATAAATGGAGATCGGGATAAAAGGAGAACGGGATAAACGGATAAAGGGAGAATGGGATAAAGGGAGAACGGGATAAAGGGAGAACAGGATAAAGGGAATACGGGATAAAGGGAGAATGGGATAACGGGATAAAGGGAGAACGGGATCAAGGGAGAACAGTATGAAAGGGAGAACAGGATAAATGGAGAACGGGATAAACGGAGAGCAGAGAACGGGAAATGAATGTAGATCAACGGCAGAGACATGCACATAACCAAAACAAATTTCGCTCTGACGAAATGAAAATTGCAAATATCTTCGCTGTTAATGCTCCGATCGGCCCGATGTTCGGAGGGGTCGGAGAACTACAACATCGTCTTTAGGGCAAAATCGTTATGGGGGTCAAAATCTTATAAAGGGAGAACGGGATAAACGGGATAAAGGGAGAAGGGGATAAACGGGATAAAGGGAGAAGGGGAGAGGGGGACAAACAGAGAAGGGGACAAACAGAGAGGGGGACAAATGGAGAAGGGGACAATCAGAGAAGGGGACAAACAGAGAGGGGGACAAACGGAGAAGGGGACAAAGGGAGAAGGGGATAAAGGGAGAAGGGGATAAAGGGAGAACGGGATAAACGAAGATCGGGATAAACGGAGAACGGGATAAACGAAGATCGGGATAAACGGCGAAACAGAAACCAAGATGCCGTCGCAGTTTATGCTCCGACCAACTCGTTTTGGGCCGAGACATAAAGCGGCGTTTACGGGTTGGCGGGCGACGACGCCCACAGCCACCTGCTTGCCCAAAATCACCTGCTTGCCTGAAATGAGATAACCTACATCTGTGACACATGACTTCGGTACAGTTTTTGACGAGGACCCCGTTTCTGCTGTCAGAAATGAGAAATAACGTATTGTAGGCCTACTCAAATTAGATCACTCATTCGACTTTCTAATGACAAAAGCTGTATGTGTGAGGCTTATGGTGGCCTGGTAAGTAGCAGAGAGCGGCATAGGACGTAGCAGACGACGTTCACCATTTATCCTTAGCACTGCCATAACGGGCCAATGCGTATAGTAAAAAGGGCCTCCTGAAAGCCAAGATTTTGCGTTTGCATTGGAAACAATAGGCTATGGCAGTGCGCCTCCAGAAAGTACCAGCAGTCCTTAGGATATTTAACCCTTTAAGGCCAACATGACCCATTTCTATGTGCGTATAAGAAGGTCTACAGTGTGTTGTGGTGTGTGTGTAAAGAGCAGGCCTAAAGGTGTGACAAACATGTTGCCAAGTCCCTTTAAGGGCCGCAATGTGCCCGGGACCTCCTATGGGAGGCGTGACAAACTTAGGCTCCAGTGATTTTTCAAATGCCACATGTGTTTGTGTGTTGTGGAGGTGGTGGCTTGGGTGGCATGTGTGTGTTGCGGGAACATCACATTTCCAGGACATGATTGTACTGGATTGTGCCCAGGGTTGTTGGGAGAGGTGGTGCCCTGTGGGTAGTCATTGCCGTGACCCTCTGCAGCTGATCGGCCTACAGCCTGCTGGAGGGTCACTGGGCGCTCCTAGCCGAGATTCAGGGGGTCAAAAACGTATTCGACAAGAAGTACTTTACCTGAGTCCCCACTCTATTCCAAACAATAAAAGTAATATTAAATGAATACCTTACACCTTAATCTACATTTCTATGTTATTGTGGGTGCTGGTACTCATTTCTAGCAGCCAAAAAAGACGATTTTGTGATGGATTCCCAGTATTTTTCTTAGACAGCAGCAACAAATAATGAACAATGAAGGCCAAAGTGGTCATCCTATCTATAGGTATGACCACACAAGCTGGTCATCCTATGAAGATAGGATGACCACAGGCCAACTGAGTGCATACCTACGGAAAGACCCAATAGTAGTCCCCCCGACTCCAATGAGCTATCGTGAATGGAGTCGCCTCGACTACCCTGTGGGTAGTGGTGGCATGTGTGCGTTCATAGTGGTGACCCACATCACATTTTCAGGACATGAATGTACTCACGGGCGAGAGGGACTAGAAATGTGATAGGAGACTGAGGTGTATATAGGTCACACGCACCTACACTCGCACAGCAGATTTCTAGTCCCTCCCGCCCGTGAATGTACTAGAAGGTACCTGGCAAGTATCCGGGGTGGTGGTACAATGTCACGCAGGGATGAAAATCACAGAGCACGAAAATCTCTGAAAAGGTCCATTATCGGCCCAAAAACCTGGATTTTTATATGAATGTATAGGGCCTTGGGACATCAAAATCCCTGAAATCAGGGAAATCCCTGAAGACTTTCATCCCTGAATTTATGTGAGGAATTGGTGGTGCTTAGTGGCGCCTCTTACTCTTAGTGCACGTGGTGTCCAAAGGTGGTGCAATGTGTGCATGTGTGCAGGGGCTTGTCACGCAAGGCCGCGCATTTGGGTATTCCTTAGGGTATGCTTAGAGGTCAGTTACGATAGTAAATGACCAAAAACACAAATTTTACCCTTTTTTCATGAACAGTTGGCACCCCATAGATTCAAAATGGCCACCATTCATTGAATGCCACGATGCTTTAAATCTAAACTCTAATTGTAGGTGCATTAATTTGATACTAATAAAAAAGCAAATTCAAATTCTATTTAATGTTTCTTTCATGAGCATTAGGCACCCCATAGATGCAATAAGCAACCCGGGAATGAGGGCGGACTTCTTTTGTAGACAGCAGGCAGTGGAGTGTCACAGCTGAGTGGACATGCCTCTTGGGAACGACCCCTCCCCTCCCCCTTCACTCAGAGTACCAGGATGAATCATCAGTTTTTCCATACAACCAGCCGCTTCGCTGCCGGCGAGAGTGGCGCGGGAAAACTGCAGACAGCGTCCGTGTGCCCTAGTAGACTGCACTGTGGGAATGCCTCAGCATAGCGCAAATAGGGTCAGTAGTGTCGTGATATATCACTCTCCTGCCAGATGTTAGGTCTGTAGTTTCCTACAGTTGAACGCAGAGAGTAGGATGGAGAGTGAGCAAACGAAATGCATCCTTGGGTAGGCTCCCGCTTTCCCTTATGTTTGTTTAAACACATACAAAGTCCCAGAAATCTAGTCAATTTTTCGACATCAAGGGCTAATATTATGAAAACTGTTTGTTTATAACTTTTTCTATAAATCTGGTTCCAGTTAGCTATACTAGTTTACTATCAATATCATGCATAATTGGACCTGCCACTAGTCAAGTTCATTGTGAGAATCATGACATTAGGAATAGGAAACTGCCTAAAAGCAGGCTCAACCTGGGAGGAGAAACTGAGGATTGATTACATAATCCTATAGAACCTGAGCGGTAAATCAATCCACAGTAAAAAACTAAATATACAGCAGTCCAACATTATAGCACTCCAATGCACTATATGGATATATATCTAAAACTGGACATCGACATCCATGTAACAGAAAGCTATATTTATTAGAAGTAGAAATCCATGAATATCTATATGAAGGAGAACACCATGTTCATGCCTATATGTCTGTGTGTATGTTCATTTCGAAATTCAAGATTGCAACCATTGATTGAATGCCACCATGCTTTCAATGTAATCTCGAATTGCAGTTGCAGTAGTTTGATACTAATAAAAAAAAATCTATTCTATTTTTCTTTCATGAACAGTTGGCATCCCATAGATTCAAGATGGCTATCACTTATTGAATGTCCCGATGCTTGAAATGCAATCTTGACTTGTAGTTGCATAAATTTGATACTATCAAAAAAACAAATCCTATTTGATTTTTCCTTCATTCAACCCATTCAAGATGGCTACCATTTACTAAATGCCACAATGCTTTCAGTGCAATGAAGAATTGTAGTTGCATTAATTTGATATCTATATAAGAACATTTCTATTTGATACCTTTTTCAAACACAGTTGGCACCCCATAGGTTTAGGATGGCCACCATTCATTGAATGCCACAATGCTTTAAATGCAATCTTGAAATGTAGTTGCATTAATTTTAAACTGTTAAAAACATCCAATTTAGTTGTTTTTTTCATGAAGAGTTGGCACCCCATAGGTTCAAGATGGCCACCAATCATTGAATGCCATAATGCTTAAATGCAATCTTGAGTTGCTGTTGCATTAATTTGATTCTTTAAAAAAAACTTTCTTTTTTTTCTTTCATGAACAGTTGGCACCCCATACATTCAAGGTGGCTACCAGTCATTGCATGCCACAATGCTTAAAGTGCAATCACAAATTGTAGTTGCATTAATCTGATACTAATAAAAAAACTAATTCTATTCTTTTTTTTATTTATGAACAGTTGGCACCCCATATATTTAAGATGACTACCATTCATTGAATGCCCCGATGCTTGAAATGCAATCTCGAATTGTAGTTGCATCAATTTAATGCTAATAAAAAACAAATTCTTATCAATTTTTCTTTCATGAATATTTGGCACCCCATAAGGTGGCCACCATTCATATTAATGCAAATAGAATGCTTTAAGTGCTATCACGACTTGTAGTTGCATTAATCTGATACTAAAAAAAAAAAAATCTATTTGAATTTTCTTTCATGAACAGTTGGCACCCCATAAATTAAAAATGCACCCAGCACCCAGGTCAACAGCTATATACAGACACGTGTACCTCCCCTGCCTGTTCTCCTTCAATGCACAGTGAAGAGGGTGGGAGGGGGTGACCATCAACAGTGCATAAACACTTTGATTGGATGACAATGCAGTTTTTATATTACAACCTAAATTTGTGCAACGAAAATCATCAAGAAATACTAAGTATTTTTTCCAAAGAATAGCTTTTCTAGAATGGCTCGGTATTCAGGAATCCTACTGCGAATAAAAAAATGTCAAATTCTAATTCTAAATACCTGAAAATTGAGAAATGCTGACGTTCACGGGTTATGTAGGAAATGTACTAAAAACAGCAAAAAAGGGCAACAAAACCCTAATTTTCTCAAAAACTGTTCAGTAGGATTTTTTTTAACTGAGGTTCCACTGTTTTCTACCCTCATATTACACATTGGCATAGAGAATATATTGACACCTAGTCAGGATTTTGCGCTAGGAGCAATCTGTGAGGCGAAAAACAGCCAAAATGAGCCACTGGTCTGAAGTATAAAACTGGGCATCGATCACTATAGAGCTACAAAGAGACAGAGAATCGATGTCCAGTAAAAATTAGTAATTTAGAGAGTGCAATCATTATCAGGCTCAAATTCGTAATAACAGGGTACCGTACCTCATAACGTTGGCATACCATGACAGCATGTTGGAGTCGGACTTTTCTTTGCAGCACATAACTACAGCAGGAAACAGGTCTAAACCGGATGTGACACTGAATACTTATTTTAATAGATACAAGAACAAAAATATTGAATTACTACTTTATTTTCTCAATCGGACATAACATTATTAACACGCCAATGCTTACATATTTACAATTCGTCCATCCCTGTGATTATCCTCTATTTACATCAAACATGCCCTTAGGCATTACTGGCCAGCAAGTCTTTGTTCAACCCCGCCTCCACATAACAACAAAGCCAACATACAAGCCGGCCCGGGCCCCTTTTACATGAGCGGTATCTGCCGTGCTGCATATACGGCAACCAGGGGACATGTACAGTAACCTCGGGCTGAGTCTACACACACAGAGATATAAGGTTGAGTCAATCCGAGGTATAGAAGTGCAATAGGCTCTATACTGACAAGACCAAGTAACGGTCAAAGTACTTAATTTCTGTGCCGTCCCAAAAGTTACATTTGTAAACAGCGATAAAGATGACACTTGTTCCTCAGATTAGTTGTTCCAATATAAAATTTGATAAGCAAAAGAGGATGGCAGACCCACGCTACAGTGAGTTCTTATAACAGAAACGAAACAGAGAAGCCATTTACTGTCTACTGTGAACACCATATTTGGGTTAATCAATATAAACTATCACGGAGTAGAAGGAGGTCAAGACGTCGTTTACTGGGCCTGTGCCTTCTTGTTTTTGGACTTCCAATCACTGAGCGCTGCTTTAATCGCATCCTCCGCAAGCACTGGGGAAAAGAAAGATAGATTTCTGTTGTACTTCACAAATAAGGATTAAAAGACATTAAAGGTTTACCACTTTAAATTCCCCAATACATGTCTGCTATATCTAGTGTTCCCCATGAGGATGTGACATGATACTCACTAGAACAGTGCAGTTTGACGGGGGGCAGACAGAGTTCTTTGGCGATGTCTGTATTCTTGATGCTGCCGGCCTCGTCAAGCTGTAAGAAGGAACAGGACGTCTCAAGGTTTCATCGTATTTACTTCAATGATTGTTTGATTTACATCACAATTGACCCAGGGCATCATTTTGAATATATCAAAAAAGATCTTTTTACATTAAAGGGTTTAAGTAAGTTAGGAATTATGCCGTGTGGTGGACGGCGCAGTACACGACCGGCTCCCACTCGGTAACAGCAGCAGCGGCATGTCTGGAGTACCACGTGTGTTGTGCACAGTTTCCTATATATAGGTCTACATATAAATATATTGATAATGGTAAATATAAGCCGGCAATGTCATCCTATGCCTGCGCCGAGATGCAGACTTTCTAAAAAGATTACTTTTTAAAACAAGGATTTTATTTGTACAAGCGCACTCTGACACAGGGATTGCATCAACCTTCTTAGGCCGAGGTGCATTAAAGTGCCCTGGGTCAATGACATCGACATCTGTATTGTAATGGTTATTGAATGTGAAATTCCACCATGGCTAACAGAACCAACCACCATGAGCTTAAATTTTCCGTTCTTTTCCCGCCCTGTCCTTCATCCCTCTTAATTCCCTCATTAATGCGGCAGGTGACCTCACAACACCAACGACGCCCATACCCGGGGTGAGGCACATAGATGCTGCGTACAATACAAGGTAGCTACATAGCCATATAAGATGACTATCTCTGGTCCCACGTATTTTGATGTTATCTAAGTAAATGATATCAGTGATGTCTAGGTCACACTGATACCGACTTCTCTGCTTCTACTGAGTTACCAAATGCAGCAAGTAGACGTACCGTTTTTCCTTTGACCCATTCAGTTGCTAGAGAACTTGAGGCAATTGCAGAACCACAGCCGAAAGTCTTGAACTTGGCATCCACAATTTTCCCGTCTTCATCTACTTGTATCTGTAATGAAGGAATGTCAGGACATGTTACATTAGCGAATTTTGTTTGAATCACAACCTATTCCAAATTATAATTGCAGGTACTGAGATTAAATTGACAATATATCTAAGGTCACATAAAAGAGCACGCAGTCTTAAATTGTTCTGAAGCATGTGTGGGAGATGTTGGGACAATTCTTTTCAAGGCGTGTGAGAAATATCGACAGCACGAATATCCTTAAAACCATGTGATGTTGAGGACGCTACTTAATCACGTCCCTTTAGAGCTGCTGTGTACATACCCAATGTTATGTGGACTCATAAAGACAGCAGCGCAATGTGGATACAGTTACTCTGTGATTTTATTGGATATAACCTAATAAAACACTTTATAAAGGACCTTAAACATATTCAAATACAGTCAATGCAGTTACCAGGGAGCCTGCCACCTCACCTGTAGCTTCATGACGTCACCGCAGGCAGGTGCACCCACCAGGCCCGTGCCCACTGACAGGTCGCTCTTGTCCATGGCACCAACATTCCGGGGGTTTTCATAGTGATCAATAACCTACAAAATTAACAAGTATTAGTCGACATCAATATTATACAATGTCATGTAGTAATTTTAGTGATTTAAAACATGTTATTGGTAGTATAAGTGAGTGGGCCATCAGTCAAGCAAAGTCGGCAGCTATAATCTAGCTATTGTAGTCGATTGAGATTTCAACAAACCAAGTTCTGCTTTGGTTTTGGAAATATAGGGCAAATGTAGGGCGAATATAGGGTATATACAAGAAATATAGGGTATGTTTGATACATCTGTACAACATGCAAACTCTGACCCCAGGATTACTGGAAGCACCGCTAGGGGTTGGAGGCACTAGAAATGGTGCATTTTGGCACAAAAATATATTAAGGCTGAGCTAGGCACTATCCTAGGACAGAAAGATTGAAACTCTTGACAAATTCAAAATTGAAATAGCAAAATTTCTATTATTAAATAAACCTAAGATACAATCCGTCTAGTGCTTGGTCTCTCTTTTTCCTTCCCCCTAATATCTCAGTGGAAAGACCACTGGGTGAAAGCATTGTTAATGTATCAAATACTCATTATGTGATTAAAAAGATTGAGCGTGTGAGTGGCCTCACAGATGACTCAGGGTTAGCTGGATATGTAACTTATGTACTAAGATATAGTACTCCCTTATAATCATTCATTGGTCAATTCTGGCATCAGAAATGAATTCCTTGTTAAAAATTACCCTCAAGTCATGTGTCATACATGCATGTTATTCCCATTCAGGCCAGCAGGTGGGTGTGGGTGAGCAGGTGGGTGTGGGACAGCAGGTGGGTGTGGGTGTGCAGGTGGGTGTGGGCGACAGTTGCCTGCTGCGGGCATGTACCGCCTTTTTGTCCCTATCAAAAAGTGAGTTGATCGGACGATAAACGGTGTCACTGTCGCTGTGGGACTGTCTTGCTGTCTCATTGACCTCTTGTGGAGTACGACAACTGCTAGTGGCGCCATCATATCTTTTAAGGGTGGAGAGAGAACTAAAAAGCTAAAGTAAATTAAATTTAAATTAAAGTCGCCCAGCTGGACCCACCAATGTGACCGAAGAAGGACCCCTTTCCCGCAGTTTCATGTACGGACATAGTTACTATAGGACTAATAGGGAGTGCCCCCCCTGGGACTTAAAGGGTATCGCTACCTGTTCGATGATCTAGATATTCTATTGATTTCTGCATATAACTTAATATAATATTAGTTCAATACATAAGGAACTAGAAAAAGTAAAGAAAATGGCATAGTACAGTGCTCAATTCTATGGGAAAGCCACTTGAAAAAGCTAGTTCTTAACTAAGCTAAAAGAGCATTTTTATCTTGTGGTCAGATGACCATGTTCTTCTATTGCTATCTTCAAATCACTTTGGATTAGATTAGTTGGCAGAATAATCAAATAGAAAATGGGAAAAAAATTACATGTTGTGGTGCTCATTTTTCTGTAATGCCCAATTAAAGAAAAAGTACTTCCTTTGTGAGGCAATCTAGCCCTATAGCCCATGCAATGGACATTGCTGCTTAAATACTCTCTATGTGAAAATTAGAATATAATGCAAGATTCCTTCCCCCCTTTATTCTACCCCCCCCCCCCCACCAAAAAAAAAAGAATAACTATACCTTTTTTTGAGAAAAGGTCATGGCACCTTCTGGGATAGAACTCCGGATCCTCTGATTGCAAAGCAGGCATCATAACCGCTACACTACAGATTCTAGTGGAGATCTGAAGAACTGTTGTGCTATTATTCCATACATCTCTTATTGACATATGCCACGAGAGGGCAGCACTAGCTACATAGTACAATGTTGTTTCTCTGACACCCACAGGGTTCCAGCACCTACTTTTGTAGCGATACCCTTTAATATCACTTCATTCAATGTTTTTACGTCTCTGGTATTCATTGTAGTAGAAAGTTATCCTTTGGTCTGATTTGTTTGTATAGCACATGTCCAGTTTTTGCCTGCTTTGGCGGTAGAAGAGAGAAATAGCAACAGAATGGTTGAAAATCCCATTTCTATCTTCCACCCAAAAAAGTAATGCCTTGGAGTCTATGGGCGCCTGGTACCGGCGGTAGATTTTTTTAGTACATTTACATAGTAGCGAAAGAGAGAAAAAAATTGTTTAAGATCGCAGTTCAATATCTCAAAGAAAAAATGAGATTTGAAAAAAAATTTCGAAGGAAAATTGTGTCCCCCAATCTTGCCTATCTCTTCATTTTTTCCCCGTTTGTCTAACTCGAATAATAACTGAAAGACAACCATTCTCCCATGTCTCAAAATTGTCTTAAAATACAAGATTGGTAGACGTATATTACTCAGGGATGATTTACCCTGAGTCAATAAAGTCAAAGTTCATAGCATACATTGAAAGGTAGTATGTTTACAGATCGTTATAAACATATATGATGAACTACGGTACCCACAAACAGAAGGGTGGCAGTGTTGTTGTCGGTAGCAGGTCAGGAGGCTATTGATATAACAATTTATTTCATGGTGAATACGGACTGTCAAGGTTAAAGCAATGGGAGGGCCGTTCCCGAGGGGAGCGTGCAATAACCATGGGCTGTATTGCACGCTGTAGCTGTATTACACGCTGCTAGGGGTCGCTATGGGGTCGCTATGGGGTCGTCATGGGGTCGCTATGGTGCCGAGGGTCACGTGACCTGCGCGAAATTCAAAATGGCGGCCGACGGACGTAAACAAACACCGCGGAAATAAGCAAACATCGTGGAAGTAATCAAACATGGACTGGAGATCTATTTTGGATAGAAAAAAACATGAAATAAACACAGAGCGGCACTTAAAAGTGACCTCATCAGTAGTTATTGCACTCGTGATGCTAGGGCCGTATTGCACTCGGCCTACGGCCATCGTGCAATACGGCCCTAGCATCACTCATGCAATAACCACTGACTCGGTCACTTTAGCGTGCAGCTCTGTCTATATATATTGATATAACGCTTTTGTTGATTCGATAATCGGAAATCCGAAAATGTCGATGTATCGATGTGGTGGGTATCGATGACAGTCCTAGCGTAAGACACCAAGACACAGGCCACTTTGGCCTGGGTCCATAAAAAGTTTTTGGCACCACTGAACTCGGGGGGATGGGTACTTGGGAAAGGAAGTGCTTCTGGACCGGTTCGAGACCAGTGGAGGCACCACTCAGCCTGGTCTGTGGAAATAATAACAGAATGAACCTCATCTTTGTTACACTATACTACAATGAATGATCGGCGTTTCTGTGGCCGGCCAAGCTCATGGAGAGCGACACACGGACAAACATCCCTCCATGTGCCGTTCATCAGCCGCACACCGTGCGTCCGTTCATGGCCCAGTGTGCCTTATTTGGGCATGGGGCTGGGTTGGTCATATAGGTCAGAGGTCAGCTGAGTGGTCAATGGGGACGCGGTCAGTCTACTCATGAAGGTCAGAGAAGGGTGGAGGGGGTGGGGGCAAGGGTAGCGATGCGACTCGCCAGAGGCCGAAGGCCTCTGGTCTTGGTAAATAGTCACAGGGCTCCGGCGTGGGTGGCACAAAACATTCTACGGCTACGCGCTCTCGAGGGGGGGGGGGGCGTAAAAGATGTTTGCGCCTCTGCGCGAAATCTCACCACCCCCCCCTGTAATTAATAAATGAACACTCCCTTTAATAGGCTTTAGCGAGTGGGGGGGGGGGGGGGGGGGTAAAAAATTTAGCCCCCATTTGGGAGGGGGGGGGGGGGTAAAAAGAAATCAACCTGTTTTGAGGGGAAAGGCCCGCGCATTACTATGCTACAAATTAAGGGGCGCGAAAGCGCACAAATTTCGGCCGGCCAGGGAGGGGGTAAAAAATGTCTACCCCTCTAGGGAAGGGGGGTGAATTTCGAGCGCTCCGTGCTAAATCTCACCACGGCACCCCCCCCCCCCCCCCCCCCGCCGGGCCCGGTGTTAAAAAAATGAGCACTCCCTAACAGCCTTATATCAATCTATTTAGCAAATATAGTAGGGTCAAATTCGGGTGTGGAAATCTCACACGGAGGTGCTACGAATCCTTATTCACACCTCGAGGAGGAATAGCACTAGCAGAGCCTCAATATTATATAATGCTCTCATGCAGACTGTGTCTGTGATAGTCGAGGTGCGGTGCGGGTAGGGTTACTACTGTCCAGTAAATAGCTGAATATGTCAGGTCTACTTACATTCTTGTGGTATGAAGCAGCTGGAGCTGCTGCCCTTGCTTCGGCAGCAACAACAGGGCGCAGAGATTTGCCGAGGGCACGGAATAATGCCATAATGTGCGATTTACTTAGCGAAATGACGAAAACAACTGTGTGAACTGCGACACAGCTGAACCAATGTCAAGGTCGTAAGAACTATTTTTGATAAGGCATAAAGATGTATCCATACGCCTATGTGTCAGACAGCCGATGACAGGTTAAAGATAGATGGGTACTTAAATTCATTTGTTCGTGCCATTGTTCGTATCAATCTATAAAATGATAGGCGTATAGAGAAAATATAATCGCTATGGATTCATCAGTGTTAGAATTATTTGCGAGGCAGTGAAACGCCGGAAATCAAGCCTTTCATAAGGCATCTTTACGCAAGAGGCATAAAATTGCAGTGCCGTTCCCAATTCTCGCGGAGCTCTCCGCGTCGGGAGGTAGGAAAGCTGATGACGTCACCAGCTAGCAGACGGCTTCCGCGAACAACAGGTTTGTAGTACTTCAAAGGTCATATATGTGTGATTTTAGAGCATTATAGGCACATTCTACTCTTCCCGAATGTAATTTGTTTTATAGCATATCATTCTTGTTCTAGACTCGAGATTGTATCAAAAACGCGGGTTTGTAACGCAAAGTTCGCCATCCTCGCTAAACACTCGGTGCCGCGTTTTTCGGTATCAGAAACTTACTAGATCTATAAGTTAAAATAAACTTACCCATTGTTTGGCAAACATGTTCACGGTTAGAATATATCTTGGGGCCGTTGATGGCTAATATTTGTATCTTGGGAGCCCGTGTACGGCCTCATCAACGTAGAGCCGTAGTCGCCTCGGCACGTAGGTTTTCCGGCGTTTATTATACCTAGGCTAGCAATGTAGCATACATGATACAGGGGGGTGCAGAGGGGTCCCCCCC
Source organism: Harmothoe impar (assembly GCA_947462335.1). NCBI lineage: Eukaryota > Metazoa > Annelida > Polychaeta > Phyllodocida > Polynoidae > Harmothoe > Harmothoe impar. Next base: position 21,476,523 of record OX381708.1, on the reverse strand, counting down.
TAAGGTCGGAAAGTCGCCGAAATTAAGGGGTCCAGGTCACAAAGACGTTTTTTTGGACCCCCTAAAGTATTGTAAGATTTCTCTGAAACTTTTATTATTGCAATAGGTCGAAGTTCGCCTCCAAAACGGCCCAGGTCGCCAGGTTGCTTTTGACCCATCTGCAGCCACATACAGGATCCGGGGGGGGGGGGGGGGGGGGGGGGGAGGCGCTCCAAAATTCCTGGATCCGCCACTGGCATATGATAATGGTTACATAATGATATTTCTTAAACGTAGCCTAGGTCTGAGGCCCTGAGGGTAATCCCAGATGGCAGATGGATGTATCAGGGCATAACTTTCAGGTTTCACGTAGCCCGCCGGCAGGGTTGTCAACATTTGATGATGAGCAAGAGTGAGACTTTGTGACTCCAGAGGGGTCAAAAGCGACCTGGCGACCTGGGCCGTTTTCCAGGCAACCTGGCGACCTGGTACAGTAATTTAAGCGACCTGGCGACTTTTGAAAATATTTGGTTACAGCACAAATGGTCTAAAAAAGCGACTTTGCGACCTGGGGCCCTTAATTTCGGCGACTTTCCGACCTGAGGGGGGGGACCCCTCTGCACCCCCGACTTTGGCAAAATGTTAAAAAACTTTGGACCCCTTGACCAGGGGGGGGGGCAAAAAAATTTGTACCCCTCTTGCGGGGGGGGGGGGGGTCAAAATAATTTAACCTGTTTTGAGCCAAAAAGCCTGCGTGTTACTATGCTTCAAAGGGCCCGCACGCCGTAAGGGGGGGGGGGTAAAACATTTTGACCCCTCGACTGGGGGGGGGGGGGGTGTAAAAAATTTCCCATCGATTTTATAAGTTGTCATTAAAGAAGCACTATAATTTGTATTAAAATAGTATCAAATGTGCTATATGAAATCAATACATGTATATGGGTCATTGTGGCCTGTGTAGAAGGCAAATGGCCTATGTAAGATCTCGCGACACAGGCCACATTGGCATGTGTGCATGCAAAGTTTTCGGCAACACTGTGGAGTAAGACGCAGAAGGGATATTAACCCCCCTCCTGCCCCCACAAGAAAATTTCAGAAGTCTAGACTTAAAAGGGTGTGTTTTGGTATATTTTGGCAATTTGAAAATGTATCATAACTTTGGTTCTAGTTGGAGTATTTACACAATTCTTTCAGTTCTGGAAAGCGTAGATTCTCAGGAATGCGTGAGATTGCTTTACCTATGCGTGAGAGCGTGAGAAAGGGTCAAAATCATTGAAAATGCGTGAGTCTCACGGCCAATGCGTGAGGGTTGACAACCCTGCGTAGGACGTAGGGCCTACGTCGGCACTACCCCGGGGGGTACCGTACCAGGCCCATTTGGCATAATCCAGGTTTAGGTCGCTATGTAAAACACAGATCCTGTTCCTTGTAAACTAAATACAATTAAAATAAATACTGTACTATGTAGTATGAGTCGCTGGTACTCCTACAAAGGGGTGCAGGGGGGTACCCCCCCTCCCCCCTGAGGTCGGAAAGTCACCGAAATTAAGGGGTCCAGGTCGAAAAGTCGCTTTATTGGACCATGGGGTATAGTACAATGGATGAGAATCGCCATAGCATAGCAGTCTAATCTCTCTGCCATGGGTCACCTGGTGAGAAGATTTGGAACTACTGTATTCGACGTAATAAGCGCCCTCCCCCTTATAAGCGCCCCTCCCCTTTTTGGAGCATTTTCAGACTAGAACAAAGGCTCACAATTCCCAATTTTGGAGACAATTAAATTCTTAAGTACTTAAAATGCCATAAAAATTATTACATTGAATACAGTAATGGTAGTGATGCAAATTACACTCTAAATGACCAACTGGAGAAAATCAATTTATCCTACTTTAAATCATCATTGCATTTTGATTCAAAAATGCTAAAAAGCCCTTGATGTGTAGTTTTTAACTGAGCATGTACTATTACAATATTGCAAGGGGGTGTTTGGGGAAAAGGGCCCCCACATTTTGGAATTTTTCCAAAAAATTGCTGAAATTCCTACCCCCCAAAAAAATTGTTCCCTATCTGATATCAAATAGAAACCCTATCGGTTCTAAAGTATGAAATCAGGGCTTTCCAACCATCTTTGAATGATTGCGATATGAAAATGTGTTGACTGTAGCCAGTTAATTGCAAATGTCATATTTTTTCTTCATTTTTGTTTGTTAAACACCACTTTTATCTTTATGCTTTAAAGCTTACTACATTGAGAAAAATATCAGCGTGGCTTTGATCCACTGAAAATCAAGGTGAGTCTTTTTCCCCTCCTAGTGCTAGGCCCTAGAGGGCTGCCCACATCACTACATAAGAATCTCCACGCACCATCAAACTGTATTCTATATCTGATTTCTTGGCATCACATACTTTGATTCTAAAACAAAGAGATCTCACCTTTAAAGTAAGTGATTAAACATATTGTAAAATCTTATACCCACTTAGATGATAGAGATCCCAGGACGTAAGCTAGTTCCAGCAAAGTAAGTGTACCTGAACCACTTTCTATGTTTCATTCTCTGTTGTTATGTTATGTAGTGAAGTGATTGTGCCATTTTCTTGTATTACATATTTGGTAGTGATTAATGATAAAGTTATCAGCCTAATCTACCTCCTGAATATTCCTACTGCCATGGCTTCTTTAATTCTATCTTTACAATTCTATTTCAGGTTTAACTACTTGCTGTGTATTCCATGTGGACTTTTCCACATAAATGGATTATGCAAAAAGTGAGTATTCTATACATTTCCACTTAAATAGATGGTTGTATTGCTATGAAAGCCTGTAATCCATGTTGTCAAAATGATGTAACCTCAATTACAACATACATGTACCTACACATATCATCACCAGGCAGTACTTCAATTATTGGAGCCTTTATCAATTTGTCAGCATATGTCCCTCTAACCACCAAGTGTTGGAAAACAATATTTTCATACCATACAGTGATCAGAAGACTGCTGCCTCCATCAACATCCAAACTTGTAAGCCTCTGAGCATCGATGCGCCGACCACAGATGCTTGCCTGGCCGCTGCTACTATTAACATTGACCAAGTGAAGGTCCCGCTCCAGGTAGCCTTTTAAACGTTTTGGGTAGCATTCATAAACACTTTTTCATAGTCATGTTTTGTATTAATGCAATGTTCGGTAGGGGTTTGAGATATGATATTATCTGCTCTATGCCAAGGTTTCTTCATGTCAGATGGGGTACCCTACCTAAACTGCATTCATTGCATTGACAAATTAGTTTTTTCCCTATTTTCAAAATACATATTTCAGGACCCAATATTCCTGTGAATTCTTTTGTGCATGTCGTTTTATTGTTGTTGAACAGTTAGCTGCAGTTTCACCTACGTGAGTGTACACCGTTAAATGTTTTATTTGCTTGTTGTTCGGCTGCATTAAAATATTATATTTCATGAAAAGTTTACATTAAATAATGTTATAATTACGTTATCCTCACATGATTTATGCCCTGAGGGCATGTCTGTGACTGATACAATACGGTACAGACTGTAGTGTCCTAATATTTATATTGTCTATGTGCTGTGGGCGTTACCCGTCAGCATATCGTAATCTTTATCTCCTTTTAATTTATAGTTAAAGTTTGTAATTGGCTAATTTATCTAATAAGCATTTGAAATCATATTCTTATAGGATTCTGGATGAAACCGATCAGTGCCAAACTGATGAGTGTACCGTTTCCACTACCAGTCATGCCTCTTCACTTTGTCCCACCTGTGGCATGTTCCACACTGTAGGAACCTGTGCAAGGTAAGCAAAACCATTTACAGAATAGCAGATAAAAAGAAGATTTTCCCTAAAATCCAGAGGTTATTGTAAATAAATAAAAGATGATTGAACCACAAGTCCTGAGTATAAATATTCCTATATCTTATGGCCCTCACATCCTTTCTTCAGGGAATAGAAAGAAATGCTCCTTGCCAGGGCTGGATTCATGCATTACACCGCTCCTTCCAACCGCCTAGGGTTACCATGATACTCAACAAAAGGCATACTATATTCATGCACTATGTGGCACTAACATGGTTAAGTACGGTACTACTAAGGCCTTTCCCTAATGAACAGTGCAGAGACTGCATTTCATTCTCCATGGCCACTGGGACGTCATCATCAAAATATTTGTAAACCAATCATTAAATGGTATGCAGGCAAACACGTACTATCATGACTATGGTAATTGGATAGCATTACAGATGTTTGAACAGCTATCGTGGATGAGCCAGGGGAAATACACAATTAGTGGTGCCCTGCCAAGTCTGCCAGTGTGACCAAGATTTTTTGATCCTTCCTTTACCTTGTTAAGTATACTACTAAATCATTTCCAGTGTTCCTCGGACTCCATGTGTTTCGCTCTCTGAACCATCCAGTCATTTCGGGGAGCAGGTAAGGCCATCCTTATGTATGGAGGCAAGTATAGACATTCTTACTTTGGTGCCCTGATGTTGCATATTCCACATATCCACCATTAACTTGAGTAGCTCCATAACTTTATATCTGAACACTGCATGTTGTGACAACATATGGTATGTACTAAATGACATGGGTGGCACAGGCCCAAAATATTTACGAAGAACACATGTTTGTAGTTCTCTAATTCCAGCGGATTTCCATGCAACAGGTCAAGGACGTATTTTCCTGTTCGCTACCAGTATATGAGCCCACAGAGAAGCAGGTACGTTTACCTAGGCTTGGTAGTTTATCATGCAGTGGATACAGCCCTCTCTATGGTTTGTCTGGCTCCATCTATTAGGGTACTAGCACTGGTAGGTAGGATGAGGCAAATAAAAGAACGCTTGCTGTCCTTCAAAAAGAGTAAGGGTACATGCCCCCGTAGTGGTTTTCTCCCTCACATCATAGATGCGGTCATTCATTTCATAGATTCAACCATCTATAAATGTGGTCACTGCTGTATTGAGCAAGCAGCATAGAAATATCTGTCCTACTACTGCGAAGCAGACAACCACTATTTGTGGCTGACTCATTGCCAACTTGAGATATGTCCCGTGAGGTACTTTATGTACATCTGGACGTTAAACTTTATTTTAAGACACTATGGCCATATATTAAATGCAAAACCCCACTTATATACATACAGGTGTATCATATCACCAGTTGGACCTGGTACTTATCACATGACACTGTAGTAAAAGATGTCTGCCCTATATTCAATGGCTTCTAATAGAAAATTTAACACAAATGCCAACCACATTGCCAACTACATTGATTCCGAATTAGATGATTCAATGCACATGGCATTTGAGTATGTATCCTGTGCTCATTTCCAGTGTTGTGCAATACCTTCTTCAAACATCAAGACTTTAGGCATTGGTTGAATGCTAATTACTGTTCAAGAGGATGGAAACCACCCACTTTTCTCCCAGCCGCTAAACCAACCTGAACATTTCAATGTTACATCGAAGGTTGAAAGGTTCTGCCCCAATGAGAAAACATTTCAGCTCATAGTCACTCCCTACTATTACCTTTCATAAATTCTTTAAGTAATGTATTTAACTGTGGCTTCATGTTTAAGCAGATACACATATATGGCGACTCCATTTTAAAGTATCAGGCCCAGAGGAACATCACAAACCGATGTGTGCCTGGGGCAAAGATTGACGGTCTTCACAAAGGTGAGGAGACTATTGATGTTTTACTACAATCACTGCCACTTCTGTCCGTCTATCCTATTCAGTAACATCATCAATGTTTAATGTTGTTGGCGCCCATTGTTGACAGTCACATTACTACCACATTACAAAAAGGATGGTCACTCTAAATCAGACTTTTCATGTACTGTTTTCCCTGCAGAGTTAGACAGAGATGTTGAAAGAGGGATAAGGCTGTCCGGTGTGATAATCATCCATGTGGGGACCAACCACCTAACAGACATTGCCCTCAAGCCACACATCATGCCAGATGTAGTGAACAAGCATGTGCAGCTTGTCACTCGCTTTCAGGAAACACATACAGATGCAATTGTAATGGCCTCCTCTCTTCTATGCAGATCTGACAGGTATATACAAATACTAATAATGCTTACTTCTGTAAATCTTACCCAGTGTTAATCCAATTGACTTATTTGGGTCAAATATATGAGATTTTGTGCTTGCTGCGGTTCATGCTCAGTGTTCAGTGATTACCATGAATAATAACACATTTTTGCACTCATTTCTCCATGTCACACAGTAAAGTATTGGAAGATGTCAGAGGACCATACAATGAAATGTTGGCTCAGAGGTTATCAGGAAAATGCCAGTTCCTATGTTGGGATAATGACTTCCTGAAGAGTGACCTCGGGTATGTTTTTGTGTTGTCAAGATGTTATCCAATCACAATCCATCTACCATACAGTACACCTCTGAGGTCATGACCCTCCTCCAGCCGGCCCACTATGGCAGGTGCCGTAGCAGAGGAGGGCACCAGAGGACGGGCAGGTGGTCACTTTTCACATCATACACTGAATGAACCACAAGTATCAACCATACTTGGTGTCAATCTCTTGAATGCTCATCTACCACTAGTATTCCATGCTCACAGCATTGTTCTAATGCTAGATGAATGCCAAGTGCATTGTTCTACTGCTCAATCCTCAAAGCCTGTTGCTTTTCAAGGGAGGCACTTCTTAAAAACTCAGCACCCATATGCACCTGTACAGTAGATTGTCCGCTTCTTTTTCATTCATCTAAATGTCTTGCCCTAATTGTGTTGCATGCAGGACCGATGGCCTTCATCCCTCCCGCACAGGTAACAACCAACTTGCGTGGGCTCTGGATATTAAATTATCGTGGCTGCTTTCAGCCACATGTGCTGCCATGCGTCAGAAGTAAGTCAGGTATTTCGATTTCAGTGGATCCACATAGAACCCATTCATTCAATGCTATTGGTTCCTTACAATATCTCTGTTTCCAGTTGTGTATAATTTGATGTGGTAGGATTTTACAGGTAACAAACTAAAGAAAATATGAATAATACGTTACCGTCGCGATAAAGCGTCGGTCTTCAAAGAGCACCGGTCGTATAAGCACAGGGGTAAAGGGGTCTTGAAATATTCCTTTAACACTGAAATAGGATCTCAAATGAGCACCTGTCTTAGAAAAAGGGCCCGCAAAATTGAAGAGCGGCCCGGCGCTAAATCGCGATGGTACAGTAGTCTGGTACAGTAGTACCAGTCCATCTGGTAAACAGGGATAGGTGATATTAAGGCAGGCTTCTATTTCAATAATTATTACTGTTACACTTAATTGTTGTCAAAGTAAATTTCTCAGTAAAAGGCAGTTTTATTTCATGGCGAATACAGCACTCCCATTGACTTAACCAAGGAAGGCCGTATTTAACACCCCCCGTGAAATAACCCTGGTCCGTATTTCACGGCCTGTCAAATGATCATAATAGTTAATTTAACCACTATAAATTAGCTTTTTCAGAGTAATTAAGTGGAATTTTGACAAATATTATTGATATTGACATGAAATAAACACAAAGGAGCACTCGTAGAGTTCCCCACTGAGGGTTATTTCACTCGGCTTCGCCTCGTGAAATAACCCTCAGTGAGGAACTCTACTCGTGCACCTTTGTCTATATATTTATTGTAGAGGCTTAGCAGTTGATGACCTGTTTATTTACCTGCTGAAATATATTACACAAAATGCAAAGCAACAACTTTGCATGTGTACTGATTGCATTTCATGTTCCACAAGAAATTACAAGGAATTCTTATGTAAAAGCCTTGGCTGGTACTAGCTTCGGCTACTACATGAGAATTCGCGGTAACGCAACTGTAAATGTCTTCCAGAGAGAAGGCTGTGGAGCTCAGGCAGCTGTGCAAATTGCGCAAAGCCCATAAGTCAAGGACTTGCAGGCCCAAGAAGAGTAGGCCTAAGAGAGTGACAACCTGTATGGTAAAAGCACAGCCCCCAGCATCCCGTAAGCCTATTTGGGTAAGCAGGAAACCTGTAGCCAAACACACGGCCTCCAAGCATATTGTTGTGCTTGGGAGTGTAGCAGTAGTGGTTCAGCCCCACCTGATTCACCCAATGCTTAAGGTGGGTATTAACATAAGACCTTGTATGAAGTGTGAATTTCAGTAAGATTTACCTTTAATCACTCCTATTAAGGCCACTCCAAACAATATCCTTGTTTCTTATCACCAAGCCCTGACAAAAAAGACCGCTTTCTTTTTTTCTTTTTTTTTGCTAGTGACCAAATGGGTGGGAAAATATGGATCTCTGGCAAGCTAAATATGCATATTTTCCCTAGCTCATTGGATCCGCAACACTGTAAGCTTTTATTTGATACCAAATATGCCCATATTTTCCCGTTTTTAATCATTTTTTCAACTGAAAATCAAAAAGAAGAAGAAAAATCTCCAAAGAATGATTTTGGAGATGCGCGGTGATGAGAAACAAGGATATTATTTGGAGTGGCCTAAGCTTCATCTACATGGCTAATTCTCATGTTCCACCTTTATTGCAGACTACACAACCCACTAACAGAAGCTACCCAGCAAAGGTACATCAAAGACAAGCAAAGGCAAAACAGCCTAAGTTGAAGAATCTACAGTGCACAGAGTGCAGGAAGGTGATGAAATCTGATATGTGTCTACTCAACCACATCATTGCACGTCACAGGTCTGGAACCTCCCTGACTAATATCTCGGGCACAAGGCCACGCAAGTCAGTCAGCATCTCAGATATCACTCATCCTGCCTCTGTCCCAATGTCAGACACCATCCAGCCTCTCCACTCTGACACCATCAAATTAACATTCAATGGAGGTGCTGGTGGGGAACAAACCAGAGGTTCACATGCTGACATAGTGTTCCTACCCACCAAACAATCAGTGCAGGCAGAAGTCTTTAGCTGCACAGGTGACATACCAGTGATCAGCATGAATGACCTGACATCAATGCCACCGACATCCCAACTCCGTTCCATCATGGATGCAGCACAAGAGTGTGGCCAAGGTGATAATACCTACGTTACCATAGATACTGGAGTGATAGGTATCAAAACGGTGCACAATCTCTTAAAAATGCATTCTAAGAAAGATCTGCAACGTTGCATCACAGCTGAAAACGCTTGGTTTACAAAGAGGGATTTCCCTTGTTTTCAAGCAGTTACACCAATAAATTTCCAACATATCGCCACATTTAGGCAAGTTTTATTGCATGCATCACCTGATGACTGCATTTCCTTCTCCAATGGCACCAGCAGAATTCCAGTGGAAGACTTCTCTACCTTGACAAGTCAGAGGTGGTTAGCAGAGAGTGCTATCATGCACATCTTAAATATGCTGCCATCAGACAATCAAAGGTCTTTTGTCCTTAACAACAGATACTTCAATCCATCAGTAACTGCTGCCCAGTGCAGACATTCATTTGAAGCAGAGCAATACAAGGATGTACGCTTCAATTTTCTGTTACATGTTGGCCATCAAAGGGACAGTCATGTTTTTACAGGTGAAGGGGCCAATCACTTCACCTTTGCAGTCTACATGCCAGAGTACGATGAAGTTACATACGTGGATACATCCGCATGGCCAGTGCCTCAATCATTCAAAGCACGTATGGATGAGTTTTCTACCCACTTAGGCAGACCTAAACCCACTCTAAGATATGTTCATGTACCTGGTGAGTGCCAACAAACTGGATGTGGTGTAGACTGTTCTAGTCACTATGCAAGGCAGACATGCAGTGACGTATGTGGCATAGCTGTAATCATTGGCATTTGTCTGTCAGTGTGTTCTCCTGATATATTTACAGCATTGGTTGCCAAAGGAATGAACAACATGGAGTTGATCAAGCCATTTGTACATCTAAAGGAGATTTCATTGTATTCAAAGATGTTGCGGCTAGTTGCAATACACTGGCTAATGGAGAATAAAATTGATATATCTTTATTGATGAATGTGGAAACAATTCCTTCAACATTACCACCTCCGGGGTCACAAGAAGGCAGCTATTTCTTGAACACCCAGCAGACAAAAGAACCCCCTGAGTCACTGAAACGTTCGAAGGAGAAGCCAACCAGTCCCTCAGTGAACAGCCACCAGCCACGCAAAAAGTCTAAGGGACTAAAAGATTGCACAATGGAACTCAACACTGAACAGATAGGCCCATACTTGTCAGGGCAACCTAAAGTTGAAGATCATGGCCAGGGGAAATTGTTGCGTTGTCGGCTGATGAATGGTGCTTCTACAACGAAAAAGTTCAAAAGCATGGAAATGCTGAATACATTCCTTGAAGGAGAAGCAGCTGCTGAGTGGCTCTCTAATGTTTTGGTGAAGAAGCAAGGAAAAAGGTATGAAGGCCCGGGTAGTGGTGTACTGTTATGTGAACCAGTTATCAAATTCAACAAGAAGGAAAAGATCTTGAAGTTAATTTGTACTCTCAAATCAGGCAAAGGGAAAACTAAGGATTTTCCTTGTACAACAAATGGCAAAAATGACATTGATGCCATGAATGCTGTACAGCTTTTTGTCGAGGGTGAAGAATTGCTGGAATGGCTCACTGGAAGTGAGTGGCAGAGGACAGGTGAAGTCGGCGTAGGAGTACCAGCAAAACGATATCTAGACACCTTGAACTTTGATGTGACCAAACGTTTTGTGATGAAAGGTCATGTTGAAACTGAGCTTGATATGGATCCTTTGCCTGTTTCTGGTACTAGTTCAGCAAATTGGGGTAAAACTCACCGGCCGGATGATGTTATACACTCCACTGCAACTCCACCTGATAGCCCAGAACCGTTAGCAACAATATACATTCAGTGTTCATCCAACACTCCACTTTGTCGGACTGATTGTGGAGCAATTGTGCAAGATACCAAAGTCATTGATGACCATTGCACAAGTTGCAAGGCAGTGCTATCTTTAGAGAAATCATGCTCCAATTGCAGTACACAAATATCACAGCAATTCTATAATGGCAACTTGGATGACCGTGTACTGTGTGCTGCTTGCTATCAGTACAGACGACTTAACCATAAAGACAGACCAGAAAATGTGTATGTGAAGAGCTTGCGGACTGATAACAAGTACCATAAACATTTGTTCTGCAAGTGGAAATTGAAACTAGTCATGTACAGTAATGATAAAAAAACGTGGGTCATATATTCCCGGACGGACAACCAACGGTATCACACTGAGGACAGCAACATTAACTATCGGAAAAGACCTACATTACAAGTTCGAGATAAGGTTGATGCTGAGCGTTATGCCACAAAACCAATACCCTCACAGATTCACTTTAGTACTGTACGCAGTGTCACAGCTAAGCATGGAGATCAAGACACATTGATGTCTCTCTCACAGATAAAAGTTAGATGTGCGCTAATTGATCGCCATGACCTGGCCCAAAGCTTGAAAGGAAAAGACCCAATAGTACATAAGTCAGACTGGCGCACAACAGAGAAGATACTGGAAAGCAACTGCGAAGATGTCTTATTGTTTCAGCGTGGTAACAAGGACATGGGAAGAGAGTATCACATTGTTCTGTCAAGACCAGAAAATCTGAAGTGTTTGAAAGATTTCGGTGCACATGTTGTAGGCCATGATGTGAAGCAAGATTTCATGTCTGCTCGTTTTAAAACCACTCTGTTCAGTTACTGTGATGCAGAAGGAAAAGGCCGTGCTGGTGCATTTGCAATATGTAATAAGGAAGATACGCGCACACATTCAATTAATATGCAAATTCTATTTGCCAATATCCCATGCACAAGTGACACCTGCTCACATGAAAGAACTTTACATATCTTTGATGACTACTCTGGATTCTTTTGGGCAAGGCCATGTGCATTACTGGCTAATTACACCCCAATCATTCAACATGATAAGGCAAACACTACCCGGAATGCAGTTCTACTTCAAAAACTGCTATCAACTCTATGTAATTTCCATGGACTCAAAGCTTTCAGAGTTTTTATTTGTGAAAAACCAGCACTGACCATGTTCCTTGGGCCACTTGAAATTGGTTTTAAAGCCATTATGAGGACATGGTGTTTACAGTCAAGGGAAAATGTTGTTCAGGATTACATTAGATTCATAGATGAGGACATCCCAGATAACCTGCTCGATCAAGAGACAAAGATGCTCTTCAAGGAATATATGGATAGTTGTTGGTTCAACTCTAAGATCTGGAAAAACTGTTTCACGGCACAAGTTCTTTTTGACGTTCCAAAAGAGATTCGAAGGAATTCCTTGTTGCTCACAAACAACGTAACTGAAAGAAAATTCAAAGAGGTAGACACAGCCGATTTTGGATCTCACTTGAACCACAAAATGTCAACCTTTGTTTGGATAGCTCTGGATCGTATATTATATAGAGAACAATTCTTCACGAGTAAAACTGCTGATAGAACACCTAGTATTCGGGACAAACCTAAGGAGTTGAAGATCATTGAGAGGGCCCTATGCATAAGGGAATTTCATTTGGCATCAGAAGGATGGTTCTTCAGTTCCACAAATGTACAACCTGCAATACCTGATCTGCCTGATGAATTCTACTTCCCCAAAGGAGATTATGATTTCAAAGAAGAACATGAACTTGAAGCAACATCCTGTGTTGATGTCCATGCTTTAGCTGCAAACATTTTGGACGAGCATTCATACGACACTCTCGGAAAGTGTAAGACCCTGTTGAATAGTCTTTCCATAAAAGCCTGTGGCATTTTCAAGAATGAACTGTTAAGGCATGCTGGATTATGTAACATTGACATCCCTGGACATTTTGACCATGTGGGAAATCTGAACCTTGGAGTTTGTTCATGTATGTCCTTTGTTCTGAAAGGTCAACCGTATTACTGCAAACATCTCTATGCAGCATTGTCTTTCACAAAAGAGGAGAATGACCCAGAGAAACTCATGGAACTATACCTCAAGTCCCGACCGGAAATTCCACAATGCCTACTTGACGCATGTTGTCAACGTGACCAAGTAACATCTCCACCAGTTTTTAACTGGGTTGATCATCTAAAGTCCTTTTCACACGAGGCAACAGCTGAAGAAATGCAGACTAGCAGTGAAGGGGAAATTCTCTCAATTTTGCACAACATTGATTCTGTAGGGACCCATATTGGTGGAAAACGTGGTAGGCGGGCTCCACATAACCAAGGATGCAGACGAGCCAATGGGCCACAAAAACCGCAAAAGTCACTATCTACACCAGAATTCACCAGAGATGACCCTTATTGCCCTCAGGTTGACTTTCCTGAAAACACACGTGACCGGCATGGTGGTCGTGCACGGGTAAAGAATGCAAATAGAGGTTTGATCCTACAGGATGTTCTGAACAAAGCTTTAGGGAAGCTGTGCACCAAACAAATCGAAATGTCTGCCTCACAATCTGATAGGCAAGAAGATGAAATGGATGTACAAGAACCTGACCATTGCGACAACCCACACAGTACTGGGATTGACATTGTCAAGTCAGCGGCAACATCGTCAGTTAGTGAGCCATCAAGAAAGAAACGCTCACTATCCAAAGCAGCAGACATTATTTGTGGATTGTGTATGAAAGAAGATAATGAGCCTTACTTCAGATGCAGTAAGAAAAGGGAGATGGATCTGCATTTACAGCGTATCCACCAACAAGAACAGTTTGTTTGTGCCCCTTGTTACGACAAGCAAATACATCAAAGTTTCAGTAATATGGCACAAATGCAAAAGCATAAGGCACAATTCCACAGGGAACCGGTACTGCTATCCAAGTCACTATCAGATCTTGATAAACAGCAGCCGGAATCCAATTCCCAAGCAAAAGGAAGGGAGGCACAGATGCAAAAGCAGAAAGCACAATGCCACATGGCACAGGTACTGCCATCCAAGTCACTGTCAGGTCTTGAAAAGACACTACTGGAAAGCAATGCCCTATTAAAAGGAAATGAGGCACATGTGCATAAAAGGCAATGCCACACAGTACCAGTACTCCAATCCCTGCTACACTCGGATATAGACAAACACCAACTCGAAACCAATGCCCAAGTAAAAGGAAAACCAGGTGTTTCTAATTTATCCATGGCTAAACTAAGACATATCCAGAATACAACAACTAAACCGAAGAGTGCCCAACAACTCTTGAATGAGATTGCAAATGAGCAACACTTATGCCGTGCTTGTACAACTTCAGTGCCAGATGATGACTTTGTTGTTTGCAAAGAATGTGAAGATTGCTTTCATGGTCATTGTGTTTCTGTTCAGTGTGCAGATCAGCTAGACGATTGGACCTGTCTCAATTGCAGTCCTCTGGAAGGATAATGTGATTCTACAATAAGTGGATGCTGATTCCCACATGTTCAATATTGTTAGAGGGTGGTCAGGCATGACTGTAAGGGGAGGTCGGAGGTCATATGCTATATTATTCAGTGTTGAAGTGCAGTTATACCATTCCCACGTATGTGGATGTTGATTCCCACCTTATGTGGATGTTGATTCCCACCTTATGTGGATGTTGATTCCCACATCATGTGGATGTTGATTCCCACCTTATGTGGATGTTGATTTCCACATCATGTGGATGTTGATTCCCACATCATGTGGATGTTGAGTCCCACCTTATGTGGATGATGATTCCCACATCATGTGGATGTTGATTCCCACCTTATGTGGATGATGATTCCCACATCATGTGGATGTTGATTCCCACCTTATGTGGATGATGATTCCCACATCATGTGGATGTTGATTCCCACATCATGTGGATGTTGATTCCCACCTTATGTGGATGTTGATTCCCACCTTATGTGGATGTTGATTCCCACATCATGTGGATGTTGATTCCCACCTTATGTGGATGTTGATTCCCACCTTCTGTGGATGATGATTCCCACATCATGTGGATGTTCAGTCCCACCTTATGTGGATGTTGATTCCCACATCATGTGGATGTTGATTCCCACCTTATGTGGATGTTGATTCCCACCTTATGTGGATGTTGATTCCCACATCATGTGGATGTTGATTCCCACCTTATGTGGATGTTGATTCCCACATCATGTGGATGTTGATTCCCACCTTATGTGGATGATGATTCCCACATCATGTGGATGTTGATTCCCACCTTATGTGGATGTTGATTCCCACATCATGTGGATGTTGATTCCCACCTTATGTGATGTTGATTCCCACCTTATGTGGCTGCCCACATATGTGGATGAAGTGCTGCAGGGCGGTTAGGCATGACTATAAGGGGAGGTTGGAGGTCATGTGCTATATATATATTTATTCAATATCCATGTTCAGTTTTGCGGAAGTCCACCGTACGTGGATGCATACAGTACTCACACAATTTCTATATCACATGGATGCACATAAAATGTTGATGCCCACAATATGTGGAGGCCCATATTATGTGAATACTGCATTTGAATACCCAATGTAGATGCCATGTGTTACAAGTTTGAAATGAAGAACTATATGAAGATACAACCACCTAACAGGTTTATCTTTTTCTTTGGCTGTAGCAGGCAGCTGGGATCCGTTCCCAGGCCGGCTACATCACATGTAACCACTTACATGTTTCTACATTATATTCGGAAGGGACAAATTGGCCGGTGTCCCGTCAGCTGTAGTCAAAGAAAAACATAAACTGTAATCAATGCATACATTGATAGAATTAGGCTATTGGCGTGTCCTCGAGTCCGTATCTGGGCCATGGGAGGTCACCTCGAGAGGCCCCGCAGGGGACTCGAGAGGTGACCTCCCATGGCCCAGATATGGACGAGAGGACATGTCAATAACCTAATTCTATCTTTATCACACGAGAAAAATGTCCAGTTATCAATCTTAATAGATTATATAATGTTTCAATTACTTTAATGTGACAAACATAGCATTTTCATCGAGTAACTAGGCTATCTGCATCACCCCCCTTCAGTACCCCAAACATTACGTCACAAATTCATAGGCCACGCCTCCTAGTAGATACAGTTGTCAAGGAAGCGCACAGCTGTTGATGCCGCCAATCCCGGTTCAGACAGTAAATACTCACTTTACTTCATTTTAGAGAGTCCATAGCTTAAATCTGGCTTAAAATTCGAAGCCTACACACAAGAGTACCCGGGGAGTCAAGTTTCCAGCTCTTAGATTGGAAGAATTTTGCCGAAAATGAACATTTAATTCTCGCTTTCCCAAGGGGTTTTATTGAGGATCATTTTTGTGACGTAGGCACAAGCACAGTTTCATTCACCTCTAACAGCCAATCAGGGCGCCCTGTTTTTACAACCTTGACAACATAGTAAGGATACTTGACAACATCAAATATCACTTGACAACATCAAATATCGATCTGATATTTGATGGCTTGATATTTGTGTCAAAGCCCACCTCGAGTGTGATAACAATAAGTATTTTGGTTTTGAAGTGAAACGATAACTCTTTGTATGGTTGGCTCTACGAGTATTGTTCAATGGTTGTGTGATCAGTGGGGTGGATCTATAGGTCTGGCACATTGGCTTTCAAGTTGATCTGGACTGGTTACCGGAGACCGCTTGTCTCCAGGACCTCTGGGACTTGACAAAGCAGAACATGTCGGCATACATCATACACAGCTTTAAGGACGTGTGGGACAAACACGTCAAGGAAACAGGATGGCAGTAAGTTACAGCAAGATTAAAGTATACCTACAGTTCCAAGGGGAAAACGCACTGCCTTATGCCCTGAGGGAATTCTTAGTACCGTCAATGCCCCGAGGGAATGCCGCTGCCTACTGCAGGACTAAGACTACTGCCCTATGCCCCGAGGGAATTCTTAATACTGTCAATGTCCTGAAGGAATGCTGCTGCCTACTGCAGCACTAAGACTACTGCCCTCAGGACATAGCCTTGACTTAAAAGTATACTAAAGACTATTGGTATAGCCTGCCCATGGAGAAATAATAATTGTTGTGCCTTTACATGGGTACCCAGATTTTTGACTGTGTCGTCGTGTCAATTTTTAGCAAAAAAAGGCTGCCGTCATGTCGATTTTTAAGCAATACATTCTACTCAATTTTTCCATGTCCGTTGATTTAAAAGAGCTGTGTCACCCATGTAGATTTCAGATATGCCCTGAAGAAATCAAAGATATATATGTATAATGCCCCTGGGGCATCGAGCAGCTGCTATGCCCTCAAGGAATCAAAGATATGTACGATGCCCCCAGGACATTGACCAGCTGCTATGCCCTGAAAGAATCAAAGAGATGTACGATGCCCCCAGGGCATTGACCAGCTGCTATGCCCTAAGGGAATCACAGATATAATTATATGATGCCCCCGGGGCATAGACCAGTGGCTGCCAGTTTACGTTTGGCAGAAGACACGGCTATGCCCTGAGGGCATCAAAGAAATGTTTAATTCCCCCGGGGCATTGATCAGAAGTCTACAGTGTGAGTATGTGGAAGCATATGCCCTGAGGGCATCAAAGTCATGTATGATGCCCCCGGGGCATTGTGTGGCAGGGAAAATCCTTTCCACATCAATGAGGGGCGTAAAGAAATGAGACGTCAGTTGTAGTACTTAGTATCTTTTATTGATAATAATATTAATATCAGAGTACCAGTCACTAGGGCTCAGTATAGATGTTACCGGTGGTGTTACTGAGATGGTTACTGATTTCCCTCTAGCTGACCTGGGCTTAAGTACAGGTGCCCAGCAGGTAGAGGGGGAGCCCATGTGACCGGAAATAGATGTAACAGTAGTTTTCATTGGATAATATACATTTGACATTTGATTGGATAATTATATGTTCATGGCTTTAACATGTGGCGTGAGCTGGACCGCGGGTGGGGGAGCCTGGGTCCAGTGTATTATGAGTAATGGGTTACATAATAGGTAGCATGTACAAGTGGGGGCTTTGTCGCCCACCTCCAGGTGGTCTCCAGCCAGCTCGAGTGGCCTGGCGGTGCCATACTGATTACGGGTGTCCAGATTATAGCATTGTTTATGTGTTGACAGTTAATCCTTGGGGTCAACATATAGTTCACTTGTATGTGTGTAGGTGGGCGGTCGGTGCCTTGGCGTCTGGAGGGCCGACCGATACCTTTGTATAGGTGGATATGGGTCTGCTTGTGATCTATGGATTAATTATGCATGGGGGAAAGCTTGGCTTGGTTGAATGAGAAATAGGTATGTCTGACGTCTAGGTGTACTTTGATGGACATATGGATTGAAAATATGTATAAAGTATTGTGCGTATTACAAATAATAATAAATATGAATATTAAGGGGTTTTGTGGCGTGACAATTGGCCAGAAGTCTACAGACAGCAGGATGATACGCATCAGATCAAGTAAAGGGGCCATCCATTAATTACGTATGCACATTTTTGGCCAAAATAGACCCCCCCCACCCCCCCTGTTGCACCATGTACGCATTTGGACTACCACCCCCTTATGCGTACATACGCATTTAGCTTTCCCTCCCCCCCATCCACTTATAAAATAAAGGCATCTCATAAAAATTACTGAGGAACTTTAGTGTTAATAGGTGCGAATGTAGGGGGAGGTACCAGGTCCTTGCACTCTGCTTTATAGATGTACACAACCTGCGTTCCCTCTGCTAAAAAACTATCCCAATATCCAAGGATTTCTAGACAGAAAAGTACCCCCACTTATAACCTGCACCCCGACTTTGGCAGAACCGTATAACCCGCACCAGAGGCCTGAAAGTTTGCATTTTAGTACCGTTTTATACAGCCAAAAACCCTTGTATTACCCGCACCTAGACTTTGAGAATTTTGTAGAACCCGCACTGGGAGTTTGGTTCAGGAATTTACAGTAATAAGCTTAAAGCAACCTAGCCCCCACATGATATTGAGAAACATGCCCTGCTGGTTTCCTGAAACAAACGCTCTTGCACTCTAACTTTGAAAGAATTTCCCTTTTCCCAATATACCATTCTCCTTTTTACTACACTAAATGATACATTTCCTTTCACACCTCTACCTGACCCTGAGTCATCTGTGAGTTCACTCACACGCTCAATCTTTCTTTAAGGGACCTGTCACTATTTTTTGTGACCCTTTTTTGGCTAATATCATCGATACCTGGCTTGTATAATCGGCACATTTAGCTAGAGGATATTATACATGTATTAGAATTAGCATACAGAGGTGATATCGTTACACAGATGTATTATTATCCCTTTCACTGCTGGCCTTGAAAAATGCAATTTGGCCCTTAACCAACGGGCCCTATGCCCTGAGAACATGTAAATATGTAAGTAAGTCATCCCTGGCTCGATGGATAAAGAGTGATATAAGTTGCATTGGCTATAGAATTTACATTTTTCTGACAAGGGGACATAGTATTTATCATACCTAGGACAACAAAGCATACATAGTCCCTATCTCTTAACTATAGAAGCTGCAGACAGCATATTTGTGGCATAAAAACTGTGGTACGCCACTCTCAGGTTCTGAGGGTGGCGTAGGGCCTACAAGGTCTGAGAGTGGCGTACCAGGTCTGATAGTGGCGTACAAGCTTCGGTGCTCCCACCAGCGGCAATAACTTAAACTAATAGAAGGTATCGCCGTGTTGGGTTGATTCTTTGTGATTTCTCTGCCGTGCATAAGGATAGGGCAAGTTTTGCCAAGGCCACCAGTGTAGATCTAGGCCTACTCTGTATTTCAGTGTATTCAAAAGACACCTAACCAGGGCTGGGCAACTGTCGCAATGTCGCACAAAATGTACAACAGGAGCCTTGGAAAATGCGACAGGGACAGTCTGGGCTTTCTAAATTTGAAAGAATTTTGTAAATATTCCGATTAGAACCAAAGTTTAAGGCATTTCAATAGGCTTCCTCTCCAAGTATGTGCCTCTACATGGGTAAAAATCGACACGGGCAACACGGCCCTTTTAGGCCCTTTTAAAAATCGACG
This sequence comes from Harmothoe impar, assembly GCA_947462335.1. Classification (NCBI taxonomy): domain Eukaryota; kingdom Metazoa; phylum Annelida; class Polychaeta; order Phyllodocida; family Polynoidae; genus Harmothoe; species Harmothoe impar. The sequence goes on along the minus strand of OX381708.1, from coordinate 21,456,635 downwards.
GACACAGGAAAATCAGGGATAAAAATCGACCCACAGGGATTTTTCTCTAAGTTCTTATATACCTAAAAATCGACACAATGACACTGTCTTTCTGCTAAAAATCGACACAGCGACATGGCCAAAATTGTGGATACCCATGTAGAGGCACAAGTATTCTAGGAGCAAAATTTTCATCATTTTAATACATGTACATGCTCCTGCTATAAGTATAGGCTACAGACTATCAACTAACAACAGAAAAATGGAGCAATCTACCTACAAACCAACCAGAATAAATTAATTATCTTGAGGTAGAATTCTTAAGTTATGCTGCAGCAAGATGCTTAAAATGTGACCCTTTTCAAGGGCCCGTGCCTAGGACCCAAAAACGGACCCTTTCCCTTGGAATCGTGTTCACACATAGTATCCAATGGGACTGCCCCCCCCCCCCCCCGGTGCCACGCAGCATTACACTAAAATGATTAATAATCATTAAATGCGGGACCTTGACCATAAGACAGCCGATTTTCTGTAAACTTAATATGCTGTGGGCAGATTATATAGTTAAGAGATACATATGGAGATAGGGACTCTGTAGGCTTTGTTGTCCTAGGTATAATAAATCCAAAACGACACACGGTCTGCATACCGGAAGACAGGTACGACAAGGTAGAAAGAGCCATGATAGAGAGCATGAAAAAAAACATAGGAAAAATAACAATAAGAGGCAAAGGCAGAATACAAGAAAGTGAGCAAGTGAAGAAAATGAGAGAGGACAAGAGGGAAAAGAAAGGGATATACAACAAAGCCCTAAAGGACAAAGAGAGAAGCGAACAGATACTGGGGAAAAAAGAAGAATACATCAAAGCACAAAAGAACCTATGCGAAAAACTAAAAACCAGCGAAAAAGAGAAAGCAGAAGCAGTAATGAAACGGATCATAGCAGAAGGAGGAGTCAAGTCAAGATACTTCTGGAAAACAAGAAGAAGCATCACGACCAAACCAGAGGAGAGCTACCCAATGCTAGATGAGAACAACCAAGAGATAACCGACCCACAGAAAACAAAAGACCATATCGCGGACTACTATGAAAAGCTATACCAGGCAAGGGAAGGAACACCACAATATGAATCATGGACAAAAGCCATAGAGAGCAAAATCCTCAAACTACAGGAAGAAACTGAAGGGGCAACAACCAAACCCTTCACGGAAAAAGAACTGAACGATACTATCCGCACACTAAAAAACAACAAAGCCCCAGGACCGGATGGCATACCAAATGAGGTATTTATAAAAGCAGATAGGAACACCAAAAAAATTATCCTAAGAGTGATAAATAAAATAACAAAAGAGAAAAACATCCCAAAACAATGGCAAGAAGGTGAAATAATAAGAATATACAAAGGAAAGGGAAAAAGAGGGAAATGCGAAAACGAGAGGGGCATAACCCTATCAAGCAACTTCGGCAAACTCTACGAGAGACTAGTAAATAACAGAATAGTAAAAGATATCAATATAACCCATGAACAAGGAGGAGGGAGGAAAGGAGCAAGCACAGTGGACCACATACTCAGCCTAAAAGAAGAAATAAGAAAAAACAAGGAAAACAAAAAAGACACAATAATCACCTTCCTAGACGTCACAAAGGCATACGACAAGGCCTGGCAGGACGCAACAATGTACACACTCAACAAGAGTGGATGTGACAAGGCCTTATGGAACATCACAAGAAAACTCAACAGCAACCTAAGGGCCAAGATAAGAACTAACAAAGGCCCAACAAGAGAAATCTACATGAAAAACAGCATAAGACAAGGGGGAGTCCTATCAGTGACACAATATGCAAACATGATGGATGAAATAAGCAAAAACATCAAAAACAGCGAAACAATTAACAGCAAATGCCTACTGTGGGTAGACGATGTGGCAATAACCTCGAACAACCACAACGACCACCAAAAAGCACTACAGGTAGTAGAGGACACTGCAAACAGGTACAGAATCAAATTTGGCCAAGAAAAATCAAAGACTCTAAAAATAGGAAAAAAACTGCAAGAAGCAACACACAAAATAGACGACTTCACCCTACAATACAACCCACAATACAAATACCTAGGAGAAGAAATCAACAACAGAAATAACCTAGAGGACCACATAGTGCAAATACAAAAAAAGACAGAGGCAGCTATGCAGACAATACTGTACATAGCAAAGGACGACAACTTTAGGGGAGTTGAAATGGAAACAATGTGGAAACTCATGGAAACATGCATAGTACCAATTATACTATACGGGTGCGAAACCTGGGCGCCCAATAAACAACAGAATGCCAAAATAAACAGAATCCTGGACAACATAATCAAGAGGATAATACAAATCCCCCAAAGCACACCAAGAGAAAGCATATACAGAGAACTCAACATCTTAGACGCCGAACACAGAATCCTAGAAAGGAGGCTAAACTACATGCACAAGATCTATAAAGGATCAGAGGAATTCCAGAGAGGTATTAAGGAAGATACATCACCAACCTCATGGTGGTCTATTACAAAAAAGATGCTCGAAGAGATAGGAGAAAAAGAGGATACCAATCCCATAAATACAACAAAGAAACAGTGGAAAAAAAAAATCAAGACGAAAGTGAAAGAGGAGCAAGAACGGAAAATGAAAGAAAGCGGAAAGGACAAAAGCAAATACCAACACCTACTAGCTAACACAGAAGATAACAACAAGGGAGCAGCAAATTACCTGACCACCCAAACAAGAATCAATACCAGCAACACATTTAAGGCTAGGACGAGAATGATGGAAATAAAAGGAAACTTCAGAAATATGTTCCATGATAAAATATGCAGGGGGTGTGGCCAAAAAGAAGAAACACAGGAACATATACTACAAGAATGCGAAGGACTACATACCAACGAAGACACAAAAATAACACCAAAACAACTCTACACAGAGGACAAAGAAGAAATAAAAACAACAGCAAAAAAAATTAAAAGGATAACGAAGACCATCAAACAGTGGAAAGAACAACAACTGAAATAAAAACCTAAAAAACAAAAAAACAACAACAAAGAAGCAGTACTGAAAATACTACTTCGAAGCGTAGCCCGTCACGACACCACGTGACTGAGCTCCCTGACCAATCAGGGAAGACGCCGAGGAAAGGGAAAGGGTGCAGTGCTACGACTAGCGGCAGAGGAGGGGCACCACAGGGGGTCACCCCTGGCCACTGTCCACTATTATGATGTTTAGATAAGACCGGAGTGAGGCTCCCTAGGTCTACCCCTCACATATTCTTCCCCTTAATGTGTCCTCTGACCCAGTTGTGGCCCTCCTTTCCACTACCACTGCACCATAAGCCCTACCCCAACCTCATCCCCCTGGTGGAGAGCCCCAAACCACATGCCACCAGCTGTCTGGGGCTCCCATGGCAAGTGGATAAATTTTATCCACCCTGAATCTGCTAGTCGTAGGCCTGGGTGTAGTTATTCAACTTGTGTACACCAGATAGCCAGCTTGTCTGCTTCAAGCGTGAATCCACTAAGCAAAATCCGTCGGATCGGATGCACCTCACAATGTTTAACCTATGGACGAATCTCGTCTGATCCAACGGATTCAATACACTTGATCCGACTTAAAGGCGCACTAAACCCAGGACCTAGCCCTGCCGAGTTTTGTACACAAATCCACGGTCCGACTCGTTTTTGTTTACATACATGGATTCGCCATTTTGAATTTCGCTCAGGTCACGTGACCCTAGATAGGTTTTCCTACCTCCGGAGGCAGAGAGCTCCGCGAAACTTTTTGGGAACGGCAGTGCAATTTTATACCTCTTGCCATTTGCACCCATCATAGTAGAGAGCTCCGGTATATCTTCGCTCGCTGCTCTCTTTACAGAAGCTAGACATCATGTATTTCATTTTATTGATCACCTTAACATGCATATCAGCCATATCTGGATCTTCTAGACCTTCACATACTCAGTTAGATGTGGGAAAAGGTTCATTGTCTGACAATGTTGCATTTAACTCTAATTTGAAAGGCCTCAGTCTGTCGGACTACCTCAGTCACACTCAATATGAAGATGATTGGAGTCAGCTGACCAAAAGTGTTCCTACTACCCCCGTGATATCATCTTGTGCTGCATTTATTGATTACTTCGGAGATCTTTCAGCCAATTTCACAAACTGTGTTGTATCCTTTGCAAGACCGCTGAGAGTTTGTGAGAACTGCGTTGAACAGTATCTTCGTGCCAAAAGCGCTTTTGACCTGGTAATGAAGGTATGTCAAAGACTAAGTTAGTTTCAAATCAGTACTTTCACATGTTGAAAGTATTGGGTATTTAAGTACCCAATACTTTCAACATGTGTAGTTTCCCAGCTAGCAAAGATACGTTGGCCTAAGGGAGGATTCATTATTTATGGCCGGGTTGGGGGTGAGCAAATTTTTTTAGGGGTATTTAAAGGGGGGGGGTTTACCCTATTCTTAGTGGGGGGGGGCTTTTTTTTTTTTTTTACCTTATTCTTAGTGGGGGGGGGGGCTTTTTTTTCAGGGGTATTCCTAAAAATGTCACGAATTAAGTACATTCATTGAAATGTCGCGGATTTTGGTAACAGCCTGTGTAACATTCCACCAAATCATGTCAATATTTTCAAAAATTTCAAAAATGTTCCTCAAACTCCCAGCAAATTTCTCACTGCATCACTTTTGACACTCAGAATAGCCCAACGTTTTGTCAGTCTTCAAAAAAGTGCCGGCCTCATGTAAGCACTGAGAGTACGGGAGCTTCCAATTTATAAGCACTGAGGGCCTTAAAGGGCGGCTAGCACCGTCCGTAGCAAAGACGGGTACCTGCCCACTGAGTTCTTACAAAATACAAAGCAACCAGCGGCACCAATTGACCAATCAGGGCGCCGCTATCGAGGTCACGTGACTTGCTAAGGCGGGTAGTCTTAGCGGTGCTAGCCGCCCTTTAAACTCAACGGTATGTAAGTCGAAAAATGGTGATCGATTGTCTGAGGTTTGACTATTATCACTCACCAGCAAGTATCATGAGACGTTTACATTAAAACACCTTACAAATCTTTGTATTTATTGCAAGGTAGTAATTTGTAGGTAAAAAAAGTTCCCAGGATTAAATGCATACAATAAGTATACACAGTGACAGGGAGGTATAAGAAGGGAGGAGTGTCAACGTTGGTCCAACATGAATGTTGGCACAATATTAAAATATTGCCTGCGACGGTGCCAACGTTGGCCCAACATATCCTTGCTAGCTGGGTTACGTTCCATTCATTGACTAGTACTAGTATGTATTAAAGGACCGAGTCATTTATTGCCAGGGGGGCGTGGAGGGGGGGTAGCCACTTTGCCCACTTTCCGTCTTTCGTACAGTACTCGGGAATTGGCCTGCATTAGATCTCAAAACAAGCCTAAATTTTTTAGCAACACTGGTTCACAGGTTGAGCTCATACCGTTACTATCAGATTCACTTGGGTGTCAAAATATGACAATTTTGGTTTGTGGAGGTTCTAGAAAAACAAAATATGACAATGCTTAAACCCACTGACGACTCATGGATCTTTTCCCCACTGTTTTCCCAGGGGAGGCACAAAGACGAGGACGGTGTAGATTGTGGAGACTTGATATTGAATTCAGACCGAATTCAGATTATTGTTCGCACCTTCAACTTTATCAAGAGCATATGGGACGATTGCAATTGTAACAGTAGGTGAAACTGCTAACTTTAAATTTGTACATGAAGATGTCTATTGATCGACCACTATTTTAAGTCTTACATATTACCATCGATTTCATTGATGTTGTAATAAATGCATTGAAACATTGAAGATGCGCGTCCATTTGACATTAACTAGTACCGTATTCGACGTAATAAGCGCCCTCCCCCTAATAAGCGCCCCCCCCCCCTTTTTGAGGCATACCGTAGTGGCTTGATTAAGCACAGGGGTCTCAAATAAGCGCAGGTCTTGAATAAGCGCAGGGTAAATGAGGGTATTGAAATGAAAATTTAGGCCATTTTAGGATCTTGAATGAGCGCAGGTCTTGTATAAGCGCAGGGTAAATGGTACCATCGAAATTAATAAGCGCAGGTGCGCTCATTCAAGCCACTACGGTATTCAGACTAGAACAAAGGCTTCAATTTCACGATTTTGGAGACAATCTAAGTCTTAAGTACTAAAACTGCCATAAAAACAATTTTATAAGCGCCCAGGGCGCTTATTACGTCGAATACGGTATATCAGATTACGCTAGATTATAGACATTATATATTTAACTTTGCCAGTTTCATAAATGAGAAGTTTGTATCTCTTGCAGACTGTTTTGAGTTTACTGACACCAGGAACGACACCATTCACTACAAGCTGTCAAACGAGACCATCAGATTCCACCAACTTGCGATTGACACTATGACATGTTTCCAAAACAACTCTATGGTAAGGACTTTCTTCCTTGTTTATGTGTCCTATGATCAAAAAAGTGCATATACATTTATTTCTTAAAGATGGGTTATCAGCTACCGAACAGACATGTATAATAACCATTTAAGTTCACTGTAAATAGGCTACTGCAAACCTTATTCCGTTGACTGAGTCTTCTGATACAAAGATTGAACTTGTGAGTGACCTCACAGATGACTCAGAGCAAGCTGGATCTGTGGGGCAACAAGGGACAAACTGCCCAAATGACTAGTCTAGACGCCGCCCATCTTACATGTTACATGTATCTTGAAAATCCATTTTTCCGGTAATCTTAATGAAACCCCCCAAAATGTTTGGGACACCGTTTGCTTCTAAGATTACAGGCTTACATATTTCCAGTAATCTTAACAGGTGCATATTTCCCGTAATCTTTAAAATAACATATTCCCTGTATTAAATCTTAATAAGAAAAAAGGGGGTTATACATTTTTGTATAATATTAAAACGCAGCTGAAATGCATCTATCATAGCACAAGACTAGTGGAAGGACATTAATATTATGGGGGCTATGCAATTCTAATGCAATAAAAGGCTAATTTCATGCAGATCAAGTGAGATATCAGAGATCTATTCGATGGAATCACCTGTCCCCCGACCTTTACTATTCAGGGCTACGCTCCTTGCATGTCTATATCGTACACTGTGACAATGACATGAGTTTCCCTGTGGCTCAAAAATGTCTAAAAATGGAGCTGAGGCAGTGCATATAATAGAGTCAATCACAAGACATGTAACATGTTTATTGTTTCTGATTCGCTCAGTACGACCTCTGTACACAAGGTGTGTGTCCCTAGTTACCAACTGAGACTCCGCAAAAGTTCCATTTCCGTTAACCTTTTGCAATTACCAAAGCAAAACAAAAGCTTGACCCATTTTAGCGATAGGTTTGGGTGACGCCTCATGTGGCCTCACTGACCTGAACCTTCCTTTCGGAGTACAGTAGGCCTACCGTATTCTACGTAATAAGCGCATAGTGCGCTTAAAAAATGATTATGGACACCTTTTAGTACTTAAGTGTTTAATTGGGGTAAAACATTGAGATATTTTTAGTTATTTGTAGTATAAAAATCGGTGTGCGCTTTTTAGGGGGTGTGCGCTTATTACGTTGAATACGGTAATAGCTTTTGGCTGCGCTATAGGCGGGTGCGCTAAAATTGGCATGTTGGTTTGAATTGAAACGTTGCCTACCACATAATGTGCATGTAGGGTCCTTGTTTTTAAAAGTATACGTCAATGGAGTTACAGTAGTTACATTAACAAATTAAATTGTATATAAATATCCGTACATTTAATACTCCTATATTTGAACACTAAAGGCTTGTCTGTACACAGATAATGCAAAAAAAGAATTTTGTTAAACAATGTCTAGAATGATTATAATATATAAAGGGCAAGTAACAAACATCCGTTTAAAAACATACAGTAAACCATCAAAATTATATTTCAATATTAAACATGATCAACACGCAAAACCAATGTACGTGTTTCCTTTAAGAAATATTGCATGCATCAATTAAGTCACTTTGTGATATTTTTGTTGTTGTAATTGTCCACCCAATGAGTGCCGATGTGCTTGCAGATCCAGCCGCAGAACAGCACGGGTAAGAACGGGTCTGCGGTGTGTGCTCACTGTGCGGGGCTGTACCACGACATCAACGACCTGTACCACCACATGGAGGACGTCAACCACCACAGCGTCTGTATGGACGTGGTCGACACCGTGAGTCACTCTCCTCTCCTCACACCCGCCACACTCCTCACCTGCCACCCACCTCTCTCCTCACCTGCCACCAACCTCTCCCCACCTGCCTCTCCTCACCTGCCACCCGCCTCTCTCCTCACCTGCCACCTGCCTCTCCTCACCTGCCACCCACCTCTCCTCACCTGCCACCCACCACTCTCTGCACCTGCCACCTGCCTCTCCTCACCTGCCACCCGCCACACTCCTCACCTGCCACCCACCACCCGCCTCTCCTGCCAACCGCCACTCTCACCTGCCACCCACCTCTCCTCACCTGCCACCCGCCACTCTCCTCACCTGCCACCCACCACACTCCTCACCTGCCACCCGCCTCTCTCCTCACCTGCCACTCCTCACCTGCCACCCGCCTCTCTCCTCACCTGCCACTCTCCTCACCTGCCACCCACCTCTCCTCACCTGCCATCCACCTCTTTCCCCACCTGCCACCCACCTCTCTCCTCACCTGCCACCCGCCTCTCTCCTCACTTGCCACCCACCTCTCCTCACCTGCCACCCGCCTCTCCTCACCTGCCACCCGCCTCTCTCCCCACCTGCCTCTCTCCTCACCTGCCACGCACCTCTCTCCTCACCTGCCACCCACCTCTCTCCTCACCTGCCACGCACCTCTCTCCTCACCTGCCACCCGCCTCTCTCCTCACCTGCCACCCGCCTCTCTCCTCACCTGCTAACCGCCACACTCCTCAACTGCCACCCGCCTCTCTCCTCACCTGCCACCCGCCTCTCTCCTCACCTGCCACCCACCACCCTCCTCACCTGCCACCCGCCTCTCTCCTCACCTGCCACCCACCTCTCTCCTCACCTGCCACCCGCCTCTCTCCTCACCTGCCACCCACCTCTCTCCTCACCTGCCACCCACCTCTCCTCACCTGCCACCCACCTCTCCTCACCTGCCACCCGCCTCTCTCCCCACCTGCCTCTCTCCTCACCTGCCACGCACCTCTCTCCTCACCTGCCACCCACCTCTCTCCTCACCTGCCACGCACCTCTCTCCTCACCTGCCACCCGCCTCTCTCCTCACCTGCCACCCGCCTCTCTCCTCACCTGCCACCCGCCTCTCTCCTCACCTGCCACCCACCACCCTCCTCACCTGCCACCCGCCTCTCTCCTCACCTGCCACCCACCTCTCTCCTCACCTGCCACCCGCCTCTCTCCTCACCTGCCACCCGCCTCTCTCCTCACCTGCTACCCACCACCCTCCTCACCTGCCACCCACCACCCTCCCCACCTGCCACCCACCTCTGTCTTGGTATGAGTGCTTATCTCGCCAGTTACAGGCTTAAGTAATGGATGCGCCCACAGGACGTCCAGCCTGACCCCTATAGTACAGTACTAAATTAGCCATAATCTGACACCAGGTGCGGGTTATATGCAAGGTGTGGGCTATACCCGAAGTTTTATGCTAGTTAAAGAGTAATAGGTAGTGGACCTTATTACATGTACCAACTATATTTCTGAACCACTATTTATACTAAACCCGGCCTGATTACAGATCAACTCAACACGTCTGGAGTGGAGTAAGATCTACAAGTGCAGTCTAAAGCAGGTGGACCCCACGCCAGTGTTCATCATCTCTGGCCTCTTCTGTATGCTGCCCATCTTCTTCTACCTCGGTAACTGCATCCATGTCAGGAGGACCACCGCACTCCGTAAGTCCCTGCAGACATTTTAGTTTTTTTTAAACATGTAATGGTACATTAACATTTAGAAAATGTATTGCACATAGTGATTTTCAAATACAATTACATCGTCAAAGAGACATCATGTCTAAGGTTGTGGTATAGGATACTAGTATTGCTATTAAATAATGAATAAGTACATTAGTTTGTCAACAGGAAAAAAATTATAATTTTTTTTTTTTTACTGTCTATTTTCTCGCTGGACCTTTATGAAAAATATGGTACAGTTTACATTTTTCTTTTAACAGAGAATAAGTCCATTGGGCAGGATCCATCAGAGGACACTGACATCAATGACTCGTCTTAGTGCTGACGTCTACTTCCCAACGCTACTTCCTAATTCGCGCACCATCCACAAGACACACGCTACAGAGGGGCAGCCCTGTGTGTCTAGTGCTGCCCACATGACGGAGCCACCAGAGCAGGGCGACAACCCCAGCCCTCCCTCTGCTGCGTGCTGCATAAAACTAAATAACATATCACGAGGTGTGTGGACCGTGTAAACTGGCCACCCCAGAAGGCCTTTAGTTGCTGCTACGGTACCCGGGACAGGCAGTACGGGGCGGAGTTGTCTGTTGCAGGTTACTTTAGCTGCAGCTACAGGGAGCCGTGCCCGGTGCAGCTGGGTTTACAGGAGGTACCTCACGGGTTATAAACACTACCACAAGACTTACACATCAACCGTACAGTAACATTCTGCAACTCTTTATCTTCCTAAAGAAGAAAGAACTCCAAACCCAGGATTAGCTGAGCAGAACACAATTGTAAAATTTGTTTGTGTATGAATACTACTGTATTTCCTGTGGTCGTTGGGACGACCTCTTGTCCAGTGCATGGACATGTACACACTTTGCATATACTGAAAGTACATACTGTGCATATTCTTACAAAGAGTTTGACTCTAGATTGTGGCACCAGATACTAATTGTCCATAGGATAGCCATGTTAACTAATATGTGCCTCTACATGGGTACCAAGATTTTTTACTGTGTCGCCTCGTCGATCTTTAGCAAAAAGGGCCGTGTCGATTTTTAGCAAAAAAGGCTATGTCGTTGTGTCGATTTTTATCCCGTACATTCCAAATGTCCGTCGATTTTAAAAAGGACGTGTCCGTGTCGATTTTCAACCATAAAGAGGGGCAAATATACGGGACTAGCGCATTAGGCTACGGGGGCCGCCATCTTAGCTAAAAGTACCAGGATGTGCTAATCCCGTATACCATACCCCTCCCCCCCCCCCCCGGGCATAGCCTTCCTACACACTTTTTTTTTTTTTTTTTTCCCCCCCCCCCTACACACTCTGTCTGTACACCTACTGCAGGTGTGAGAGTGTACAGCATTTCCCTCCCCCCAGTTTTCTCACCTCCACCCCCACCCCCGCCTTAATAGACAGCATTAGGTGGTCACACCTTCTTGTCTGTCGGATTTTATCCTTCAGTTTTATGTGGCTGTCGAATTTTATCTCTCAGTGTCGCGCGTGTCGCATTTTAAAACCCCTGTGTCGCGCGTGTCGATTTTTACCCACCTAGAGGCACTAATGTGTCTGCCCCCCCCCCCCCCCACCCCCGTCGTTTTTTCCTAATTTTCCGTCTAAAATTCAGTCAACATAGAAAGTTGTTAGTATATTTGATAGTGCCATCTAGTTGCAATTTCGTGTAAGACTACGTAAAGTATGTACTTTCAGAATATGCCACCTGTGTAAATGTCCAGGCATTGGAGAGGTCGTCCGTGCTTGCCTGCCTGATGAAACAACTCAGAGTGATGCGGCCACATGCTGCGGTACACACATGTATGTATCATGTAATATACATACACACGAACACACACACATACATGTACATAGTAAATTTAAAGTACCTAAATGTAAACTTTCTACACATTGCATAATAAAACACATGTACATAGTGCGGTCTCGACTGAAGAGGCTTCTTTTAAGGTGATAAGCATACAATCAAGTGAATAATACATGACTCACAAGTTAAAAAGTGGGAATCGTGATAAGTGACATCATTAATGATAATGAGGCACACAAACGGCCATGCTTTACAAGTTTAGCCATGTTTCTATAATTCTTTATTTAACGAGGATTTACCACCCGTCATATCATTTTAAAATGCTATGAAACTTGTCATCTTACTAAGTAAGATAGAAACTGTAACCCAACTGGATATGTATGCCATATACCGTATTTGCATCTCTATGCTTTTACATATGTATTCCCCTAGTCAATTGATATCCTGTGTACCGTAAGTTCTTGCATAGAAACCGTGGCTAGTACGCGAGTCATCCCCAATGCAGCTATAAGATCGGCCAAGAGTCGGGAGGAGGCTTATACATGTACCGTACTCGAGACGAGTTTTTGCTAGTATACTACAGTACCAAAGTTGAAATTTAAACCAATAAGTCTAGGTATGGCTAATAGGTCAGTTAGGTTTATACGCGAGAATTTACGGTACTACACGTTATGATTATACATGTATTATCTTGTACTGCAGCTTAATCTGTAGATCTAGATAGTTTATATAGAACAATCATTGTATGACACACATCATGAATTACTTACTTTTTAGATAGTTCTCCATATAACAGCCCATGGGCTCGCTCTGCAAAAATTGTCATGGGATGGTGGCATTTAAAATTTCGGTGGGAATGGTACAATGTACTGTTAATAACTTGACATACTATGAATGATGGGTACAATGTCCCTTTCCGTGGACAGGCTTGTACCAAGCCTTACCTCCATAACCAGTGAACCTCCCGCCTAGCACCTGAAGGCACATGGACCTTAAAACCCTGCCACACCCACACCCTGTCTATAACCCGCACCTACACTTTCATTAGACCCAATAACCGGATAATTGCCAGCACAATCAGATTCCAGTTACGGACCATACATCTTTTGTACCATGTTCACAAAGTCTAGGTGCAGGCTTTATGGGAGAAGCTGTTTGTATGCGGGAATTCCAGGGGTAGATATTAACACTGGCCCGGGAGCCAATGGCCGCTGGTTTTGGGTTCGGACCCGTCGTTTTCTGAGCATTTGCATTGCCCCGGGCCTGGGTGACACGTAGCTACATACAACCTAACTTTGAAGGAATGGTAACCATCAAATCAATCTCTACAATGAAGAAGGTATGTTATTTATCGTTGGAAAGGAAAAATCACTGTCACGCCAGATATGCTTTGCAATAGGGTACATTCACCCTAAGCTAAGGTGGGGTTTTGTATCGGACATATTTGGCCAAATATGAAAGTTCATGTTTCTCCTTGTGACTAGAACGGACTTGGATGTTGAAGTTTTCTCAGGCTACGGGTCCGGTGGCCCATGGTATGAAATGTTAGTGCCTACGCTTGGAATTTACGGCAGAGTCCTAGAATCCTGGCTGCCTAGTAGAAAGTGCCCAGTGTATAAAATGACCAAACGCAGTTCCTTGCCTTGCATATATCCTCATGTGTGAGCGCCCCCTGGATGTTCGGCGCCAGGTTTACAACTCTTATTTATTGTATATATCTACATTTTGCCATTTCTCAATCGAGTTAGCACATATATTGTCTGTTTGATGTGCAGCATTACTATCTTTTTTATGTTTATACGTTTCCTGTCAAATATACCAACATCAAGTGCAATGTAAACGGCAAAGTGCAATTGAAAAGTCAGAAGCTACCCGAGATCATAACATGAGGATTGTAGAAATAAGTGCACGCAATTTGAATTTCTCTTTTTCAATATTTGGTAATGTAAAAACGTGAGTTCATAAAGGCTGGTGACGTTTCATCAACAAAAAAGAACATATGGTACGGTACCGGTATGGAAGTACAGTTTATATAAATAGTGCCGCTAATGCAATTAGCTCTGAATAACCAACACTACCCGGTATCAACTGTACCGGTAATGGACCAGGTCATAGTATGGTAACTTAAAAAAAAAAAAAAGTGTTACCTCATGAGTAAATCCTCCTTCTAGATACTGTATCTAGTATTGTACAGGTATCTTTGTTACATAGGTTTGTTAACTTAAGAAATAAAGTAAAAAATATGAAAACAGAAGGCCTCAGTGTTATTGCATTTATTTTCTACATTTATGAATAACCTCTCCGTTCTGATAGAATATAAAATCGACAACTGCTAGATGATATGAATCTCATCTACTTTTTATTTTTTTTAAAGCACTTTTTGATAACCGGTATGTGACAAGATAGAGGAATCCAAAAAAATTGCCCCTTCCCCACTGGCCCCAGGCTCACCCAATCCACCAACCCCTCCGTTGAATGACCCCTCCCTTTAGGGAGACCCGGAGTGCTCATTTTTTTACAACGGGAGGGAGGAGGGGGGTGGGGGGGGGGGGGGAGGGCTCCGCGCACAATCTCACCCCCGCCCCCCCCCCCCCGACCTGTTGTTGTGATGCCAATGTAACTATCGGCTAAATCTAATCTCTTTTCTTCATTCCTTTACCTCTGATGAGGTTGTGAATAAAAACAAATTGAAATTGAATTGTTAAAAAATGAGCACTCCCTTATTTTGGTTCAATAGGGAGATTTAGCAAAAGTAGACTCATGCGCCTTATTGCGGAGGGAAATTATGTTGAAAAAATACCCTTGCTAGAAATACTGAGTGTCCCTCCAGGGCATGTAGTTTTAGATTAGGTGGGCCGCCGCGGTGCCCCTCCCCTGCCGATGCCCCGGCCCCCGGCCCGCGGCTGCCGCTGGGGTGCGCGATGCATGCCGCATAATCACGGCTCGTCGGTGTCTTGTGAACTCTGCAGTGAAGAAGCCATGCCACACGCAACGTCTATCTGTGAACAAATGGACGATTTCATTGCTTTACACAAGGCACAACTCGTGAATTCTGGTATACCGGAAAGATTTTGGGAAACAGTTTTCACAAAGATGAAGAAAGAGGTGAGTACATTTGTATTTAGTGCATTTAAAGCGAAAGAAAATTGTCATATCGAGAAACCCCCTATTATCGCCTGCCCATTTGTTATGGTCGCCATGTCAGATTTGTTGTTCTTCATTCTTGGGTTACTGGTCGTTTTGCAATCAAATATGCTGAATCCCAGACAATATCCACTATTGTTCATAACTCTGGTTGTACTTCTCAGAGCCTTTATTTATGCCTCGACGGGGTTTAGCCTAGCTGTCATCGATGGTTGAAGCGAATAATCATAGTCTATGACCATCTATTCTGTCATTTCTGAGACCCAGATCGACTACATCTTGTCATCTACTGGTATTTTATATCCTGATATACCGGTAGTGGTTATTTCTGACAGTGTCGGGGGGAGGGGGTGGTAGGGCCTAGCCTAGGACTGAAACATAATCATGATAATGCTCAAGCTCAAACTTAGGCTTAGGCAAGCCCTAATCAGGCTAATGCTGGGAGATACCGTAAATAACTTCTGATAGATTCTACCGATAGATATGTGAATTGTGATCATCATGATATTAGTAGATACCTCTCATAATCAGCACACATCATCACATCACAGTTCACTCTAGTTTGAAAGCGCATTCAAAGTGGCATTACCGGTAGTACCGGTAGGTAGGCCCCTATGAGTGATTAGGATTAATACGGTACCCAGTCTCGGACTCCCAGCCCAACACTACTCCTGGTACAGTGGTAGCCTACGCTCTTCAGTATGCTCTGGGAGCAGGGATGCACTTCTGATTTTCATTTTCCACTATTGAAAAGGATTTATTCCTTAAACCTACTATTTAATCAGATGTTAGTGCAATACACATCCAACTACCCCAGTATAGATTATTAGATAGATTCTTATCTACATGAAAGAGGTACCGGGTAGTTAAACTGTGTGTATAGGTGTGGATAGCAGGCTGCTCCCAGGCTATCCACCTGGTAAGATAGACGCTGGCCGAGGCTGGATAATAGGCTGCATAAGTTACTTGTGTGTAGGGAACCCTATTGCTGTGTGTGTCGTTAACAGTGAGTCCTATTGCTGTGTGTCGTTAACAGTGAGTCCTATTGCTGTGTGTGTAGTTAACAGTGTGTCCTATTGCTGTGTGTGTAGACTAGTTAACGGTGAGTCCTATTGCTGTGTGTGTAGTTAACAGTGAGTCCTATTGCTGTGTGTGTAGTTAACAGTGAGTCCTATTGCTGTGTGTGTAGTTAACAGTGTGTCCTATTGCTGTGTGTGTCGTTAACAGTGAGTCCTATTGCTGTGTGTCGTTAACAGTGAGTCCTATTGCTGTGTGTCGTTAACAGTGAGTCCTATTGCTGTGTGTCGTTAACAGTGAGTCCTATTGCTGTGTGTGTAGTTAACAGTGAGTCTTATTGCTGTGTGTGTCGTTAACAGTGAGTCCTATTTGCTGTGTGTGTAGTTAACAGTGTGTCCTATTGCTGTGTGTGTCGTTAACAGTGAGTCCTATTGCTGTGTGTGTAGACTAGTTAACGGCGAGTCCTATTGCTGTGTGTGTAGTTAACAGTGAGTCCTATTGCTGTGTGTCGTTAACAGTGAGTCTTATTGCTGTGTGTCGTTAACAGTGAGTCCTATTGCTGTGTGTCGTTAACGGTGAGTCCTATTGCTGTGTGTGTAGTTAACAGTGCGTCCTATTGCTGTGTGTGTAGTTAACAGTGTGTCCTATTGCTGTGTGTCGTTAACAGTGAGTCCTATTGCTGTGTGTCGTTAACAGTGAGTCCTATTGCTGTGTGTCGTTAACAGTGAGTCTTATTGCTGTGTGTCGTTAACAGTGAGTCTTATTGCTCTGTGTGTGTAGTTAACAGTGAGTCCTATTGCTGTGTGTCGTTAACAGTGAGTCCTATTGCTGTGTGTCTTATTGTTAACACCGTGAGTCTTGTGTATGTTGCAGGTGATGGATGCCGGCGACTCGCTCGCCATCCTGAAGGTGGAGGACGTGTACTCGGATATAGAGGACGAGGATGGGGGAGGGGGGACTGCGGAGAACGAGGAGGACAACTCTTTCTTCTGGCAGGTGGTGGTGACAGCCAAGCCCGGGCTGCGTGCTGACGACCCTGACAAGTAAGTGTCACATCATGGCATCCTAGTCAAGACAGATCAGTACCGGTAGATCTCAAACTAAGACTTCCGGGTGATCATAATCAGTGCATTAGAATTAAAAGCTGTGGTAGGCCTACATCCCAAGTCTGTCATCTAAACAAAAGCCCCTAGGCTAGGGTCATCATGGGAGATCAGCCCTGCTGAATGTTCGCCCTGGGATAAAATAAAAGCCGTTTTAAAAAAATTAAAAATTAACACACTCTATTTTCATGATGGCATCTATCGACGTAATGCTTCATTGGTCAGTTTTGGCTGTGCCTCTGAGAAGTACTTCTGCAAGTGCCACTGAGGTGAACTCTCAGTCGAACAACGACTGTACTGTTCTCTGGTTAAAAGACCCAGTTTTTCCCTGATACAGGCCAAAGTGGCCTGTGTCTTGAGATATTATGCAGGACATTCTTTCCCTTAAACACGTCAAGTATCGCAGGCCAAGACTGGCAAGTGTACACTTATTGCATCGGAGGAAATTTCATCTTAGATGAAAGGTGAACAAATAATGACATAATATTTTGGTTATAATCATCATATTTTGCTCTGTACTAAATGTATTCCAGTGATCGCCACTGGTGCTTTCAGGACTGTATTGGAATATGTGGTGTACTTGCAGCATTTTCCTGGTGGACCATGCGTGGACGTACCGCTTTGACAAGGCGCGGGTTCACCTGGAGACCAACCCCGGCCTGCTGCAGCGCATGCTGGCCCTGATGGACCTGCCCTCTGGCGGCAAGGACAAGGACGAGCTGGTGGACGAGGTGCTCGGCGAGATGTGGAGGTAACTGGGACAACTCACAAGTAGTCAGTTATTGGGACTTAAGGTTACCTGGTGGTAACAAGCTAGGCATGGCTTTATATACCGGTATCAAGCTAGAGAATTCTCAATGTAATCTTTCTTCAGACATAGATCATTTGAGCCCTGAATGCTCAACCTGTACCTAGGTCCCTGCTACCACTATGGGTGGTTCCTGTATCTAGGTTATTACGCAAGAATTCACAGTAAGAGTTGTCGTGCCTCTAAACGTCAGGAAAATATTCACATGGTTCCTTAGATTATCATCAGGAGGACATTTAAGAATGTTATGTTCAGATTTCCATTGCGTCTTTTATTTTTCAGGTTTAACCACACCTACAGCAGCGATAACCTCGACCCGGTAAGCTGTATACCTTGCTCCCTTTTCTGTATTGTTTTATCTGATTTTATACATGAAATTGAAAATAATAAATTTGCATCCAATTTCCTCTCACCCAAAATTAATTCCAGGAGGGGGGAGGCAGCTGTGGTTTAGTAAGACATAGAACGATAGTTGCAAACTAGGGACAGACTTGCGCCAGTCTTATCAGCTCTTTTCAGTGCTTGTCGCCGTAACCAGTGCACCTCCCTCCAGTGCCCCTCCTCTCTAGGCCCATAATGCCCGTTTTCCCAGAGTAAACGGGGAGCTACAGGACTCAGTATACACTATGGCTGAAGCATATCCTTTCATTTTGTAAGTAACACCAAGACTGCAGGGTTTGCATAGCCATGAAGAATACAGGGAGATGCATATATGGAGAAGGGGGCCAGGTGAGTGAGAAGGGTATGGCATCAAGGCAGTACCGTTAATTCCAGCGTATAACCTGCACCTCGCATATAACCCACACCCGACTTTGCGTTACTATACAACAAAGAGGTGTGAATGTGCATGATTTTTGACTGTGTATGGAGAGGAGGTGTGAAAAAGTCTTCAAGTTTGTTGAAATTGAACATAAATTGATTGCAGGGACTTAACCAGAAGGGTTCCATCTGGTACGTGCAGAGTGAGCTGGGGAGCCGCATCCAGCACTCGGACACGCCGACCGTGCGCACCGTGCCCTTCTACTACGTGCCCACCCAGGCCACCTACACCGTGCTCTGGCCGCTCAAGGATCTCACCGCTGGAGGCATGTCACATTTACAGCATACTCTTGCTAATGTAGCATACGTTTATATGACAAAGTAGTTTGATAAGAAAAAACATTACTGATATATAAGTGGGATGTACCATACATAAAACCTTGGTTATACGCCGAATGTGAGTTTGAGAGGAAAAGTTTGGCTTATAACAAAAGTGCTTGAAATTAGTTTTCACTATATTCCTATATATTAAAACCTCGCCTATAAGCCGACTGGGAGTTTGAGAGTTAAAATTCGGCTTATAGCAAATATAAACGCCAAATAAAATTTGGCTTATAACTGGGGTTTTACGGTATATATTTTAGTTGTTGTGACGGATAAATAAGTGGGATGTATATTGTAGACGAGGTGACCAGGGACTATGTGGAAAAGGCCAACGTGAACGGACTGGTCAGGAAGCTGATGCTGTTACCATGGAGACCGGACGACATGACTCACCTGAGTTACGATCAGAGCGAGAAGAGCGAGTCCTTCTTCATGGTGAGGAGGCCCTGTTTGTACAGTAGCCATGTTACCTAGCATATGAAGCCATGTTAATATGGATTTCTGTGCTTAACTCTTAGAATAAATGATTATAAAGTAGGATTTGTTGAGGCACATTGCTGGGAGGTACTAATTGTCTACTGATGCAACTATCAGTGAAATAACGGAACAAATGACACACTTGCAATGCTATGGATATCACACGCTTGGCCTTGGTTTATATCAAAGCAGCCATTGTTGGCGGCACATGCGGGTGACATGGCATGTTTAATGACACTTGTGTCCATGTAGCCCGTGGACTCATTAAGAACTATGTTGTGCATCACTATGTGTACCCAGTTGTTCATTCTGTGCTGTTCCCTCCTCGTGCTGACAGAAGTTCAAGGTACATGAGAGCCTGCCGCTGCCGGAGCAGGCCTTCCCGGAGCTGTCCCGTGACCGCTGCGTCACTGTCTTCACCGACGTCCCATTCGTCAGCCGCTACCTGCGCGACCCTCGCTTTGAGCTGGTTGACAACTTTGATGATGCTGACATCATTTGGACCTCCAGCAACGTGACAGACTTCAGGTAGAGAGCTTTCCTATTAAAGTGTCAACATATTAAAGAAGGATTCTACTTTGGTACCTTTTGTTGGTGAGCATTAGTGATTAGTGTACTGCTGCTCTATAGAAGACAGCATGCATCGAGAACACTGTGCTCGAGAACTCTTGTGTTTACTTCGAACTAATCTGTGGATGAATTTATCCGTATTCATGTTTTGCTGTAAACAAATATGATGAATACATTGATTATTATATACATGTAATGTACTCGTCAATCAACCTCTAAATATTTGTGATATAGGAGTCGAGATATTTGGGATTTAAAGATTGGTTGCTCTTGCGGGTATAATTATCACTATAGATATTATATAACTACCAGTACTTATAAGACATTCAATAATCATCCTCATTTGTTTCTTTAACTTTCATAATAATTAAAACCCAAGAAAAGCGTGAAATAGTGATACAAAAGATAAATCCTATGGTTGCCACTGGTGGTATGACCGAGCTGGTATCAGAATTCTCCAACTCTGTATAAATCTGCCCTACTTGTGTGCAGCGCCCTGTCTGAGGAGAGCCCCAACAAGCTGGTGAACCAGTTCCCGTGTGAGGCGGTGCTGACGGTGAGGGACCTGTTCTCGGAGGTGGCGCGCCGGGCGGGGGGCCGCCCCGACCCCGACACCCTGGAGGCCTCCCCCGCCTGGTTCCAGACCAGCTACAACCTGCAGGACGAGCTGCCCCAGTTCGTGTCCTACTTCCAGCACCGCCAGAACAAGTGAGTAACGCCTCTCTACGTCATACTACCACCAGTTCACACACCTGGTACACCACTAGTCTGGTATTACCGTAAAACCTTGTGTATAAGCCTAACTCACGTATAAGCCGCACCCTAACTTTGACAGATAATATAAGCCGCAGAGGGGGTCTGAAAATTGTTAATTTGGTACTGTAGTATACTTAAAAACTCTTGTATAAGCCGCACCCTATATAGGCATGTTTGGTATCAAAAGAAAGCTGAGGCTGACTCGCGTACTAGCCGCGGCTTATACGCGAGGTTTTACGGTACTCAACCAGGCCACATGTCCTCTGTATCTTATACACCGCTTTGAAGTTTGAGAAGTGTTGAAACCCTTTTCTTTCACAATTTTGGACTTTCAAGTACACCAGGTAAAAATATGAACCTAAACATATCAAATGAGGCAATAAATATACTTTTCGGAGTAAGCGTAGTAAGTGAAATAATTTGTGAAAAGGTGTGACATTTCAGGTGAGAATGACTCTAGAGGAGGCGTGTGTCCATGTTGTATGGTTGTGTATTGCAGGGAGCTGCCCAACTACTGGGTGTGTGAGCCGTACGGCCGTGCGGGCGGAGTGGACATGCACGTCACCGATAACCTCAACTACATCCTGCGGCTGCCGGACACCTGCCCCATGGTAGGCCTCTCACCTCTTGTAGCACCCAGCCCACACTCACATATAGGCCAAAAGTCAACAATTGAGAGTACAGATGTTTTTTAATTTTTGGAAAATAACATGGCCGAATTTTGTTTGAAGTTATGTGCCCCAAGCCTTAAAATATCCCAGCCTGGAGCTACAACATTTCTCTCATGAATTAGCAGGCTGTATCGGCGCAGTCCACACTAATCCCGACCTGTTCTCCAAGCAGACTTCTTGATATATAGTGTGGAACCAAAAACAGGCAAGATCAATGATCAAATATCAATATTAAATTTATTAAGAAACATACTTCAAACATAAAGTATGGCTGAAAGGAGTACTTAGGCAAGAAAGAAAGGCTGTTTTCTGCTATCAACAGCCTTTGTTTGTCGTCTTGACAATACGTGTAGGTGTGTGTACCATGCATGTCCTATACGGTGTTCCCCTCCCCCCGGCAGGTGGCGTCGCGGTACGTGGAGGAGCCGGTGCTGTTTGACAATGAGGAGGACGGCATGGTGAAGTTTGGCCTGCGTTACGCCGTGCTGCTGCACACCGTCAGTCCCCTCCGACTCAGCATCTACAGACGCTTCACCGTCCACCTCGCCAACAAGTAAACACTTTAATAACGCTTGTCGGACACGGCTTCCTATCTTAGAGCTCACTTCAATTTGAAGTACTTAGTACATTAAACATATTGCAATCATTGCTTAAGCTATAGGCATTCACTGATATCCATGCTCAACTCAAATGTATGTAAGTTATAGTTAAATTCCATGTCAGAAGATGAAAACCGTTGGTTATCGGTATATTATTTCAATATTTAACTGGTGGCTGGTGGTTTAGTGGTGTACAGCTGGGGGTACTTTGACGTATTTCAGACCGTTCAGCCTGGACCAGTTTGACAACTACCAGAAGCACTTCACGGCCTACAACCCGGACTTCAAGCCCAAACAGGTACGCCGACAGTCTCTGGCCGACAGTCTCTGGCCGACAGTCTCTGGCCGACAGTCTCTGGCCGACAGTCTCTGGCCGACAGTCTCTGGCTGACAGTCTCTGGCCGACAGTCTCTGGCCGACAGCCTCTGGCCGACAGTCTCTGGCCGACAGTCTCTGGCCGACAGTCTCTGGCCGACAGTCTCTGGCCGACAGTCTCTGGCAGCAGCTGGTGTAGGCTGTAGTTAGTGTCTGTAGTTACAGGGGCGGACCCGGGAATTAGAAAAGGGGGTCGGGGTGGTCCATCCAGTATGCCTTACAAAAACTCTCATTTTCTGCGTTGTTTACATTTTAGAACAGAACGATTACCGTAAAACCTCGCATATAAGCCGCGGCTAGTACGGCTTATACGCGAATTCGGCTTATATGCGAGGTTTTACGGTATACAAGGTATACCTCACTAACTCATGACGTGATTCTTGTACCTACACAGATGGACTCTGAGGACTTTGTTGAGCAGTTCCAGGACCAGTACACAGCCGACGCTTGGGACGTGACTGAGGTAAGCCCGTGTGACACCTGCCGCATTGTGTATGAGAGGTAGCCGCTACAGCCGGGTTAAGTATGCAGCTCAGGCATTCTCCGAGTCGGGCAAGAGTTTCCTGTCATATGTACAGAATTATAGGAATGTGTAATTTTCGAGACATTCCTATATCAAAACATCGTTTTTTGTCCCCCATTTTGCCGATTCTGCGCACAGCGCCCCCTTCAGCCTTGGGCGACTCAGAGAGTACAACAGCTGCTATCATAAGTAGAGTGTTAGAGGGGAACCGAAAAGTCTGCTCCCAACAAAACAGTACCACTGAATCCAATCTGCTTAGAGGTAACAGCTTTACCAACACTTTACTGGGGCTCTATGGCGGGGAGGCGGGGATTTTCAGTGCGTCAGCCCGTGACTCAATAGTCACAAACTTTTCCTTGTTGTGATTTAGTACAAGTGCGTCTCATGTTTGCAGGAACTGATCTTTGGAGCGATTCGTGAACTCTTCACGGCAGCCACTGCCCTGCCTCCTCCCCGCGGTATCGCGGCCTCTCCTCAGTCACGTGCCGTGTACGGGGTCGACGTCACACTCAAATGGGTCACCAACCAGGAAGGTCAGTGTGCACATATCTGACAAGTTAACTACAACAAGGTCAATCAGGGGATAAACAACGCTGTTTACTTTCTATGTAAATACCGATATACATTGAGCCACGTGTAGTGTCATCCCATTGTAGCAGAATCAAGAGATCGTACACTCCCCTTTTGCGACCTAAATAAGACAATTTACTTTTCTATATAAATCTATGAAACAAACAGGGATCCAACGGGCCAGAGAACGTCATGGGGAGAAGGGTGGCAATGGAAAGTGAAATTCTGCTGCGAGTCAGGGAAATATGAAAATGAAAATAAATACAGGTCAGGGAAAATGGTCATTTTTAGTCAGGGAAATTAGAGAATTCCGACCTGAATTTGAGTGTGAAACCTGAATAGGGGTGTATTGTGTGTTGCAGGTATGAAGCAGATGCAGCCGGTCCTGTCCGGGGTCAGCGTCAGCCCCGACTGTGAGACCTTCTGCCAGTGTCGCGGCAACTTCATCAACGACATCTTCGGGGCACTCTTCCTGGATGACTTCGTTTCTGGAAATGTTACTCTCTTATAGCAGTGGCTTTCCCCTAGTGCCAACACACGTTCCCTGAATAGTGTTACAGGCACTATATACCGCACCTACTTGTAGCGACGGCTCCGAGCGGGGAGCCTTGTCTCCAGGCGAGCCCCCCGCTTCGGCACCTGCTACAAGCTGCGAATCACTAGAACAAGGTGCACCCTAGAGAGAACTGTTAATGTGTGGATCCATACTTTGGCTTTAGAGATTTATCGGTGTTCTACTCCATATTCCCCGGATTGAATGTTACCTGTTCATTCACATTTCAGACAATGTCAGTGGAGTTGTAGAGTGTTATCGGTATAGCCACCAATAGAAGTCCTGCATTAGCGGTCTCTTGTATTCCTCCAAATACACTGAGGTAATAAGTATAATTTACATAGTTTTTTCCTGATAGGACATGTCGGTATCGTTTACCATAGAAACTTTGTGTGACATGTTAAAATGTCCAAAGTATATCTAACTATACCATCAACACCGGTAACAAAAGGACATGAAATATACATTTAGGCTATGGTAGATTCACCCGTGCTTATCATTGTCTATTTATCAGATAGATATCATTATTTTAAATGCCATGCTCTTTAGGAGTTATGAGGATTATTAGGAAGACACTTTCACTAGATTTCAGTGCATATCCGCTGTTTATTTGATCTGTCTTTTCGTTTCTGTTAATATGTCCTTAATTGGTCAATTCATTTGTTCATTGTCATTCGCAACATGAAGTCTGTGGGATCGAGAAGTGACTTAGAAGCTCACTTAGGTTGTACGTACATGATACAGAGCATTCACTCTTTATCTGTAACGACCAACCTATTTTCGAAGCTCAATTACTTCTTTAGCCTACAAACCCGCGTTACACGATGGGAGTGGGAATGCGATGCACATCGCTTCAGTTGGCGTACACTTATTTTCTAATATTGGACTTTTTTTCACTCTCGTTTTCTTTCTGTTCCTGTTGCTCTCTCTCTCTGACTCTCTCTCTCCATCGGCCTGTCTCTGTCTCTCTCTTTCTGTGACTCTCTGACACGTTTACTGAATTACTACTGTGTAGTTTTAATTATTATTGTTATTGTTGCATTTGTATCAATACCGACAAAATATTCCAAGGTTATGTTCGGAACTCTCGTATGCTTAGATAACTGTAATCTGTGAATTTAAATTAGTATTTTTAAAGAAAGAGGTTGTTAATGTCATCATGAGATCATACATGTAGTTTATAGGTATGTTTTGTTTTAGTAAATTGTGATAGTATGATGTCCTAAATCTGTTCATGCAAGTTTGTACCCGCTTTATGATTTTAGAGATTGACCAGATACAGTTTTATGTAACCGGGAGAACAAAAGTAGATTGATCCTGTGGACATGGTGACATATATATATATGAGGCATCGACGTGTCGTTGTGACATGGTGTGAGGATGGAGCGGCGCGCGGCCGGGTCCTGACGGCAGCGGCCTGTCCCTCACCCGGGACACACGTGACTCCCTCCAGCAGGGACGAGGTTTAACACTCCTGGGGGAGGGACAGGTCACTGACCTGTACTAGAGTCTGAGGCAGAGACTCGGCAGTCCACTGTGTTATAGGTGTGTGCTTGGAGTGGACGGCGACTGACCGAGCCTCTGCCTTGGGGTTGAGGTATCAGTGTTTCCCTGATCAGCCATATGTGTAATGGCAGCTTTCGTAGGTGAAGGCGGAATGGAAACTAGTTGTAATATAAACTTAGACGCATATATATGGCGGTTCGGCCTATATTAAGACATAGTGTTAGCAGTAAACCCCGTAGGATAGGTAGCTTCACAGAGCACCCTCAGAGAGTGGCCTGTGCGTGATGTGATTGATATTATTGTTGTTGTGATTACCATATATCAAACGATGTATGGGGTATTAACATATATTAACATGTTAACTTTGTTTTGGTGATGTTAGATACATTATGTTGTCTGTATACTGTGGACGACACCCTATGGTGTGGGTATGGCTATCGTTGTAGTTATCTATAAATAAAAGTCAATTGAGTGGTAGTATATACATGCGTTTGTCTCTTTGTTAAATGAACTATTTTTGACGCAGGGTTCCACACTGAGTCTTATGTGAGGGTTTGTGATCTCTAAAAAATGGCCTATTTTCCTTTAATGTAGAGTCCTATGTGAGCCAATAGACGACCTTGATATTGCAGATTGACAGATTTTATAACAATCCTATGTGAACTCCATGGGAAGGCCACTTAAGACGCTTTTCGTAAGATGATTTAATTTCAGCGACCACTCCAATATTCTGGATGTCATTCACCCTGTTGAGCCAAAGTCGCGCATGCTGTTAAAGATGTGTCAGAAGCTGGCTTAGGGTCGACTTTCTATTTTTCAGTTATTTGTCTTCATAATGTCTATTACTGGAACTACAGTCTGCGGATAAAGGTAAACGACGATGGCAAGTGGCGTTAACCGTGTGTCACAAAATGACCCGGCACACTCAGACTGAAGTATATAAGTTCAAGTATGTCCGTATGACTGAGTGCGCGTCCGTGACCTTTTTGTCCATGTTGATTCTTGCTGACATAGGCTTGGCGAGGTAGATGAGGGCAGTCAGGCTCGCCCAGTCCCCCACCCGCCTGATGTCTTCTAGTGGGATGCCGCATTGATGAAAGAATGCGGCTCCTGCTCTCCGCATACTGTGAACCCCTGCCCCTTCTGGGTTCCAACCCAAGCTTTCAATTAGTTTTTTCAGAAACTTAAGCAACGGTGGGTAGGTAAGCGGGACCAACCGATCGCCCTTCCTCACCAAAAACAGAGGCGAGTCCAGGCCAGCTGGGGCGTCTGTGAAGTGCCGATACAACATAGAGGCGGCACATAAGGGTGAGTCGGCAGTGTAGGTGATCGGAACTAAGTGTTCTCGTTGGCCGAACTGGATAGTTTTTGAACATGCATATCTGTCCGACTTCTCAGCGAGCCCTCCAAGGCACCCGCTAGCCAGTCTCCCTTGAATACCACCCCGTATCTTTTGCCCGAAGCGTCCATAGCTAGAGATAACTCGCTTACGGCAGTTGGGTCTATGATATGTGCTTCACCGTTGAACCATCTGGCGAAGCCCTGCCACCAGTCCAAGTCTTTCTTGAAACCCTTACTCAAAGTTACGTATCTTTTACTCGGAAACCCTTTGAGCATACTGATCACCCGCTGAGAGAAAGTCCGACCTCCCCTGACCACCGATGAACAATGGGACAAAATACCACACAGTTTTTGCAATTGCTTCCGTGTTGCCTGTCGGCGACCGTGAAAGAACGATAGCTCTTGCTCCAACTTTTGCAGTTTATCCTCTGGTAGTCTCAGCTTCATATCGATACTGTCTATTTCTATGCCCAAGTACCGTTGTATCCTCGACGGGGAAGACACCTTCTTGTAGGCTACATAAAATCCTAGTTGCCTGAGTAGCTCATGGAGGACACATTGGGATTCCGTGCATTCCCTCTCGCTAGCGGCTAATAACAGGAAATCATCCAGGTAATTGAAACACATGTGGCCCTGATGGCGCATGTACCTGGTGACGGCATCCGTGAGTCTATTAAATATAAAAGGAGCTGCTCTTGTGCCAAAACAAATACAATTGTCCACCATGTAAGTGTCAGACCCGTCCAACTTCCACTTCAGTCCCTGATAATCCCGGTCCTCGGGTCTGATTAGTACTGAGCGGTACGCCGAAGAAATATCAGTCACCGCCATGTAGTATGACGGACGGAGAACCTCGCACACATCGTCTATTTTAGAAAACTTGAAGTGTTGAAAAGTGGAAAACATATGGGAATTAATGGATAGTCTGTCGGGCCTGCTCGCGTCGGTGATGGGCCTGAAACCCCCCGTAGCTTTGGGAACAGCACCCAAGGCGTGCACACATGTGGGTTTCTCTCGCGACACGCTGAGCTTCCCGCAGCCCAGCTCCTCTTTCAAGAGCTTATCAATAAAGTCAAAATTATATACCGAAGCTGACGAATAGTTTTTTACCTTATAACTGCCCACCCGTGCATGAGGGTCAACCATCTTAAACCCATGTAGGACACCATCTAATATAAAGTGACAGTCTTCATCTATGACACCGTGCCCCGACAACATGTCCCTCCAGCCTGCCGGCTTCAACTGCGACACGACCCCCTGAACCCTGTGTCCGCAGTTAATGTCCCATAGAGGGATATAACCTTTATAAATGTCTAGTAGGGCATCTATACTACTTGTGCATATTAGCTCTTCACATGTATGAGAGTGAATGTCTTCCATACATGAGGTGCCGACCTCCGCTTTGCTGCCCGTGGGGTCATGCTCGTCCTTGCCTCACGCATTACGCTGCTGGCCCCCCCTCTTGGCCGTAGTTCTGGGTTTGTTGGCCATAGTAGGGGTGCTGCTGACTCTGGTAACTACCCTGGCTCTGAGGTTGCCCCCCTTGGTTGTAGGGGTTGTGTGCGCATCCTCGAGCCCCGTGCGGGCCACCGCACACCACACATGAGTGCTGTTTCCTGCATACTGCCCAATCGCACACCGTAAAGTTAAACCGCTTGCACAGGTGATCGGGGCAGTCGATCCTGAATTTGCCCTGACTTGACGGCCTAGCTGGTGGCTTGCCCGGGGCCTTGTTTAGAAGAGACATTTGCTTTGCCATCTCTTGTTGCATCTTCATGTAGGCTAGAGTTTTGTCCATGCCCATGTTGTTGGCCATCGCGCCGTGGTCTGCTGCGGCAAACCCAGGCATCTGCTTCATCAACACTTTATCAGTCACTTCCCGATCATACTGGCATATGGCCTTCATACAATAAGTGGGCTTGATCTCCTTCAGGGCAATGAACTTCATGTGATCTAAGAAAGCAAGGGGTTTCAGATCAGGGTGATCAGCTATAATCAGGGCTTGTGTGACATTTATCATACCATAGATCAATTCCCTGTATGACATCTCGCTGTACTCTTTGTCAGTTGGGAGGTGATAATCTGGCCTTATCCATAGCTTGGACCTTTTTCTCTTACTAGCCTCATTGGCCGCATACAGAGAGGCCAGGATATCACCCTCCGCAGCTGACTTACCTGTCACGATGTTCTTGAAGAGGCCCTCCATGTCACCTGACGGTAGGCCTATGTTGCTGAAGCCTATACCTGCTGTAGATAGGCCCGTCTGAAGAGTGTGCGCTGCTCCCATGTTCAGGCCTACACCCCCTGCCGAGGGCAAACTTGAGAACCCCGGGGGAGGTGCAGTAGAGAGTGGCTGGCCCGAAGTGTAGGACTGATGCTGCTGATGCTGGCCAGAGCTGTGTTGGCCCAGCTGTTGCTGTAGCTGTTGCTGTAGAGTCTGTTGATTTTGTAGAGTAGACTGAGCAGAAGGGGTCACATCCCCTGCCAACCCAGCCCACTGTTGCTGCTGTCTCCAGTGCAGATGATCTGCATTGGAGGGGTTTGAAGGATGCTGCTGTTGCTGCTGCTGTTGCTGCTGCTGTTGCTGTCCCACCCACAGTAGGTAGGACTGGTATGATGTGTCAGCGGTCCCTCCAGACTGACCAAAATGCACACCACCAACCTGCCCTCGCTCATCATGGGTGTCCACTCACTCTCCGAGGTCCACCTCTCACTCTGCGCGGTCGCTGGCGGCAGAAGGAGTTACCCCCGACAACTTAGCATCATATTCACCCTCCAGGCGATACTTATCGGCCAGGAAACGATGAAATTCTGCTTGCAAGCCTCCCTCGGCCGCGAAACCGAAGGGAAAGAGTGGGCGCCGCTATGTTTGTTGTTGTCTGTGGCCGCGCTCGAGTCTCCACCGCGGTGAGTAGAAGTTGCCGCTGGTCCCCGCATGTTCCTTGCTCTGGTCACTCACTGAGCTGTTTTTTTCCTCCCTCGAACGCGTCCGCGCTGTCCATCGCCTTCACAACCCCGCGGAACGCGGCCTCTGCGAGGTAAGTATCTTTTTCAATGTGATTATTACCTGCTCTCAAGCCTGCTAGTTCTATTTCAGCCTCTTTGAGCCTCTTTAGATCCTCTTCTCGGGCTCTCTCCTTGATGGTGAGGGATTCAATCCTGTCCAAAGCTTGTTGGAGCTCTACCTCACGGGCTGCGCTGTACTCAACGACCTGCTCGCTGTGTTGGCGGGCCGTACCGCCAGGGGATGCCGGCTGGGTGGGTCTGCTCTCACCGGTCTCCTGTCGGCCCTGGGAGCCGCCATGGCCGTCCTGTGCCGGCGGTGTCCCGGCTTGCCCCGGCTGGACCTTCTTGGGGGTCCCCTTGTCCGGGTTGGGTGCTTTGCACTGGAGGCAACAACTCCCAGGGTGGAGAGTTCCTCGAGCCTCTGGGGGAGATCACCAGGGGGCACTGTCCATCCCACAAATACGAGGATAACTATAACTTATTCCTGGACATAAATGTACACTTTCTAAAACATTCTGATACTTATAAATGGGTAAATACAGAGAAAACCATGGTAAAACTAACTCTGGTGACCCAACAGTATTTCCCCTGCATCCCATATGTAGGGTGGCCGGACCATTTTCATAAAACCATATGACATAAACATGATGCATATCTATCAATAGCCTTAATATTCACATTTCTAAGACAACTTTTGTCATGGTGATGCGATGGATAGGAAATTAGCTATAGTTGTTTGAATCTACCTCACCCTGATAAACCTTTTGACAGGTTTTGAACTGGTGCCAAGGCCAACATTACCGCTCATAGCAGTCTTCATACTGTACATTATGTACCAATACGTCATCTGGGGTGGATCTGCTGAAACAATGGCCTTCATGCCCCATTCCCACTCAACAAAAAACGTTATTTAACATTTGCAAACGTTTTAAAATGGTTTTCAGGAGAACGTTTCGTTAAAAACGTTGTATAAACGTTTCTACATGGTTCATAATACAAACGTTGCTATCTAGAACATTATTTAACCTTTCTAGATGGTTTAGAGGAGAACGTTTCTTTCCATGATGTTATATGATGTTTCTACAGGGTTTACATTAAAACATTGCTATTTAAAACATTATTGAACATTTCTACATGGTTTAGAGCAAAACGTTTGTAGCCAACACATTATTGAATGTTTCCACATGGTTTGGATGAAAAACGTTTGTATTAAAACGTTATCTTGATGTAAATTAACGTTTCTCTTGATGCTAGTATCTGCAACCAGGAGGCAGCACTATCCATTTGATGGTATCGTGCTGGTGCTTCACCACATTATCTCATATAAAAAGTACCACAATGATAATTTTCCCAGCTTATCTTAATCAGTATATTTGCAATATTTCATATCAAATCTATTTCTATAGACTAGCAGCAAGGTGAACGGTATCTATACAGTCCAGGATCGGAATATAGATGTAAACACCCATTTAATGGATATCTAAGAAATATATAGTCATCCCAGTTCAAATAAACATTTGTAATACCTACATATATCAAGGGTTTCTTTGTGTAGCCGTACTGAAGGTAGGAAATAGATACGAATCATGTATGTATGGTTAGGAAAGTTCAGTGGATAGGTGCTTTACTAATACACCCCCGAACAGTCTATCAAACAAAATGGAATAATGTGAAATGAATAAAAGCAAAAATATATGATGCTGCTATGCTCATTTTTCAGCTGGGTTTAGTGCCCTTTGCCCAAAAGATATTACGTTTTTGTGACCCTTAAAAAATGTTATTTTGATCTCTGAAACACGTTATTTAACATGGGAATAAGGTTGCACTTCGAAACGTTTGTACAAAACGTTTATTTACGTTATTTGGAGTCAACGTTTTTACGTAAAGCAAAAGTTGAAAACGAACGTTTTGCAAACCTTCAGTGAACGTTTTTTCTAGGGTCAAATAACGTCTTTTTGTTGAGTGGGTTGCACCCCATAGAGGGTGGTGCTATACAGTGCTGCCATCTGGTATTGCACCATGTTAAAACTGATAAGAACACCTCACATCACCCCCAGGAGATGTCGCTGGCTGTCGGTACGTTGTATTATTTCCATTCCAAATGCATCATTTTGAGTTGATTTAGCTCTATCTCCAGTAATTTACTGTATATTACCAATTAAAGATTTCTATAAAAAAATGAGCCCTGAATATACACATTTTTAGGTGGCTTATCTCAAAAAGACTCCTTAAGTAGTTATAGGACCCTCCATGGGATAGCTACATCTATGGATGCTTTAAACAAAAATATAAATCAATTCTCCAAGTGAATAGGTTCAAGAGATCGCACAGTTATAGAGCTCAAGATGTTGAAAAATGAGATTGTCCGACGCGGGAAAATATGCTGCCGGGTTACCAGCGTCTAGTTCACTTCCGTTAACAAATGTGACGTCACTAGTTTGTGCCTTCCTTGTCACGATGGAAGCAGGAGTCGGTCCTTTTGTCTTTATCTGCATGAAACCTTGATAAAACCAACACAAGACAGACTCAAAATCTGAAAGTCTGTCAACATTGCTCTTTAATTACATCATGTAATATAATTTATCATGCTTAATCCATCTCGTGTATAAAGCACCCATTCAAGAACTCTTGATACCAAGTTACTAGAGGTCTCTACCCAGCTAGCAAAGATACGTTGGCCCAACGTTGGACTAACATTGTACACGCTCGGATTGACGTCAGATAATGACATTGGTACAACGTTCATTTGTCCGTATGAGCCAACCATATTTAGACCTTAAAAATTACGTTGATCCAATGTCAAATATCAACGTTAATTTGTCCGTACGAGCCAACGTTGGTAAGACGTCACCATGAAATGATGTTGGACCAACGTTGTGCAAACATGCTTTAGATTTATAGTCTGAAACTGGTTTTGATCAAGATTAAGTATCATCTTCACCCTGTTGTGATCAACTCTGCTCAAGACATGGCTATCAAGAATCATCATTTTAGAAACAGCCATTTCTGTCTTTGCATTTCACCTTTATCTCAGCTATTAGGGCCAAGAGGTGATACTAAGGCACCTGATCCTTCAGACCTTATATACCTGCCATAGAAGCAATATAAGCAGCATTTGGTTATATTGTGAGAAAAGGTGGTAGTTATGAATGATATAGATTATAGATTGAATATCCTTGGTTTTAGAGGCTATGTTATATACATGGGGCCTAATTTATGACCAATTGTGAGAGAATATAATGGATATGCTGGCAAAAATATCTCCAGGCAACCTTCAATGCCCTCTGGTGGATTGTTGAGAAATCAATGTTGGGTCAATGTTGGGCCAACGTTGGTATGACATGGACTATCTGACGTTGGACCAATGTTGGCAAAACATTGGTCATATTGTCAACGTTCATACAACCTAATTTACCAACGTTGATCTGACATTAATTATGTGATGTTGTATCGACGTTGGTACAACATCAATTTACCAACATTGGCATGACACTAATTATGTGATGTTGTACCAACGTTGGCAGAACACTGGGCGTATTGCCAACGTTCATACAACATAAATTTACCAACGTTGGTCTGACATTAATTATGTGATCGAAGTTGGCAAAATACTTGGAGTATTACCAACATTGGTTCAACATTCATTTGTCAACGTTGCCAGCCAACGTTGCCAGCCAACGTTGGCACAATGTTAAAATATTGCCTGCGACGGTGCTGACCAATGCCAACGTTGGCCCAACATATCCTTGCTAGCTGGGTATCTGCCCCCTGGCCTAAAGGAGAGAACATCTTAAAAGGGTCACTTAACATAGGATCAGATTTAGATTGAGCGTCCAGCTAGAGCCTCCGTCCACCCTAAACTCAGACACTCCACAAAATGACAAATAGGCCTACTCAGTGCAGTGACTGCTGTGTGACGGATTATGCAGTATAATGCTCAGAATGAAGGTAGATAATGCTCATAAAGATTACAATATTCAGGTAGCCCCATACATGGGCTGATAGCCTGCAGCCCTGGCTTTCACCAGGTATCAGAAAATTTCCACGAATTCCGTTTATTTCCTATAAAAATTAAAGAAATACTGCAGAGTGAAGTAGAGAAACGGCGGTTTTCATGGCTCTCAGTGGTAGAGGTAAATACCCTACAATTTGAAGGACCACACCACTGACTGGCCGTCATTAGTGGCATTCAAAAATAACCTTATTGGTTTTTGCTTCTTATTTTCTTAGTTCCTATCAGAGATAGCAGAGCATGCAAAGCTTATTGGAAAGCTTTTAAGCCGGACATCTGCTAATTATTAGTGGGAGTGAATTTGATTGTAAGTCCTAAAATGACAATTACACAAATGTAAAGGTCAAATTTCACCAAGGAAATTTCACTGAAATATACATGGAGCATTAATAATATAAGGGCGCATTCTTATTAAGAAAGATAGACTCCATGTGAGTTTTTAGCTCCCTGCATGAAATTCCAAGATGTTGTCTGCATTCCGCCAGATTAGTCATGATCTGCATTTTTAATTACTGGGTAATATCCCTACGCAGGGGGGGGGGCGGAGTCAGGTGCTGTGGCGCCCTCTATACCGCGGAGCATATATATGCAGCTGCACCGACCTAGTAGCAGCAGTCTCAAACAGGGCAGGGAGGAGGTTACACTGTCCAGTGTGGTCCAAACCTGTTGGAAGGTCTTTAGTATACATGATTGGTATGAGGTGTCACCACTGGGCTGTAGGAGGCCCATTGTCATATAGCCTACCCTCAGTACAGTAGTGTAGAGGTCGCGGAAAACTTAGTCATTGGATCGGCCGGGAATCGAACCACAGACCTCTCGCACTGGTGACAAGCGTGCTAACCGTTACACTACCAACCCGTGTCTGACTGTTCTCCGCTACCTACGTTACTGGATCGGTATGGTACAGAGGGGGAGGATTACCCAGGTGTTTCACCCCTTCGGGCTCTCCACCAGGGTACGGGGAATCCGACCCCTACACTACCCCCATCAGCTTCCATCATGTCCTCTAGATTCGGATTTTCCGGGGGGTTACCAACCCTGGGCTTTCTCTCCCTCCTAGAAGGGGCTTTATCAAGCAGTTACAGAGAGTCCCAGCCCCCGGAGTATAGAGGCACCTAGCACCAGGCATTCTCACCCACTGGAGACCGAAGGTCCCAATGGGGCTTTATCAAGCAGTTGTTGAGATACCCTGACTTCCCAGTGATGGAAGCTTTCTACACCATACCGATTCAGCCAATTTGTTGACTGAACTCCATGCTGAACTCCAACTGCCCGTACTGGGAACCAACTCTTCACTACCTGCTCCTCCAACTACCAACCGCCAGCAGGTGGCCAATCCCCAGCAAGCTGGAATGCTCCTACCGTTCGCAGTCAACATACTACCCGATTCATCGCGGCAGATCCACCAGTGTAGAGGTCGCGGAAAACTTAGTCATTGGATCGGCCGGGAATCGAACCACAGACCTCTCGCACTGGTGACAAGCGTGCTAACCGTTACACTACCAACCCGTGTCTGACTGTTCTCCGCTCCCTACGTTACTGGATCGGTATGGTACAGAGGGGGAGGATTACCCAGGTGTTTCACCCCTTCGGGCTCTCCACCAGGGTACGGGGAATCCGACCCCTACAGTAGTATAGTATGTATCGGGATGGGACTATAGCTCAGCTACTAGAATGGTCCAAATGACAAGAGACCAATCACAGGCCTCCATTGGGTCACGTGACCTCATTTGCATATAAGCCACGCCCCCTTAGGGGTCATGTGACCGGAAGTGTCCTTTCGGCCTCTGGTCCAACAGAGGCCTGTCGGCTTCGGATACCACCGACTCCTTGACGAAAGATGGGTGGGTGGCGTATGCTGGTAGGTTGGTCATAAATAGAGACTTGTCGACCTCTTGTATTCCGAGGTCTGTTGGATGAACTCTAGCATGGTAAATTTTTTTCATTGAAAATCTGGAGATGTTAGTTTGTATCGTATCGTATCATATGTCTGGGTGATGAAAAAAAGAAACTGAAGGACAAAATAACGAAGGACTTTTTATTGCTGTTACTTTTTCTTTGTTATACTTACAAGCGTAGATATATAGACCGTTTATCATTATAATCAAGAGTAGAAATAGTGGTAACCTCTGGTAGCTCAGTTACAAACCGCTACATGTAAGACACCTTTTGCCCTCTTCTATTGCTTCTTCCTTCTCTCCCACCTTCTCGACTTCTTTCAGCCACTTCATCTCTTCCTCCTCCTCCTCCTCCTGATCTTCAGTCTTCCAGAGTCATGGTGCATCTATTTCCTCCTCCTCCTCTTCCTCCTCCTCCTCCCCCTCCTCCTGCTCCTGCTCCTACCCCTGCTCCTGCTCCATAGTTTGTGATGTTGTTGCTGGTGATGGTGCTGGTCCTGTTGGTGGTGCTGGTGGTTTGACTAACAGCCATAGTCTCAGTTGTCTCACCTCCTCCTCCTCCTCCTCCTCCTGCTCCTGCTCCATAGCTTGTGATGTTGGTGCTGGTTCTGTTGGTGGTGCTGGTGGTTTGTGTAACAACCATAGTCTCAGTTGTCTCATTCTTTCTGCAGGCGTACCCACAGTGTCCACCACTTTGTCGTTGTCTTCTGGGTAGTCAGTCTCTGCTGGTGTTTCCGTTTTTTCTAGTTCTCTCATCATCTTCACTATTTTCTCATTTTGTCATGTGTTTTTCCTGTGGAGAAGATTTACCTCCACCTTGAGAACATACATCTCAGCACGCGCGGTTGTCATCTTGTCCTTCAGCACGTTCGCCTGTCCGAGGATCATCAACAGTAGTGTGATGTCTACTGGACTCTTGTTCAGCGCTTCCACGATGAGGGGACATTGAGGTGAGTCTCGGAAATGCTCAACGACAGTCATATCAATATCCCACGCCCTGTAGTTGTGTAATGTGATTCCTCAGTGGTAGCATTCTACAGTGTGCTGTAGAAGAGACCTTAGGCGGCGAGTTTCTCTCCCAAAGCTGTTCCGTGCTGCCATGACATCAATTTAAAAGTGGCGAGCCTGACTTCTAATTCTTTGAAAGGTTGGTTTTCGTGGTGGTGGTGGTGGTGGTAGTAGTGGTGGTGGTGGTGGTGGTTGTGGTGGTGGTGGTGGTGGTGGTGGTGAGCTGGTAAAAGAAGAGATTTTAAAAGTCAGTGTTTTTGATATATAGGTTTCGTTTAGAATTGTTTTTTCTAGCTCCATTGTCACCACCACCACCACTACGCCGTGTTGGAGCACCTGTATGTTACAAAATGATTTTAAGCTACTATGTGTGCCTGCTTTTCTTTCTCTACTAATTTATTCATTATTTTTTTGCACAGATCAACCCTGCTAAATTCATCCATCAACACTTGAATGAGTTGATGGTGTGAATTGGAGGGAAAAGAGTCTCGCCACAGTTTTAAAACTTCAAAACATAAAACAGACATATTTTTTTCTGGTTGTAAATAGATCTTCTTCAGCTTCTCCCAAGTTAAACCTAGATATATACCCACAGTTTTCCAATTCTGGGACGCCGCAAGCGTTTCAGAAATTGTTACAAAGTATTTGTCCATCACAGATGGGTCAGGTACGTTGTAATCAAGTGTGTGATGTTTGAAGAACATCCGCCTCTGCTCAACCATATCTTTGCGGTCAGCGTTAAGGTGGGCGTCGTAAAGGCAACTCCATCTGGTATTAGGCGTGGTGAGTTTAGTCCACCATGTGTGGTACATCTCCATACACATGATCAGAAATGATGTACTCTCCCCTAGATGGGTTGGCTTTCTATAGGGTGTATTAAGGCTCACCCCAGGATATCACCCTCCCTCTGGTAATGCCTGTGTTAGCCTAAGGTTTTTGATCCATCACATAGGTAACAATGGCTATTGTTATAACGGTATTAAGCAGGATTACAGGTGCGCTGATAAGGGAATCATGGGTATTTTGCATTCTTCCTCTCAGTATGACCTAAGAGTCGAGTTTTAATCACAAGGTGGGGTGGTAATGGTGTTATGTGGAATTAAGGGTGTTGAAAGTGTGAACTTTTTCCTGATGCGACTTTAATTTAGGGTGACTAGTCTCTTTAAGTCTCTAAACAGACGCCTCTAAAGGCTTAAGAGAGCTTTCTTATAATCCCTTAACATACCACCTCCTCTTACCATAGGGCAAACAAAAATAATTTTCTTGTTACAAGAAAAGTGAGATGAAAGAAAGCTCGCTTTGCAACCAAACTGACTCATTTAAAAAAATAATTTTAGTCATTTTCTTTATAGGGTTAAAATTTTTCCCTTTTTTTTCTGAGAGTTGTTGAAAGACCCATATATTTTTTCTTGAAACTAGTCATTTCTTCTAACATTCAATATTGTTTGAAAGAAAGTGAGAAAAATTATTTTTAGCTGTCCACCCTCCCTCTGTGTACAGCAGGTGTATACGAGATTCGCTCCTGATGGGCTAACTAAGAAGGGGGTCTCTGTGACTCTTTCCTCCTGCTCTCAAATCCCCTTTGTCTATAGTCACCATTGAAACACCGCATGGTAAGATGCTTATCTTCTCCAGAGTAGTATATAAAGGTAGTGGTTCTAAAAGCTTAAGAGAGCTTTTATAATCCCCTTAACATACCACCTCCTCTTACCACAGCGCAACCAAAAATAATTTTCTTGTTTCAAGAAAAGTGAGATGAAAAAAAAGCTCGCTTTGCAACCAAACTGACTCATTTAAAAAAATAATTTCAGTCATTTTGTTTATAGGGTTAAACATTTTTCCCTTTTTCCTGAGAGTCATTGAAAGACCAATGTATTTTTTCTTGAGACTAATCATTTCGTCCACCATTCAATATTGTTTGATAGAAAGTGAGAAAAATTATAAGAAGGGGGTCTCTGTGACTCTTTCCTCCTGCTCTCAAATCCCCTTTGTCTATAGTCACCATTGAAACTGCGGTAAGAGGCTTATCTTCTCCAGAGTAGTATATAAAGGCAGTGGTTTAGAAAAACTCAATCACTCACACACACCCTCCACACCATCACTGCAGGAAACCTCACCATGGTTGGAAGAAGACGCAACAGAGACCTCACCCTCTACAAATACAGCAGCAGGAAAGCAATGAGAAGGCCCCTTTATACTACTACTTCAGACCTACACTGCTGGTTCGACGTATACCGCCTGCTGCTGCTGCTGCTGCTTATGCTGCTGCTGCTGCTGCTTATGCTGCTGCTGCTGCTGCAGCTGCTGCTGCTGCAACGCTGCAACGCCCGCTACAGAGCTAACTACTACAACTGCTGCTGCTGCAGAACTAACTACTACTACTGCTGCTGCTGTTGCTGCTCCTGCTGCAGCTGCTACTGCTGCTGCTGCTTGCGGCTGTTATTGCTGCTGTAGTTACTGCGACTGCTGCTGTAGCTGCTCCTGCTAATGCTACTGCTTGCTGATTTTACTGCTGCTGAAGTTACTGTGACTACAGACCTACACTGCTGGTTCGACGTATACCACCTGCTGCTGCTGCTGCTGCTTATGCTGCTGCTGCAGCTGCTGCTGCTGCAACGCTGCAACGCCCGCTACAGAGCTAACTACTACAACTGCTGCTGCTGCAGAACTAACTACTACTACTGCTGCTGCTGTTGCTGCTCCTGCTGCAGCTGCTACTGCTGCTGCTGCTTGCGCCTGTTATTGCTGCTGTAGCTACTGCGACTGCTGCTGTAGCTGCTCCTGCTACTACGCCTCCTATTACTGCTGATACTGCTGCTGCTACTGCTGCTGCTGCTGCTATGCCTCCTATTACTACTGCTGCTCCTGCTGCTACTTCTGCTGCTGCTGAGGCTTCTGCTGCTGCTGAGGTTGTTATAGAACTAGACTTTGAGAGGAGTATTATAAGCTCCGGCGTACATACTACGTGGAAAAACTAGAGTCAGAGGGAAACGACGGCCAAGAATGAGGAGGTATAACTATGTACACCTGCACAACACCACCTGAGTCCGTCTGATTGTTCATCATTCAAAAAATTTCACTAGTGGTCACACAACCTTTTTCCTTCATAACCGGTTAATTAACAAACAGTACATCAGGACACTACTTTTGAACTTGATGTTATAGACAAAAAAATTCACCCCACCACTGAAGGACATGATGCAACCTCTGTCATGTCCCATCACTTTCAGTATTAACGGTAGGGGTAGAAACTTTCTACCCATTATCACATGTCATTCTACCTCTCATAGCTAGGTTCACAATCATACCTACAATAAGAGACCTCACAAGGACTGCTGTACACTCCTTACTCTGTCTGACGAGAATGTTATCGTCTTAGACAAAACGCGTAAGGCACTGCCAAGATTCGAACCCACGTCCTTCTGCACAAGTCCTTAAACCTTGAAAAAAATGGAGAATGCTGTAGAAAAGGATGTTTTTGAAAGGGTTAGAGATCTAGCCCGAAGCTTTGTACCACCACTAGCTTTTTCACGCTATTCAAAACAAGCTATTCATGCCTTTAAACACGACCAGCCCTCAGCTTCAGATAGGTAGAGTTCAATTGAATTTTTCTATGATGAAAATATAGAGACACGTTAGTGTTGTTTACAAACAAAGGACGAAGTGGTTAGGTAGGTTTTGTTTACAAACAAAGAGACCACGTAACATGAGGGGTGTGGCCAGATACACTGGGAAAATAAATAACACATCCATCATTCAGATTTCTATCCCAGTCAGCAGATCCTGCAGCACATATAAGCTTTACAGCACAAATACTGTATCAATACCCATAGATGTAGCTACCACCAGCTCCATAAATAACACACCTAAATATATGACGATTTAAGAGTCATCATACTCATATATAGAGCTGAGTCTACAGGCTTTTGATGGCTGCAAAATAAGTTATGTAGTGGAGTTCAAGCTACCATTACCCATACTAAGACTTGATGCACCCCTTTGGGCTGTCACCTGGTGACTGAGTGGCTGCAGCCATTAACACTTAAAATCAACCAGTCCTTTTTCAAATGACACTGTCTCTGTTTACCAGTATTTCCCTTCCCAAAACGACCCACAGTGTTTGCCTGTATTAGGAGTGGAAACTCAAATAGTGCTTTTGTACTGGTGACAGACCATAGATATACAGAAATACCGGCAGACTGTAACACTGTCTCACTAAAGCTGATTTCACTGATTTAGACAATGTGTTGTGTTTACACAAGTCTAGTTTAT
This sequence comes from Harmothoe impar, assembly GCA_947462335.1. Taxonomy (NCBI): domain Eukaryota; kingdom Metazoa; phylum Annelida; class Polychaeta; order Phyllodocida; family Polynoidae; genus Harmothoe; species Harmothoe impar. The sequence continues at coordinate 21,415,568 of OX381708.1, read as the reverse complement.
CATCTACCCTTCACTCACAGGTATTTTCGCACATTCTATCCTAAATTAATCAATATGTTACCTGTGCAATTTTATATATTATTATGGCCAATATACATACCATGTTTTAAATTAATATCTAGGCATGCTGCCATACTAACCTAGTTTCCCACGAGAACGCTTCTAAGATGCAGCGGAATCAAGTGACTGACCTATTTTATTGAACGCTCCGCGCGCCGCCTTAGCTGACTCACGATGGATAACATTTTCTACAGTATTGTTATCCGGTCACCAACGAAAAAATAGCTTTCCCTCAGTTTTCAATACATAAGAGTGGTAATAGTCAATAGTCAACCTAACTTATAGGCAAAAATCCTCCCAACTCTAAAACCACTCCAAATAACATCCTTGTTTCTTATGACTGCGTGCATCTCTAAAATCTTCTTTTAGTATTTTTTTTGCAATTTTAAGTAAAAAATATGATTAAAAATTGAAAATACAGAAATACTAGTATCAAAATTAAAGCTTACAGGGTCGCGAATGCAATGAGATAGAGAAAACATGCAGATTTCATAATGTTTGCTGATTGATAATTTCTTGATCACTGAAATATGAATTTAGTTTGCCAAAGCTCCATATTTCCCCACTTATTTTGTACCCAGCTAAAAAAAGCAAAAAAAAGTGACCTCGTTATATTTGGCATGGTTTAGTGGATATTTATTTGGAGTGGCCCAAGCCTGTAGTAATTACACCTAACCAACTTTAGGCTGGACCACGCTAAGAATTTTAACTGAATCCACCAGCCCCGTAGTCCGACTGATTTCGCATTCTCTAACTCATAATTCTAAATCATTTCATAAAGTCCTTAGGCACTATCCGAACTCACCCGTCTGACCAGACGACTCGTGGCCACACGATCAGTATAACTCCCAATGGTAAACACCAATGAAATGCTGGTAACAAGTAGGCAACTTGCTTCATCGACTCCATCTCAAGAAGCTTATGAGCCAGTAAGCCAAGCACACCCTTATTTAAAGCCGTGCAGACTCCGGACATGACAGTCGTGCAGGGGATGTGGGAAAAAGAACGAGATGGTACTTTTCCCATACACAGTCAGCACTATTTTTAGAAAACACTTATCTACGAGATAAGACAATTCCCTTTTCCTACAGTCTCCACCCTCACCTTTTCTTCCCGGTAATCACTAACATTTCCCTTCTTCCAAGTCCAAATGATAATTTTTATTGTCTTTAGACTGATATAGCTGTGTCAAATCAAATCGGTGATACGACATCACATGTTGTGTTAACACTGTACATGATAACCATTCACGCTGAATAGAATTGTAGTTATGTGAGACGTAGACGTAATATAGAGTAGATTCACCCTGAGTTGGACACATTGTACCCTCAGACGGACAGTGACATTTGAGGTTATTTATGGACACTTTAAACTCTTCTTATAAGAAAATCTTTTGACAAGTTTCGATCACCAACTTAACGCTGGAATCAAGTAGGCAGATCAGTATCACCTAGCAAGGTGATTACCTTCTAATCTGATAGCTAAGGTGGGGGAGAGCCCAGACCCATAGTTATGGGACCTGAGCCTCCACCTTAATCTGTATTTTCTCTAGTTTAGAGACTATACCCCGAGTCGGTAGGAACCAATATGGTCCCTATACACAGGGTGGCCGTACACCACAGACCACTCATATATTCCAAGTACATTTCCTTTGAGTTCAAATAAAATGTATATTTTGATATAGCCACCCCTGAGCACTTGGGGAGGCCTTTTCTATACGCGAGAATAGCCTGATGAGACCGAGTTAGGTCGAAACCACGTCTATTCCATTAAGTTAAATGGATACTCATTATAAACCTCTCTAGTACTAACAGCTAGAAATGTTCAAAAAAACTTTTTTGGTAAAAAATGCCTTTTTTGAATTTTTCCTCTCTGATTACCTATGGTGGATTGGATGACTGCAATGACCTCACTAGTGGTCACACGACCTTCATAACCAGTTAAACAATACATCACCACACTCCTCTTTTTTATCATTTTAAGTCACGTTAATTATGGAAACCTTTATACCAGAGAACCCGCCCTTTAGGCGAGTTCTCTAGTTAAAAGTCATGTTGAATGTGTCCGCTCTATTGTATAATTTATCGAAATAAAAGAATTAACTGAAAAAGTCTGTTCAGACTCATTTATGACCAACCTACCAGCATACGCCACCCACGCATCTTTCGTCAAGGAGTCGGTGGTATCCGAAGCCGACAGTCAAATATAACTTGGAAAAGGGTAAATCTCACCAGGAAAAAATACAACAGAATTCAAACTTGAATAGCTTTTGTGTAATAACTGCTTAGAATATGGTTAAAAATGACTGTGTTGTTTCCACTCTCGCCACTCAATGCGGATGGCGCTGCAGCACTTGATTACCCCCCTTCATGTCATGGTAACTGATTATAGAGAGCCTCCGGGACACCCATAGCATCCTATAGTTAAGGCAAAATAAGTATTTTTGAAAACTTAATAACTTTCTTGTTTAATTGGTGACCCTCTATAGATTTTAAATTTTAGAGAGAACGTATTACCAGTATTACCAATTAAAATATATCCAAGTGCCTACACTGATAATATAATAATACCAATAGTTAATAGTGACCTTACCACAATACTTTGGCTCCCGTAGTCAGGGGACTAGATACAACTTAGTCACATATTAGTCATAAAGATAGTCAGGAGTGACTATATGTGGATCACGCACATTGATGATGTCAAATGAATGTGTGCACAGGAAGCAGTTAGGATTCAAAATCGAATGATCCATGGACTTCAAGTTGGCACATTTTCACCTAAACCACAGTTCTATGGATATCCTGCTTGTTATATGTTATGTTTTGGTTGACTATGACTACTTAAAGGTATACGCCAGGGTCTACACATACGGCACCTGGTGGCAAAAAATGAAACTACCCTTTTCTCCCTTTTGCATATTATCTAACTCACCTTTACTAACCATTTAAATGCTATGGCATTCTACACATCTTGTCAAAGTTTTTCTCAGCTTCAAAAAGTTGTGCCCTAAACTATTATAGGTGTCTAGGCTGACTAGAAAATATTTGAACAAATCCCAAACTGTTTTTATTTATCAATGAATCACTCGTTTTCTTTGTTGTAAAATATATCTTTTGATCTTATGTACAGATGGCTAAGGTTTTGATTACGAAATGTTGACCAATTTTTTGTCTGTGTTGCAAAATGTAGAGAAAATAGAATTATTTCAATTTTGTGTTTTTCCCTACACTGATAAAATGAAGGGATCCAAACTTGTCAAAAGGTTGTCTTATGAGAAGAGTTTAGGGTCTTTAAAGTGACGGTCATAAAATAAACGAGTTAAAGGTTGTCTATTTGATGAACTGTCCGGTTACCATCCCAAGTGACAAGTCTAAGGTCGTCAAATTGACAACCCAGAATAGTTAACCCTTTATTGGCTGCAAACTGCTTTAAATGTGCTTGAATCCCTTTGTCAGCATAATGCATGAATGTAGCCCTAGTGAGTCTATTCGCCAAGCCTGCATTCATGCACCTTTGGAAATGAATCAACAGTTGGGCGAGTATACTTGCCAAAGCTGAATTCATGTATCATGATCACATAGAGCATAGCACCTTAAAGCACTATGCACCCCTTAGAGGGTTAACCTGTGCACTATAACCTCTACTTCACTGCAGGTGGAGCTAACTGGGTTCTGCCTAGGCATAATTGTTGTCCATGTCTGTCTATATTTCTGAGGTTTATAATAGCTAATTCATACCCCAAGTCTATATTGAGAGTATTTCTACCCTTTAGTTACAGACTGCTAACACATATGTGGATGTCATACCAATGGGAGTTTCCTTGCAGCTATTGTACCATAGAAATAACCACAAAAGAGGTGTCTGTGCCCTACACATATTTGTTTTGTCTCAATTATATCAAAACATTGATTCCTTTACCTTTTCTAGCATCCTCAATAGATAAATCTCAGGATTCTCCATAACATGAATGTGTATTCCCATAAATATGATTAAAATCAACATAGAAATTATGCAATTCATTCCCCAACGTTATACAGAATGCATGTTATACTGATGCCACCTACAGGGAAAATCCTGAATCAGACCCTGGTTGACGAGTCTAGGGCTGGCATGAGTCAGGTTTTGGGCTGGCACATACCAAGTGTATCTTCTATCTGACAACTACAGCTAGAGGACCCACTCTCTTGTCACTTAGAAGAGTCTGCAGACGAGTTTACTTTTTGAGTGTATATCGATCATGGCTCTTTGGTTTCAACTATGGCTACCATAAAGCCTCGCGTAGAAGCCGCGGCTAGTAGGCGAATCAGAATGCCAGTGTGGCTTAAAGTCAGGGTGCGGCTTATACGGGAGTTTTTCCAAATTTCGATTTAAAATAACCTTAAGAATCACCTTAGTTGCCATTGCACTACACTGTCACTACCCTGTAGCAGTGCCTATGACAAAACGGAACACTGTAGGGGGCACACAGAGGTCTCACAGGCCGCCAGGAGGCCTCATGGGCCACCAGGAGGACCCTGGTACTAAGGGTGGTTCATAGCCTTAATTAGGGAGTGTTCATTCATTATTTACAGGGGGGGCGTAAAAATTTCCGACCCCCCCTGAGGGGGGGCGTAAAAAATTCTGACCCCTCTTGAGGGGGGAGCGTAAAAATTTAAGCCCCTTTTTAGCAATAAAGCCCGCGCGTTACTATAGTTCAAAGGGGGGGGGCAAAAATTTTTCGGCGCCTTCGGCGAGGGGGGGCCGCAAAACATAAAAAGATTTCGCCCCTCCGCACGAAATCTCACCACCCCCCCTGTAATTAATAAATGAACACTCCCTTAGGCCAAAGTTAGGGGTGCGGCTTTTACGCGAGTTTTTCCCAGGGTCATTCAGATGGCCTCTGTGGCTTATAGGATCGGCCCAAACTCGGGGTGTGGCTTAGACGCGAGTTAGGCTTATACACAAGGTTTTACGGTACTCATTTTAATGGATTGATTATGTTGCATATAATCTCCTCTATAGATCTGAGAAATTTGGTTGAGATATTATGGGTCAATCTTTCAAAAATTTGAAAAATGTTGAAAAAATAGTGGTTTACCCATACACGGTAGAGGCTGCGTCTCACGACCTTAGGCCAATGTTTTTCTCTCTGACTTGGTGCCGTCTCTGACCAGGTGCCGTCTCTGACCGGGTGCCGTCTCTGACCGGACATCACTTTGGGAGTTTAGTTACCTTCTACCAACAGCAGGAGGCTAATTATAATTACATAACAACTGCCATAAAGTTTTTACAAATCCTTATATATGTGAGTATAGGTTAACATTTAAAAAATAGTTTTCTCTGACACAAGGTCAGAGACGGCACCTGGTCAGAGACAAAAACATTAGCCCAAGGTCGTGAGACACAGCCTTAAGGGTGTCCTATCTTTAAATGTCTATATATCAAAATCTAGCACTTTGAGGTATTGATTTCTTTGCTTCTATTACATCACCATACATCAAACTAATATAATCCCTAGTGATTAAGAGATATTATGGGTAGATCAAAATTGACCGAACCCTGGTGTATACCTTTAAGATGTTATAAGGTGCATGAGTTCTCATGTTTGAGTAATCGTGGTATTTTGTTCCAATATTGATAGCATAGAAATACATGAACAGTGTAGATCTAGACTGACAGAGCATAATAGGGATACACAGGAGCTGAGTATAGGAAGAGATATTGTGGTAGGCTTAAATGTCCTACCTTATCTATCCACATCTTGCTATCCATAGTGCTCAACCCTGCCCTGCCATAACCTAGCCTGTCCCCTGGCCTGCCATATCCTAGCTTGTCACCTGTCCTGTCTCATCCTAGCATGTTCATTGGCTTGCCTTATCCCCCATTCCCTGCACTTAGCATGGGAAACTACACCATCCGTGTTACGAAAACGCCGAGAAAGGGGTCCTTTTTCACTCACTCTGCACACCCTAGAAAATTGGCAAAGGGGGTGTTTTTTCACCACAATCTCTGTGATAAATTAGAAAATGGGGTATATGTTTCATTACCTCCTCGAAAGGGGGTATAATTTTCTAACACTTATTTGAGGCTAAAACACATCCTCAGTGTGACAGTTCTAGGCACCACCCTCCGAAGTTCTGTGCACTCATTCAGTAAGATATAGATCTATCAATATACCTATTTAAGAGAAATGTTTTGGGGACAAAATGTCAGCGTTTTCATCCTAAAAGGGGGGGTATTTTACACCCAAAAGTCGGTGGTAAGGGGGCATATTTCAAACCCAATAACATGGATGGTGCAGGAACCGGGCCTCATCCTAGCCTGTCCCCTGCCCTGCCTTATCCTAGCCTGTCACCTGCCCTGCCTCACCCTACCCTGTCCCCTGCCCTGCCTCATCCTAGCATGTCACATCTGTGCCTTATCCGAGTATGTTCATTGCCTTGCCTCATCCTAGCCTGTCCCCTGCCCTGCCTTATCCTGGCCTGTCCCCCGCCCTGCCACATCCTAGCCTGTCCCCTTCCCTACCTATCCTAGCCTGAGCCCTGCTCTGCCTCTTCCTAGCATGTCCATTGCTCTGCCTTATCCTAGCCTGTCCCCTGTCCTGCCTTATCCTAGGCTGTCCCTTGCCCTACCTATCCTAGCCTATCCCCTGTCCTGTGTAGTGTAGAGTAAAGTAGAGCAGGGCAGAGTAGGGCACAGCAGAGCAATGTAGATTAGAGCAGGACAAAGTAGATCAATGCAGAGTAAGGCAAAGCAGCGTAATGTATAGAGTACAGCAGGACAGAACAAGGCAGAGTAGTATAATGTAGAGTAGGGCAGAGTAAGGCAGACCTTGTTCTGTGTTATTCTGCTCTGCACTGCTCTGCCCTGCTCTCCTCTACATTACCCTTACTCTGTCTTGCTCTGCCTTGCTCTAATCTACATTATTTTGCTCTGCGTTATTCTGCATTGATCTACTCTGCTATACTCTACACTACTCTGCTCTGCCTTACCCTGCTCTGCCTCGCTCTGCCCTACTCTACATTACTTTGCCCTGCCTTGATCTACCCGCCTATAACCTATATTACTCTGCTCTGCCATGTTCTGCTGTACATTACTCAGCTCTGCCTTACCCCTGCCTTCCTATACTCTCCATTACTTTGCTCTGCCTTACTTTGCCTTGCTCTGCCCTGCTGTACTCTACATAGTTTTGCTCTGCCTTGCTCTCCCCTGCTGAACCTTGACCTGCCTTCAGTGCATGTACATAAATTTCCCTCATTTCTCATCATTGACAATATATATTAGTCATAGTGACTACTGTAGGGCATGAAATCATTTATATTGCCCCCCTAGCAGCTTAACCTTGATGCTAGTAACTAAGATAGATGTGGGGCTTGTCAAGGTATGGTGCTTGTTCCTTGGAATAGTTCACAGGTGGCACCACTGGTGGCTAAAGTTGGGCAATTCTGTAAAATGACCTAGTTTTGGCGGCCATTAAGGCCATGTGGCACCTTTTTTTTTACTAGTAATAATTTTTCCCTGAAAGCTCTCTTCATTACCGTTCCATCGAATGCAGTTGCAAAGGTGTTCCGTATTGCCTTGTGGGTGAAATAATTTTGTAAAGATCAGTGTTTTCGAAGTTTCCCTATGGGATTTTCAATGGTAAATGAAGGGGAGGGGTGCAAAAACATGTTGTAAATTTTTTTTTCTGAAAATCTATAGCAAGCTTACCAGCCATAGAGGATTATTTCTCATGCACATATATACCATTGGCATTTTTTTCACACTTGTATTGCTGTAAATGCTGAGGTCACCCATACATGTGTATTGTATTACAGGGACTTGGCAAATTTTGGGGGACCCAAACATATTCAGCACCCCCCCTCCCCCCCCCCCCCACCATTCTCTGTGATTTCGGGGGGAGGGGGGGCGGCCCCCTTTCCTACGCTACTGATAATAGTTTGACTCCCCCATCATGGCGTCTTATCTCACTTGCTACCCCTAGAAAAAAAGTTCCTCTGTGAATTTCATGACACCCCTTTCCTTTATCACGGTGGGGGGGGGGGGGGGAGTCAAAGTGAAATGTGTATGTACGCATGGGAGGGAGAGGGGGTAGTCCAAATGCGTACATGGTGCAACAGGGGGGATGGGGGGGGGTCTATTTTGGGCAAAAATATACGTATGTAATTAATGGATGGCCCCTAACTGGTAATATTTGCTATGTTTTTTTTTCACATTGAAATTATTTACCAATGAATCATCAATAGAATACCATAGATGTAATCATTTTGCTCATAATAACCAAGGGATCTGAAAAATTCTCTGAGAGAGTTTTAAAAAGCACTTTCTGGACATCGCTATCCCCACGGTGACGATTGGGATTCACTCATTCAGAAGTCCGTTGGCACAATCATGGGTTTGCATATGATATGGTAAATTGAATGGGGACGTAGCGGGGGAGGGGGCAACAAACAAGCAGGCAATTGACATTCATGAACGCCAGTTTTACACAACATGCAGAGTCTATGGGGGCTAATGAAACCTGTATGCATTGTAAAAATTATCCTGTAAAAATTACAGTGATAATGTAATTAATGAGATCGTTGGATATCTACAAATCTAACACATTTAGGTATGTTTAAATTGATAGCTTCCACTAATTTCTCCCTAGCGATCCAAGCTGCCACCTGATGGGCAAACATTTAATGTGAGATTCACCGTAAATGAAAAAAAAACATTGTTTAACTGTATTGGTTTATGGATGTTCGATGTAAAAGTAAACAGTCTTACAGTGTCTCACCGTAAATCACAATTACAGTGATACATTGTCAAATTTTTAACATTGATTCTCCGTAATTTCAATGGAATATGTTTATAGTGTACATGTAGTGAGGCGGCAATCTGCCTTGTGTGCATAATTAGATGTAGATATTCACTGGCCCGGATATTTAGAGTTTATCTAGACCGAGAGTGTCAGAGTCACTGCCGTTTCATGATTCATCTTCTCTCCAATCTCGGACACCCACCACAAAGCCATGCTGTGATAGGACACAACTATATCAGGGTAGACGCTGGTCGGGGCTGTTGGAGTCAGCGAACAGGAACCGTAACTGGAAATAGAAAGTATGATGGGGGAGCTACCATCATACATTCTGGTTCTTGTTCACTGGTTCTAACCTACCAACAGGGATGGTTGACACAGACAAAATCCAACTTCAACTTGAACAAGGTCATGGTGATTGTTACCACCCTGGTAACAATCACCATGGCTGGCTCCTGACTGGGATGAGCGTTTACCAGGTGCAGCAGTCGTCATTAGGCTATAAAGAAAGGGTAGGTTTCGGATAATTAGCAGCTAGTATTTAAGTAGAAACGTTTCTTAAATCAAATTAGATAATACAAGATACTGAAATACCTAGATGGAACTTAGATATATCTACGTAGACGTATGGATAACCATTTACTGAAGTCCTGGGTGGGTAAAGGGCGGGGGTACTATGGAATTAATAATGCATGTTCCTCTGGCCAATGGTGCGTCGGGAACCTGAAAGATGTTTTTCTTGGCCTTGGGGTGGGTGCGGGGTTGATCATTTGTTAACAACAAGAGGGGGATAGTTCAACCTCTCTTGCAATGTGTGTGTGGGGGGTATTTCAGCTTTAATAAAGGCCTGCATGTTACTATGCATTTCAATCTCGCTTATGCATTGCTGCGTGTAACGCCCCCCCCCCCCCCCCCCGTTTTAAAATGGCCACTCCCTTATTGCTGTCTACTGTTGGTGCGTCGTGCAGTAATGCTTCGGGGAACAAAGGCGGCCTCGGCCAGGCGCTCTCCGCTCCGGCCATGGTGACAGGGGCAGCCACAACAAATACTGGCATGCCCTGCTCCTCCCCTCTCTACCCTGCTGCACTATACTACGCTGCACCCCCTATAGGCGTCTAGCCGGTTGCATTATCAACCAATGAGAAAATTCCCCGGCCTTCACTGCGGAATTCTTAGGGGGCATTATGTAACAGCCTGTACCCATTGTGATTGCTGTATCAGTGCTTATCTCGCTGGTTACCAGATCAAACAATGGTGCCCCCTACTAAGGAACCTGCAACATCGGTATACCCATGCACACGCCCCCTCCCCCTGTGGGATCCCCCCTACTATATACTACTATAACCGCGGTGCTCCCTATACCATCTTAGGGAGTGATCATTTTTTATCAACAGGGCGGGGACCCCTTGACCGGGGGAGGGGGGGGGGTAAAAAAAATTAACCTGTTTTGGGCCAAAAAGCCAGCGCGTTACTATGCTTCATAGGGCCCGCGCGCGCGCCGATTTTCGACCCGTAGGGAGAGGGGTTTAAACAAATTCGACCTGTTGACCGGGGGTGGGGGGAGGGGGGGGGGGTGGACACAATTTCACGCGCTCTGTGCGAAAACCAACCCCCGCCCTGTTCTCAATTTAGATTATTTGAATTAACCTATTATTATTTAGGGAGTGGTCATTAGGTAGTCTGTGTTATATACTTTTATGGGGAATCCTCTTGACTCTTTGCTTTGTACGAGTAGGCAAAAGTATGCACCGCGTATTGCAATCAGGATATATATTCATTTCAAAATCTCCCAGTTAAATGAAAATGACCAGTCCGCGAGTTGATGGTGGCAGGGCGGGGTTCAATGCCGGCGCGTCCCGCCAGATAGGTGCCAGAAACGGCGGCAGTGGCATTCCTGCAAACTAACTGAAGACGTCATGCGTTCAGAAATAACCTCTACTCCACCCAACTCCCACGCCATGTGAGGCCAAGAGTACAACAAGGCCCGCCCACCCCGCGGTAGTCATCCCCACGTGTGTATACAGACCGTCCACGTGGCCGCCCAGGTGTGTCTAGGTACTCGGTGTACGGGCACCAAGGTACAGCCTTACAGACACACACAGACTCTGTCAGCTCCTGCCGCCACACTCACAGACTGATCCTCCTCCTGCTCCTGACGCGGCATGTGCTCCTCACCCTAGCATGGATTATCCACCTGTGTCGGAGACGCGGGGGAGACGCCGGACCCGGCACGTGGCCGCGGCGCCATTTGCATATTGACCATATAAGGCAGGTGGCGGCCCCTAGCGGCAGGTGATGCGGCGGCGGGACTTCCATCAGTCAGGCACAGGAGGCTGCCCCACCCCCCACACTCAGCTGGATGTCTGCTACTGGACACACCCCACACCACGACCGAGTCTTACCATACTCACAACCAAACACGCCCAGCTAACTCCACTATTACTGGTAAGTGTTTTTCTTCATTCCAATGAATCCCTACAGCGGTCCATGTGTCTTTTTATATTTCCACCCACTTGCCCCGAGCGGACGACCAAAGACGTGTACTTTGGGTGTGTCCCATGTATTTGTCATGTCCACAGGTGTTCCACACCCTTACCCATAAAATGACTTTACAAACTTGGGGAATGCATATTTGCCCTTATTCTTTTTAATGTCTGGGCATATGTCAATTTGATAGTGAGTCAGTGACATGCTCTTTGGTTCACGGTGGGGTGTATATAAGAGGAGGCCTGTGGTACACGATACCCCATGAGGTGTGTGCGGCTTATAAAACAGGTGAGGTGGGGTAGCCCTGTATAAGTTGTTTTTTTAAATCAGCTACATTTCCAGATGATTAAGTTTAAAAACCAGCTACATTTCCAGATGATTCTGCGGTATATATGGAAGGGAAACCTGATACTACACATGGGTGGGGTATTGCACAATGTGTATCCTGGGATACATTGATCCCATGAGATCATCAAAGTATCAACAATGCAAATGCAGTTGTGTTCCTGTTGTGGAATAACAGGCGATCTTGCTGGAGTGTAATTCATACCACATTCTTCTCACAAATTCTGACTTTCTAAATTTGACCTGACATACCCAAGTACCCGTAGATCGACATATAGGCCTATAAGCGTGAAGCTGGATGGATTATCAACCAATGAGATGACCCCATTATTCACTGCATAATTATTAGGGTGCATTATGCAACTTCTGGTACCCACCCTGGTAGCGGTTATCAGTGCTTATGCTGCTAGTACCAAATCAATTAACAATGGATGCCCACATAAGGCCTCCCGCTACCTTGGTATAGGTTGGCGTCTTCAAGCCATAAAGCACAGACTCCCGGCACAGACCCCCAAAGATGCCAGAGTTATATATATATATATATATATATATATATATATATATATATATATATATATATATATATATATATATATATATATGTGTGTGTTTTTTAGAGCAATATGGTATCATTAAATCATTGAAATTAGGATAAAACCTGACAATATATACTGTAAACGTAGATATTTTCGCGCAGCTATATTTTCGCGCACCTTGCACATAAAGGCATTTTCGCGCAATCATATTTTCGCGCAGCTGCAATCAGGTGATCTTTAGCTACATGTCAGTTTTTACGGTTTTTCAATCGGACAATTATTAAGGGTTTTACAGCTCAAAATCATAGTTCAAATGGGGGGTCTAAGATTATTCTATTGTGGAAATATATAGCACTGTATAACATAGCATAGCACAATAGTTTTCTTAGTATACAAGTTGTCAGGATGAGATTTTTTTTATTATTCATTTTTAAGATTATGAGGTGAGTTGTAAGGGGAAATCTCGTTTGATGGATTGGTTATTTGATAGTGTAGAACCAATATCTGTCTAAGCCATTCTCAGTTCCGTTTTTCCATACAAAGAATCCCCACCCTTCTAGTCTTTCAAATGATAACAATTCAGATATCTGAATGTCATTAGGTTTGTCTTATGTCCATGGGGTGATGCCCTACACTAGAAAACATTGTAAGAAAAAAAGAAAAAAAGATTAGGGTTGGATCAAAATTATAGGTTTGGTTTGGTTACCGCAATACAACTTTGTTTTTGGTTTAGCCTAATTGAGTCTCTACTGCAGTGCAATAAAGAGTGCCAGACATCGTTGGAAAGCTAATTTTTTGTGCAATATTTTGGCGCACATCATATTTTTGCGCACATACCTATGTGCGCGAAATGCGCGAAAATATGTACCGTGCGAAAATTAATACGTTTACAGTAAGTAACTGTCCGGCGGACTTAAATGCCCAGAACCTATTGTACTACATACAGCAAGAGTATCAGTCCCTTAAGAACCTTTGATTGATTGCTGTGGTGAGGGCCATCCACCCAGATTGACACATAAAGTGTTATTAAAGGGAGCTAATGACCCTTGACTAACTGCCTGGTGCAGGGTGGCGCGACCTGCCTGGGTGAATTTATATCATATAGTACATATGGGACTTCATAAACTGAAAGAAACATTGAATTAATCTTATTTTCCCCATTAATGCATATTGTATGATGTTGTGTTAAGGATCCACAAAAATTACATTTATTTAATGTACAATAGAAAATTGTTCTCCATGTTCTACATGAATTTACCCATAATGTGTCTTGAAGGAACGGTCACCACACATTCAGTATAGGGTTATATATTATTCTAATTATCATCTTATTCTCTATATATGCAGTATCTGTATTTAATTAAGTATGTTGAATGATAGGAAAGTGGGTAATGTTAATCATACGCAAATGTGATAAAATTATTGTTTAGGCTGTGTTTGGTGCGATACCATCTTTAAATACAGTTTAAGCTATCGTAATACATACCTCTACCGCTTTCAACTTCCACTTTCATTCTAATGAGTATAAGGTGGAGACCACTATATATTATATCACGTCTATCCTATAAAGGGGCCATCCATTAATTACATACGCACATTTTTGGCCAAAATAGACCCCCCCACCCCCCCTGTTGCACCATGTACGCATTTGGACTACCCCCCCCCCCCCCCATGCGTACATACGCATTTAACTTCCCCCCCCCCTCCACTGATAAAATAAAGGAGTCTTATAAAAATGACTGAGGAACTTTAGTGTTAAGGATTCGCAGTACCCAAATTACCCCTTCACCCTTAATTCATAGCTTAAAGTTGGTATCCCAACTGTTGCGGTGACGAATTTCCACTTCCAGCATGGGGATAAGCATGCTGATGTTGTAAGACATATGTGAAAGTATTAAAGCTCTATGAGAACTATTTCCATACAAAAATCCCCACACAGTAGCAAAAATGAATTTTCACTGAGCAGTCAAAAATAAAGCAATTAGCATGCCTCTCTTCTAAACCACAAGGTGGCAGCTGTGTATAGTGTTTACAAGATATTCCAATTGCAGACCCAGTAGCTCAACTCCATTCATGAACACATTAGTGCATTGACATCTGCACAGGTGGCAGCATATCTCAGATGGTTTGCCAATGCTTGAGTTTTCTCCATGAAAGCTGTTATTACACACTTTACATTAAAGCCTTTAAGACTCTTGGGACCAGAATTAAGCACCCATTTCAGAATAAAAGTATACATTCAGGACTTTAAGGTGATTATTGAGAGGGGTCAATTCTAGTCACCCCAATTGGGATACCAACTTTAAGTGAGTGTTCATTTATTAATTACCGGGGGGGGGGGTGGTGAGATTTCACGCGGAGGGGCATATTTTTTTTACGCCCCCCCCCCCTCGAGAGCGCGTGGAATGTTTTGCGGCCCCCCTTGCTGAAGGCGCCGAAAAATTTTCGCCCCCCCCTTTGATCTATAGTAAAAAGGGGCTTAAATTTGTACGCCCCCCCTCAAGAGGGGGCAGAATGTTTTACGCCCCCCCCCCCTCAGGAGGGGTCAGAAAACCCACCACCCCCCCTGTAACTAATAAATGAACACTCCCTAAAAAAGGAAGGAGTTAGGACAAATTTCCCACTTGTCAAAAGATTCCTCCGAGCTTGGGGGATGGGGCTGGTCAGGGCTGAGTCATATAATTATTGCATTCTAGGGGGGGGGGGGGTGTTTGGTGAATATAGCAGGTACCGGTAGGGGTCATGGTGATGAAAAAGGCCCTCAAGGGGGGGGTGGGTGGGTTGAGAAAACTGGACAAGCCTCCATGATGGGGTGATAAGAACCAAATATGTCCATTACATTTTAAACTCAGAACGTAGGGGGGGGGGGGGTTCTTAGGGCTAGTTAGTGGGGGGGGGGGAGCAAAAAATATTTCGTATGTTTGGAAAATCCAAAAGAAAATTTTCTCAATATGGTTGGATATTTGGACCAGAAAAAGTACCAATTTTAGTCGAAAATGACCAGAAAATCGGCCCTATGCGTACACAATGCGTATGCCAAAATGGGCCTAGACCCCCCCCACCCCCCCTGTACGCATCTGTACGCATTTGGCCTAACCCCCCCACCCCCCCTTCATGCGTATGTAATTAATGGACGGCCCCTAACCCATTTATAGATATGCAAAATATGTTAATGACAACTGCAACATAATGATGTGCATGCAGTTTGCCGAGTATCTAAGACAAAGTGTGCAAGTTCGTCGTTCGCATCCTCCAACCATGTTTAACTTTCAAGACAATTTGCAGATATTCTGGAAGGGGCAGTGTGTGGGGGGGGGGGGGGGGGGGCTGCATGGTTCTATAGTCTTACCATAACCCTTCTCAACCACACTGCATGGTGCTTGTGAGGTGGCAGATAAATAGACATAAAACAGGGCTGGTTATACATGTACTTGGGGGGCCAGAAAGACCAAATGCTGATATTTAACTTTAGGTTGGTGTGGAGCCCAATAATCTGTCTGAGTATTGTACTAGGGTATATTTAGTGTGCTGATTCCGAATCTGGCATATGTAAAGTGAGATTTGTGTCGCAACAAGGTCAAATTCAGGCTGGCCCCCCAATTAATGTGTGAGGGGGAGTTCTACGTACAGGGCTGAGGGCCCATGCCCCTAACAACTGCCCCTGATGGGCACATGTTGGATGTAGAATATACGTCATGTGTATATATGGGAACAGGTTACATACGTCATATATGAATATATATATAGACACACACACACACGGGGATAGGTTGGCTCCAGGCACGGCTCGGTATATCTGTCCGTGGATGAAAGGGGACGAGGTGCATCGTGACTGGGCTGCTTGTAGTATATCATTTTCTTTGCATAAGTATGGCCATGTCGTGGAAATGGAAGCGGCCATTGGACGGGTAAGGGGATGCATGTGTGTGGGTCTGTGTGTGTGTATGTAGCTTATGAACTTGCATTAGGCCTATACCCCACCGTCATCACGACTATGTGGAGATTACTCCAGTGCTGGTCAAAGTAACATGTCTAACTGCTCAATCAGCCTGGCTCCATCTGGTTCAATTGGTTCTCAGCGCGTTGAGTTAGTTAACATAGCCCAAAGGATGATATCAAATGTAGGTCTGATATTGCTATAATTTCATCCATCCCTTTAAAAGACATTTATCAGGGGCCGTACATAAGCTACGTCACGCCACAGGGGCTGGGTGACATACAATATTAGAGGTAATTACAATAGCATGAAAATCTATAAATTGAATACAGAAGAGCGCTCAATACGTTGGGGGGTTATCTGCCTCGATCTGCTTCGCCGAGTGAGACAACCCTCAGTGGTGAACACTTCTCATAAACATGTGTAATCAGCGGCGGATCTCGAGGGGCGCGCGGGGCCGCTCGAGATCCCCCCGTTTTGGGGCCAAATTTACGTAGCTTTAAAGATGACTAAAGGGCGGTCAAAAATTGTCATTGCAGCAATCCGTGAGGAAAGCTGCGATCGCTGCGATGATTCACGACTAATTTATGTTACCCTCAAGATGAAAAGAAAAATCATCGTAAAAATGTGCAAAGTCATACAGGGCCCGGTCACACTGTTGTAGAAGGTGTGTTTCAGGTAACACGGTCGGAAATTAGGGCAGCTAGGCCAACCCAACCCCAAACATAAAGAATGTCCCTTTATATGCAATGAACCATGTATATCGTTTAAACGATTCAATCTGCTATTCAAACCCACATAGTGATACGTTGTAACTGTCAGATTAAACGTAACTGAATATAGTATACTGCGATTTATGGTGATTTATGTGAGTCTTCCACGTCCTCCGTCCTCCCTCACCTGGTGCACGTTCACCCCTCCCCGATCCCGCCCCCCCCCCCCTCCCCTCACACATCACCCCCACAAGGCAGGTTGCCCAACTGGATTAACGCTCTTGAATGGACCCTAACCGCTTCCTGTTGCCCAACAATGACTCTCCAACGAGTCCAAGTGACGGCGGCCGTCGCCTAGAAGGGTGTATTTCACATATTGTGGCAACAATGGCCTATGTTTGCCTGTATCCAATAACCAATGTTGCGGCGCCGCTAAGCACTTAATTGCCACTGGCACCTGTCTAAATGGCCTATACCAACCTGCCTGGGGCAGCGTGGTTGATCTCTCACCAATGTTATTTATATGGCGTTAAGCGATAAAGCTCATGATAATTCCTTCCGTTTCTGCAGGTTCTCCCCCGACACCAGTGGCGGATTTAGAGTGGGTGGGGATGGAGGGGGCGCCCCCGCCCCGTCTTTGGCCGAAATTTACATTCATCTACCATAAAATTTGGTCCAAAGGTTTAGTAGGAAGACTTTTTCCAATAGCGCCCGCCTGACCTTTTCAAAATCCTGGATCCGCCACTGGACACAGTGTGGTGGGGTTGTACTTTGTGTTTAATAGAGAGAGAAAGAGAGAGACAGAGAGACAGACAGAGAGACAGAGAGACAGAGAGACAGAGACAGACAGAGACAGAGACAGACAGACAGACAGACAGAGACAGAGAGACAGAGAGACAGAGACAGAGAGACAGACAGAGAGAGAGACAGACAGAGAGAGACAGAGAGACAGATACAGATACAGAGTAAGAGAACGGAGGGACCGAGGTAGGGAGATAAATAGTGGGAAAGGAAGAAGGGAGCGAGAGAGGAAGGGAGAAAGGAAGGGAGATAGGGCGGAAGGGAGAGAGGAATGAACAGGGGAAGGGAGAGAGATATATCAGGCCATATCCTGGTTCCTGATACAATGCGACTTTAAATGATACCCGGGAAGGGCCATAACCCATTAGCCGATTTGGAGGCATTATCGGCCGATACATTGACAAAATTATACTACAAAGTACCACACTGGGTCTGTTTGTTGAGGGTGTATCGGCCGATAATGACTCCAAATCGGCTAATGGGTTATGGCCCGAAATGATCTGATCATTAAAGTCATGAGCATTTGGAGATCTGTGCAAATGGCATCTCCGGAATTTGTCATTGCCGTCTAAGTCGTAATGATAACATTGGTCCTGTGTGAGTCAGTTGGCCGCCTTGTGTAAGGGTTGGTGTGGGGGAGGAGGATAAACCAACAAGAACACACAGCCGTAATGTGCCACCACAACGCCGTCCTACACACCAAGTCAAGTGCATAATGAGAATAACCATGTCTTTTTATCCGAGGTGGAATTCAACAGACGCAACACACAGTGGAATGCTACTATTGGTCACCACACTTCTCAGTGCAAGATGTCTTATATTTATAACAGTATAGTGACACGGCAGAGGTTGACACTTCTCAGTGTAAGATGTCATATATTTATAACAGTATAGTGACACGCAGAGGTTCACACTTCTCAGTGCAAGATGTCTTATATTTATAACAGTATAGTGACACGCAGAGGTTCACACTTCTCAGTGCAATATGTCTTATATTTATAACAGTATATTCTCAGTGCAAGATGTCTTATATTTATAACAGTATAGTGACACGCAGAGGTTCACACTTCTCAGTGCAAGTGTGTAGGTGTCTTATCAGCTGCTTTAGTATCATGGCAGAAAGACTGCCGCTAACCTGGGTGACATGCCACCATTATTTACATCGCCCTCACCCCTTTGACAGCCTAACGGAACGGCTGCGGTGCCCTTGAACATTTAGCACGCCCCAGCATACTCTAAATCTCTCAAAGAGGCGTGGCCCTGCTGAAGAAAAAACAGATATATCAAGCCACGCTCCCGAGCATAATTGCTTAAGTCCTTTGTGTGCCATGTCCACAGTGAGCCCCGGGGCAACTGGAGTATGAAACTGTTTCATGAGAAAGGTAACTCGGTGTGAGGGGGAGGAGGGGTGCTCAGCATTGCACATTGCTCCAGGCGGCGACTTCTGATTAGATCTCTATTACATCGCCACCACTCCAGTGGATTTACGCACCTGTAAGTTATCGGTTTGTCTTATTCAGAACTTCAAGGGGTCATATGCTGGCTTTGTACCCGAAGTGATGTAGTCAGTGTGACCAAAGTAGCCACACCCATGGCGCACTGATAAAGGTATGGGGCTCCAAGTAAACGTATATGTAGGATAGGTGCACCACAGGTCGGCCGTTGCTGTATGTTCCTTTTGGCTTAATCGATGTTAATGCTGATACTTTCACACTTTACAAAGTAGAGATATTGAATGCGAGAATTATATCTACTATATATAATTGATCATTACGTTGTCCTTTCAAATTCATATTTATATCTTTATTGGAACATTTCAGTTGGTTTTCTCACCTCAAGTCAGCCAGATTGCATCTCAAGTCGTCCACCTCATGGCCAGCAATATAATGTTGGTTTATTTTGAATAAGTTATAACTCTATTAGATACTAAAGCTTAATATATAGGGTTTCAACAACTGGCATATTACAAAGTGAATGTGTGCATTATAATGATGATGAAGTGACAGGAACCTAATATTAGGGATGGGGGTGTTAAATGGCTGATTTTGTCCTTAGATTTCACTGACAGGCCAAACTATACATTCAGGTCCCAAAATGTTTTGAACACCCTTGACCCCCCTCTAATTGTTGAAGTAGGACCACTTGCATGCTAACATTAGAACAACTTGAACTGATATCAATGATGATGGCCCTTACCTAAAGATGTTATATTTATAGGATCATAAGAATATGTATTTTATTGTTCTCTGTCCAATATCAAGGTTTCTCACCATGTTGTGGTGAGGTGCTAAAACCATTCAAATATAATAAATGAATTATAATAGGCAGTGCACTGATGGTATGGAGAGTGCCCAGATGTACTCAGATATTTCCCCTCTTGGAATGGGTTTGGGGAGTCTGGGCTCCTACATACTCTTTAACCCTCGTTTTACCAGGTTTTTGCAGGTTGAGGGGAGGGGGGTCAGAAAAAAAAACACTTCAGGAAAACAGTGAAACCTTGGCACCCACCACTGCCATTGCTTCACCATTCATTTTAGGGTCATCTTATTTTCAGATTTACCTTGAATTATACTAAAGTGAATCACTGTATCATATGTTTCATTTTATGGTGGTAAGATTGAAACGCAAGCCCAGTAATCGTAGCCGCAAAGCGGCTAACCAGACTGGAAGTACCTTCTCAGGATTTCCCTGCAGGTGCATTCAAAGTTTTTGGTTCTAATCTCGATCAGTCTACCTCATATAATTTCATAAGCATAAATGCCATTTCCATAGGAAAAGGTTTTGATTTAAGTTGGTACACCATGGGTAATATAGTGCCTTCATAATGGTGCACCATGGGTAATACAGTGCCTTCATAATGGTGCACCATGGGTAATACAGTGCCTTCATAATGGTGCACCATGGGTAATATAGTGTCTTCATAATGGTGCACCATGGGTAATACAGTGTCTTCATAATGGTGCACCATGGGTAATACAGTGTCTTCATAATGGTGCACCATGGGTAATATGGTACCAACAGGCTGATGCAAGATCCCAGTCAACAATGAACGTCTTTCAACATTTTAAAACGTTTATGATTGGTTTAGTAGAAAACGTTCACACCTCAAACGTTTCTACATAGTTTTTGATGTCTCTATTGGCCCCAGTATCTGCTACCAGGGGACCGCACTGTCCTTCTGATGGAACTTCGCTGGGTCTCCACCTAATTGTCCTAATTGAAAAGTGTCATAACGATTATGATATCAACATCTTTTGATAATTGTAGATGCAATACCAGTATTTCATACCAAATCCGAGGATAAGATTATACGGTTGGATAAATCATGTCTCTACCATATATGGGCGATTTACAGGGCAATACGCTGATGGACACCCATTCTGTGGGAATAAAAAAGTATTATAAGTCCTACAGATTTCCCTCCTACTATATCTATCTTCATGTGAGAGATGTCCTGTCTCTCTTGGGATAGAAACTCAATTGCAAAGAGGTTCTCATATTGAGGAGGACCATGTGAATACCCATAGTCATTATTTACATGCAATTTACTTCTGAATGATATCTATTCTGAGATTATAGATATACACTATGAGAATACATTACACTGATAAATTATAATCCCTTATTATTTTTTGGCCATAATAACCTGAAATTAACGTGAGAAAAACGTTTCAAAAAATGTTTGGAAAACGTAAAATTGAGTCCACATTCTACGTCCCTTTAAAGTCCAAGAACCGTTTTCTAACCTTCTGACAACGTTTTTTGACGTCAATAAAACGTATTTTTGCTGACTGGGATGGGAAATAGGTTTCATGTACAATGGCGCATGATGGGTAATAGCATGCGTGTGTCTACACAATCTCTGTTGGCAGAGATTCCCTTACTCCCTCATCTCTGACCCACGCTACGGACTTCTCAAAAAGGAGGGAGGGAATTAAGGGGGCTCTTCTGTGAAAGAAGGGTAGAAAACAGGACTACTCTCATGCTTTCCTATCTATTAAACACTGCCAGTATCCCTCCCCGAAAACGGTTCTTCAGCAAATCTATAATTTCCACCAGGAAAACATGGCCAATATGTCTGTAACGCTCAGAATCTCTTAGCTTCTCTTGTCTTGAAGTCCTTTCACAATTTTGAATCGAATGGTTTACATGAAATTGCATATTTCAATGTTCATTGTGTAGCCGTCAATTTTGGCCCATTGGAGTGAGCACCGCCCATTTGGCGTAGAGATTGATTAGGAGGGACGGGAGCGAAATATGTGTCGAACGTAGATTGGTGTGTGAGTGGCTGACAGGCAGCATGTGGTGCGGGTTAACCCACGCACGGCTCCATGCCAGCTTCTACACGGCCACGGCTCATGGACAGACATGACCTCTGACACTTGTAATATATTTACACATGTAGTATCTAAATATAGGCATCCCCCCGGCCAGTTATGACGATGTAGACTATTATAAATACATATATAAACATATAAATATAGACGACGGTACTTTTTGGTGGTGACGGATTTACCAGTTGTGTGTCATCAGGAGTTGGACTGAAGCCTAACTGTGGGAATGAGACCATTCATATATGAACACATGGATAAGGGACAATCTATGGCGAAATATTGACGATAGATGTCTCCACCCGTGGGACTGAATTGTATTTCTGTAGGCTTCAGCTCTCCCTCAATCTCCAATATCCACTGGCGGATCATGGCCGCCACTCTGTTCTAGTGAGAGCCAAACCTCTGCTGGAGATTGAAGTCCACATTGGAGATTCGAGGCACGCAGAGACCACTCTGCCGCAAATTGGGTAAGGGAGTCAAACAGTTGGTTATCATTTGTCCCGCTACATGGTAGCGTTATACTTAAAATATTGTTCTTTATCATATTTTCAACTTACAACTATGAGTGTTTGTATGTTTTAAGGTAGGAAGATCCCCGGAATGGTATGAGAATAATACCAAAGCTCCAGGCCAGACATTATTCTGGTATTCTTTTGGGAATTTGGACCAATGAGAATCCAGCATTTCAGTTAGCACCCCTCCCCCTATTACTTAGGGGCCATCCATTAATTACATACGCATATTTTTGCCCAAAATAGACCCCCCCACGCCCCTGTTGCACCATGTACGCATTTGGACTACCCCCCCCCCCCCATGCGTACATACACATTTCACTTTGACCCCCCCCCCCCCCACCGTGTTAAAAGAAAGGGGTGTCATGAAATTCACAGAGGAACTTTTTTCTAGGGGTAGCAAGTGAGATAAGACGCCATGATGGGGGAGTCAAACTATTATCAGTAGCGTAGGAAAGGGGGCCGCCTCCGCCCCCCGAAATCACAGAGGATGGTGGGGGGGGGGGGGGGTGCTGAATATGTTTGGGTCCCCCAAAATTTGCCAAGACCCTATACAGTAAAACTTCGTTATAAGGAGGACATTGGGACCAGCGCAATTTGCTCCTTATAAGCAAGGTCTCCTTATAAGCAAGGTCAGCCTATTAAGGCCCAGACAATGTTCAGTACACTCCCTACAGGTGTCTCTCATACCCTTATAGACTTGATTTGAATACAATTCAGATGGGTGTGTGTGTTATCACAAGTCAACAACCCTTCTAGATCCCCTTCATAGAGCTTTTGATCTCCCATCCTCCCTGAGGCAGCTACAGAGCTGTTCTCCCCACATCTCTAGGCTGGGGCAGTGGGCAATTTAAAGCAGTATGTGACTGTAATCCTGAGTTATGACTTCCCTGGGTAAGGTTTGCATGTAAGAAATGACAAAATGAGCCACAATTACCTCCTTATATCAGAGGTTAAGGTAAAAACGCCTCCTTCTAAGAGAGTTTTCTTGCCATATAAATGTATAGGAAAAAATCGGGACCACACAAATCGGCTCGTTATGAGCAAGGTCTCCTTATATCAGAGTTCCTTATAACAAAGTTTCACTGTAATACAATACACAAAATTCCCGAACTTAATTCTCCCACATAGTGAAAAGTGGGGGCAGAGGGGCGTGGGCCTCCAATCAGAACTTAAGGGGGCTCAAACAATTATTTTATTTACATTTCAGACTGTTTGAGGTAGCCCCCCTGAGCCCCCCTGAGCCCCCCCCCACCCCCCATGAAAATTTGCTTCCTATGCCTCTGCTAAATATGGTCCATCTAAGTACATGCACTCACGACCAGGCGTCATTCCACCAAAGTGCATGCAATGTTGGAGGAGGGGCACAGGGAGTGAGAGTCACGTTTATTTTTGCCTAATTGGTAGGGGGGGGGGTCGGAAAAATATATGCCATGTTGGGAAAATAAATACAGCCGCCCCCCCCCCCCCCAGCTAGTAATAATTGACTAAAACTTTATGAAGTTTAGGTTACGGGTGCAAGAAAAGTTTAGTTGGATATTTGCACCCGAAATGTACTAATTTCAAACCAAAATGACCAGAAAATCGGCCCTTATGCGTACACAATGCGTATGCCAAAATGGGCCTGGACCCCCCCCCACCCCCCCCCCTGTACGCATCTGTACGCATTTGGCCTGACCCCCCACCCCCCCTTGATGCGTATGTAATTAATGGACGGCCCCTTATTGGTCAACCATAAATTCTCGCATTCCGGTACATACACCATTATGATTCGTCCAAAGGGTGAAATTCCACCCCCCCCTCCCCTTCTTTGATGGGCTCGAGCTGCTATGAAAAAAGTTTCTTCTAAGTGACAGTCCTAAAATAATTAAGTAATAGGTTTTTTATCTGAAGACCTGCCAGGGTGTGATCCCGGGGTGATCCCAAAAGACAACACTACGCCCAGAAAAAAACGCTGCATACCTTGGTGTACCTTGTCGCCAAAAGCATTCACTTAGACCAGATTGATGCCTTAGACGTGCACATAGCTTGACTGGCGATATAGTAGGTTAGTCACTCAGGTAGAGGTACTAAGAAAAGGTCTCTCAACCTAACATAGATCACTACATATGTTCATCATTCGCTCATACCTTAGGGTGGGGAATGCAATGGGGACGTCTGGGATAGTTATGGGCTGGGAATATTGGGTACACCCTAAGAAAAGTGAGAGTCATTGTCGCTAAAACTACCCTCACCTGAGAGTCAGGCAGTGCCGGACCCTCAGGTGAGGGTAGTTTTAGCGACAATGACTCTCACTTTTCTGTGTGTGTAGTCAGATTGTAGGATCGTGAACATAATGACAAAGATATGACGGACAAACATATGCTTTGATTATTAAAAAAGGGGTCGAAATCAAATGTAAATCTACGTTTTAATTTGTAAATGATTGTAGGTTTCTTTGTGATTTTGTTGGAGGTTAAATCATGTAAAGTAGTACACAGAGGCAAATATCAGAGTCACCCAATGTCGCCAATACTACTCTCAGACAAGGGTCAGGCACTGCTGGACTATAATAGATGGGTCAAGGGCCATTCTAGTGAGGGTCAGGCTAGGCTGGACATTCAATAATAGGCTGGACCTTGGCAAACTTGCTTGAAGGTCTGGCCATGCTGGATCCTCATGCCATAGTCTGGCAATGCTGGACTCTTGGGAGAGTCTCTATCAGCCTGCAAGAGTCCAGCATTGCCAGACTATGGCATGAGGATCCAGCATGGCCAGACCTTCAAGCAAGTTTGCCATGGTCCAGCCTGTTATTGAATGTCCAGCCTAGCCTGACCCTCACTAGAATGGCCCTTGACCCATCTATTATAGTCCAGCAGTGCCTGACCCTTGTATGAGAGTGGTTTAGGCGACATTGGGTGACTCTGATATTTGCCTCTGTGTACAAACGTTGCGGAACATATCCAGGCCTTAACATTTCTTCTATATCTATGTTCAGTATCTCAGTAGGTACCTATATAGAAACTATGTTCAGAAACGTCCAAAAAGCATGGTTGTGTTCACGGGGAGGTCCCTAATGACTAGTTACTGTGGTGTTTTTCAGACATTTATACAGTGCTTTGTAATTTTTGTTGTAAGGTCTGACACTTTTATTCTAGGTTGTGTTTGCCGGTCAATAAAAACTGAAATCCTAGTAATTAACTGTGCCAATCAGGGTTTTCAGACACCCAAGATATGTGCCTTTCAGTGTGATATACTTGTATTAAGATGAATTGAGTTTTTGAAATCTTCATTGTTGGCCCCAGAAAGTGGCATTTTTCATAATGCTGACCAATATGCCCAGTTTTAAGGTGGGACAATGGATGGTGTAACACATAACAAGGAAAAGGACATGACAGGACAAACAACAAAAACATGAATCCCATTGAGTGTGGTGGTGAGGGCCAAGCCCTGTTAGATAAGAAAAAAAGGAGAAAAAAGTGGCCTAAACCCAAAATAGGCAATGTCTAAAGATGAGATGAGTACTACTAAAAGACCAGTGAGGTGTTAAAGTATGCCCATATGTGTTTATAGACTAGACAGGCAGTGGCGTAGGAAAAGGGGGGGGGCAGGGGGGCCCGGGCCCCCCCAATCACAGAGTAGGGGGGGCTTGAATATGTCTGGGCCCCCCAAAATTTACCAAGACCCTATGATTTAATACACAAACTTTCCAAAATATACCTTTCCCACATAGGGAAGAGTGGGGACGTTGGGGCCTGGCAACCAATCATTACTAAAGGGGGCTCAAATACTACTTTTCTATACATTTCCTATATGAGCGTGTATATGCATTTTCATGATTGAAAGCCGATATTCAAGGCCGGTTGGTTTAGGCCCCCTCTGGGCCCCCCCAATGAAGGTTTGCTTCCTACGCCTCTGAGACAGTGGTAATGAGCAACTACCTGGTACAAATGTACTTGATAGCTACTTATGGGGACCCCAAATGTCGGAAGCCAGATAGTAGACTAATAGTCTATAAATATCCGACCAACCATATGAAAATGAAAGAGAAAGAAAAATAAGAAGGACAGTAGAGGCCTCCTGTGTTTTATTTACCAATTGAAGTTTTTTTGCAAACATTGTACCCTAGAATTAAACACAAAAGAGGTGTCTAAACATAATTGTTTTGTCTTAATTATGTCAAAGCTTTCAATCTTTTATCTAGCATTTTCAATAGATAACTCTCAAGATTCTCCAGAATATGAAATTGTCAGCGTAGAAATTTAGCAAATTGTCCCCCATTATATATATATAATTCATGATACCACTTACATGGGAAATGCATTGCTTGTCGAACCTGCCAATTGCTATACTATGGAATTGGCTGACCTGAATACATTAACTTCACTGTAAAAAAATTCCGTTAAAACAAATGACATTCACTGGCAACACTGGCTGCCGGACTTGCACCCTAAAAATAACGGTCACCGTCTGTTATTATAACGGTGAAAGTCCGGCACCCAGTGTTGCCAGTGAATCTCCGTTAATCTAACAAAATACTGAACATCACTGTTATTTTAATACAGTGCCTGAACAGTAGTTTTAACTTATATCTAACTCATTTATCCCAGTATTTTTCCGTCCATTTATCCACCTATACCTAACTCTATGCACAATATGTTTCCATGCCAAATTTGGTACCATGTCCAATCAGCAATAGCATCTTTGTGTCAAGACTTCAGGCCTAATCATTAGGAATCTATGACAGCCTTATAAAATGCTTCATGACACTTTGTAATGCCAGTCCATGAGAAGAAGTCACTCTTGGATGGCTACAGAGAAAACCTTACAGCTGTTTATCTATATATTTTTCTCATTACCACAAAAATGGTGTTCTTGGCATCCATGAAAATCTCCTCATGAACCATACTGCCACCTGGTGTGATAAAACTAAACATCAATTAAATGAAGCTTCACAGTAAAATAAATAATCTGTGTTTCACTGTAAAATAAACTGTGTTTCACTGTGCTGAATTACAGATATTCAAAGTAAAATTGATCGATTTTACATTGCCCCACTGTAATAATATATAATGATGATCCACCGTAAAATTTTACATTGATTCTCTGTATATTCAACGGAATGTTTTAAAAAGACAAAGCTTCACCGTAAATGAATAAACTGTGTTTCACCGTACTGGATTACAGATATTCACAGTAAAACTGGTTGACTTAACATTGCCTCACCGTAATCACATTTACGATGTTCCACCGTAAAGTTTTGCATTGATTCTCTGTATATTCAACGGAATATTTTTACAGTGTTGGCTATGAATTCGTATACATGACGTTTTTAAAACATGCATATATCCTTTTATTTTTGCAGAGTGCTATGAAGGTCCTATCAATGCTATTAGTCTACACATTCCTGGGCAGCATGGCCACGACCGAGGGAGGCCCACTCATGAAGGCGTTGGTTGTGCATCCAGAGGCCGGTCAGCATCCACATCGTCATGGCCATGGGTCTGATCACCGCCGGCAGCGCCACCAACCTGCCACAGACACACACCAACCTGCCACAGACACACACCAACCTGCCACAGACACACAACAACCTGCCATACACCAACCTGCCACAGACACACACCAACCTGCCACAGACACACACCAACCTGCCACAGACACACACCAACCTGCCGCAGACACACACCAACCTGCCACAGACACACAACAACCTGCCGCAGACACACACCAACCTGCCGCAGACACACACCAACCTGCCACAGACACACACCAACCTGCCACAGACACACAACAACCTGCCGCAGACACACACCAACCTGCCACAGACACACAACAACCTGCCGCAGACACACACCAACCTGCCACAGACACACAACAACCTGCCGCAGACACACACCAACCTGCCACAGACACACAACAACCTGCCACAGACACACACCAACCTGCCGCAGACACACACCAACCTGCCACAGACACACACCAACCTGCCACAGACACACACCAACCTGCCACAGACACACACCAACCTGCCGCAGACACACACCAACCTGCCGCAGACACACACCAACCTGCCACAGACACACAACAACCTGCCACAGACACACAACAACCTGCCACAGACACACAACAACCTGCCACAGACACACACCGACCTGCCACAGACACACACCAACCTGCCGCAGACACACACCAACCTGCCGCAGACACACAACCGAAGCCACACCAGACAATGTTCACACACCAGGAACTGGTGAAAGAGCTCAACCATGAACTAAGACTAGCTCTCCCAATAAACCCTGCACTATTATCCTCCAGGGTGAGTTTTGGGCGAGTGAAGCCGCAGTTCCCCCCGTTTGAAATGCTTGCCGACTCATGGGAAGGCAGTGGGGAGCGGGCGGACGACCTCCAGCTGAAGGATGACCTCCAGCTGAAGGATGACCTCCAGCTGAAGGATGACCTCCAGCTGAAGGATGACCTCCAGCTGAAGGATGACCTCCAGCTGAAGGATGACCTCCAGCTGAAGGATGACCTCCAGCTGGAGGATGGCCTGGAGGGGCAGGACTCTAGCGGCAACACCGAGAACCAACAGGAAGCTGAAGGACAAACGCAGACGGCAACAAGGTCAGCCAGAGTTGGTGAGGAGTATAATGGACGCTCATCCCCCACCCCGCGGCGCCGTCCTGCACCGTCCAGCACCGACCAGGAAGAGGCCGGAAGTGGCCAGCTGCCGTCAGGGGGCAGCTCGGAGGGTGCTGCGCGCGCACGCCGGTCGGTTCCGGCGGCGGACCTGGTGCAGGTGCCGGTGTGTGAGAGTGTGAGTGAGTGGGTGGAGCGCGAGGCGGCAGAGGACATGTGGGGCAACACGGTGCGCGTGCTACAGGAGATAGACGTGGGCGGCACGCGGGTGAACCAGTACTTCTACGAGACGTACTGCCGCGACACGCGCGCCTCCTGCCGGGGCATCGACACGTCCCGCTACCGCTCCGTGTGCCGCAACAAGCACATGTGGGCCTACGCCAAGGTGGAGACCCGCTCCGGGGACGTGGGCTGGAACCTCATCCGGATCCGGGGGTCGTGTAACTGTGCACTCTACACCAGGTACTCCAAAGGCCACTTTGACATTACACAGCTTATAGGGAAGAGGTAATAATGGACAAGTGGCAATGCTGACGTGTATGTTGGTGTATATATGCCATGAAGCCCCCTGTGTTCAGTATGTCTTAGTGTGGGCATCCTCCGTCCGCGTCCGTCCTATTTATTGACAATATTCAGTGTGTGTGTGTTTACTATTCTGGAAGTAACTCACATCCACCACGGTGCGGGATCACCAAATGTGAAATAATGTATATTTATAAATGTAGAATGACGTCAATACCAAGCAGCGTATGGTCCTCATGATGTCAACAAATCTGGTCAGGATGTTCTATGATACATCCGTACTAATCGTTTATTGTGAACAATATCGGTCATTACTGACCTAAGTGTCATATTTATTGGGATGAATTATGCCGGCGCTGGTACGCTGTGCGGTGTCTAAATAATGTGAACTAGTCTTCATTTAGTTATCATCAATTTAATTTATTGTACATTGTACCTCACCAATTCATGTCTTCCACCCCAGTCCTAGATACTAGGATGGAACTTCAATTACCCCGTTACTACCAACGTTTATACATGTACCTTACTTTAATGGATATGCTAGCACCATGCGTCAGCGTTTGAGGAATATACTCCGTAGAAGTTTGGTCTGAGGGAACCCTGATAATAAAACTAAACCATATTGATAACCGTTGGTGCTGTCTACCGTTGGTGCTGATTTGTAATTGGGGCGCATGGTACATGTAGCTGTAATTGCCCGGTCACTGACATGGTTTAATTATAATCAGGTCAGATCATGAATATTTATTAGTCACATGATCTTAACTCAAATCTCCCGCCGTTGTGCACGGTTTCTTTGTCTGGCAGTAAACCTCCTAGGTGGTGGACGTATGTATTTTTCCCCGCCCGCCCTCTTCCTGTAATTTATAACTCAAAATTAATGTTTGAGTCTGTAGTAAAGGTATTAAGGACTGGTTGTATTGCATATTCATGCTTCTCCATATGTTCTCATTTGTGACCCTAATTGTTATCAATTAACTAATTAACTGTCCCAGGTGATATCATTAATCTATATGGTCATACCAGGAGTTTGTTTGTGGGGCCTGGCCCGGTACATATAGTATGGTTTAACTTGCTTATAGTCATAATTGCCACATTGTATCAAATGCTGTAATAATTACTCATTCAGTTAAACTTAAAATAAAAATTATAATTCCAAACCTAAATCAGTGTGTCTCGGTCAATTAACACAACCGTATCCTGTACATCGCGCAAGGGATTTGGTGATCGATATCGATATGGCATATTTCATTGAATTAGTCGGTCCATTATTATTACATTGCACTATAAGTAAAACTGGCTCTGTGTATAGATATGATAGTATCGGTGAAGAACTGTTAGTTTGGGTTATTCCTGTGCACTACATTCGGCGACCACTTGCTGGAATTGGGAAAATACAAAGAAAACGGTGTGAGGAAGTACATTATTCCACGAATTAGATCCTAATATACTAGAACATAAGGACAGTTCCCAAGCAACTGTCGGAGGTAGTGAGGGATCCGAAATAGTAAATGTCGGAGGTAGTGAGGGTTGACTGTACGTTTTTATACATGTACACCTTAGTCCAGCATCACTGTAAAGCTCAAGTTGCCTTGTAGGCGTGCAGTGTGTGCTGGGTAAGAACTCCCACTCCCTGGTACATTCCTGGTCGTCAATCAGTTAGTGTCAGACCCACACACCCTCATGTATCCTTTATACATTTGTATATACACGGAACAAGTGTTCGTGTACTACGACCGGACCATAATGTACATGGTCCTATGCCTGCATTGTAGCACCTAATTTCCATTAGACGATCTATAATACTCTATCTGCCGATGGATCCACCGCAAACATATCTGCGAAACATCTAAAAACTACTGGTCACCACTTATAGCATCACTATCAATATGGGTCTCCCATGCCAGCTCTCATGCTACATATGACATATATCAGTAGGCACACTAATAAAATCAAAGCAGCTAAGGTTATCAACGAGAACATTTTAGTATCTTCTAGGTGAGTGTCATGAAAAAAATGAGTTAAAGGTTGTCCATGTGATGACCTAGCAGGTTACAACCCCACAAGACAACAGTAGGCTTGTCTGACTGACAATGTTAGCCCATCTTGGGTAATCTAGGGTGTGAATCCCACTGGGTTCTAAGCCTAAGCATGCATATACTTATGGTTCATGTTTGTCTAAACTTTTGAGGTTTGTAACCGCTTAATCATATAAAGGTATGTGGTAAGGGGAAACTCAGTCCTAGGGTAGTACCAGGGACTTCCCTCTCATATCTCCTATTAAGAGTATTCCACTCTTTGATAAAGGACTGTTTACACTTATGTACACTTATGTCTATGTCATACCAATGGAAGTAAGATGAAACTATTGTACCATATAAATAAATACAAAAGAGGTGGCTATAGCCTACGGACATTTGTTTCCGTCTTAATTATGTCAAAACATTGATTCTTTCGAGCATTCCCAATACATGTAGACAGTCACACGATTGTGAATCTGTCATTTCAAAATTATCATTAAGATCAACATTTCCTGTTCATATTTGCGATTACATTCTAGTTTAAATGAGTTAAATTACTTACGAGATTCCTTACGAAAAATACTTATTATAACCCAGTAGCTCCTTTCTCAAACCCCAATAGCATATTTCTCATTCCTATACCTCTGACTTCTCCAAAATCGTTCCCTCTAAAAATATTGTTCAAGCCTCAATGGTAGAGAGTAGATATTGATTGAGTCATACTGTGTGCTGAAATGCGTCAGAATGCACCATTTCAAGTTTTTTTTTTTGGAATTTTCCCCTTCCCCTTCAACTTCCTTTAATGCAGGATGCTGAAGTTTAGGGACGAGTCATTTATTGTGGGGGAGGGGGGGGGGGGGGTCGTGATGAACATGGGAGGTGAGAAGCTAATAAAACAACACAGGCATCACAGGCAACTATTGCTGCAATAGTAGAGTATTATCAACATAGACAATCCTCAAATAGTGCAGCCTGATAGAAATGACCTAAATATCCTAGTTTGTGTGTTCTTTTATCAGTTTTTCCATTGTTGCTATGCAAAAAATAACAAAATTGGCCTGTTGCTAGGCAACAATTGGTCAGGAATCAGATATATTTGACTTTATATTAAAAAGATAATCACAATCTTTCATTAAAATCCCAGGAATATTTTAGAATTTAAGCATTAAGAATATTAAGCGTCTGATCTCAAAATGGACTAGAAGGCTATTGGTCCATAAGCCTGAGGTTGCTAGGGAAGAAAACATAAAGGCAACAATTGCTTCAATAGTAGAGTATTATCAACATAGACTATCCTCAAATAGTGCAGCTTGATAGATATGACCTACATATCCTAGTTTTGTGTGTTCTTTTACCACTTTTTCCGCCGTTGCTATGCAAAAAATGACAAAATCATCCTGTTGCTAGGCAACCGTTGGTCAGAGAAAAATATTGTTGGTATCACTGGATTCCTCATACTCAATTTAGGGGGGTTAGGTATCATTAGAATTTTGATACATCAATTTATTCTGAAGCTGGAGCCCCATTTACTGGTTGCTATGGTAACGTTTTTGATTTGCCTAGAAACGCCTTAAAATGAGGAAGTAAAATTGGAGCGGTCATCCTATGTTCTTTGGAACCTTTCAAAGTATGGATTCCAGTTGAGAAACTAAAATGGTCATGACATTCCTACGGGACTTTCTTTCCTTCAATTGGCCCTCCACTATCAGTTGGGTGTGGGAGGGAGGACTTAATAATCCTTCATGCCCTCCCCCCCCCCCACTCTCCAAAGGAAGAAGGGGAAAAAAACAGGCTATATGGAAAAAACACGTTTGCAAACGTTTTGTGGAGGTTTTATGAAAAAGGTTTTCCTCCAAAACGTTTGGAACACATTTTTTGTTACCTGCCCCAGCCCCGCCCCCAACCCTTAGTGTTAAATCATGACCACTCCATATAAGTGAATGCTGTGGGACACGGAGGTCACTTCAAACCACCTAATCTTGCCTATTTTGTATTCAGATGTGTGGGTGGGCTCCACCATACTGTGGGCGGGATCCACATGCAAAACAGGGTCAACGGTAGCCTAAAACGGCCAGCAATGGCGGATAAACCCACGTATACACTGTCCCTTTAACACAAGCAACCACAGTGATGTTACTTTGTTAGAGCTTGACTTTCGCATGTTTATCCTGCCCTGTCCCCCAGTCAGAGTTCTAGCGCATTATTGCTGCCATGGGACCGAGTTCAGCTTCAAACTGAAGCAGGTTCAAACTGGGGGCTGTGTGACACACGCATGGGCCTCAAAGCAGCTTCAATCTGGGGGGTCTGTGCAAAGTCCTCCGATCTAGCTTCATGAGGGCCATATTAAAATCGATGTTGCTCCCACAGTGCATTTCACCCGAGGCGACTTTGTTGGGTCCTGGTCGGCAGTTACGTTCGCGCCCGCCGCCATGTTGTTACTGCAAGTTTCTTCTCAGAGCAACCCCCAAAGGGATCAAATGTTCACACTGTATCGACAGCAGCGAAGCTGCTGGTTTAGTATAAAAATTCAATACCACTGTATGACTTCAGGTGTATATGGTTGACGTTTCTGACTCTCCTGTGAGACATGGGGTTTTACATTGGCTATATTGTATCCTGGCATATCTGATGCCCGACCACGCTAGCTGTTGAGATTGGTGAATAAGAAGAGTGGAACATTGTAATGGATTCAAAGAAGCTGTTTGAATGATAGTGGAACATTGTAATGGATTCAAAGAAGGTGTTTGAATGATATGTTGTATTGTGTCACCACAGTGAATCATGTGTACACTATACACATGTCATCTTCACGCTCCATGCCCATGCCCCTACCCCACCCACGTCAGACACAGGGTGCTGCTATATACACCTCTAATGTAGAGTTTTATTGTGAAATTCAGTCTGGCTAACACTAACAGTAACACATGTCTGTATTCATTACCTGGAGTTAACATGGGAAATTAGCCACTTTTAGTGTCTTCTAAATGACTATCACAAAACATGAAATTAACGAGTTCAGACTTATCTCAGTGATGGCCTGCCGGGTTACCATCCCATAAGACAACGCTAGAATCGTCTAATCTACAAGGTTGACTTAATTGTGACAAGACTGTGATTCCTTAAAAGTATCTAGCACTCAGAATAGATAGCTCTCAAGATTCTCCATAATATGAATCAGCCTCTTTCTCTTTTTTATTTCTCTTTTTTTTTTATCTAACCGATGCAATAATTCCCCAATCAGCAAAATCACATTATAATGACTTGGAAAAAACGTTGTCAGAAGGTTAATGAACGTTGGATTTTGGACGTTGGATTGACGTTATTAAAATGTAGACTTAATTTGACGTCAATCTAACGTTTGTTTTTTTTCAAACATTTTTCACCAACGAAATCATAACCTTTCAACATAGGGTAAATATAGCATTTTTATTTTTAATGTATTGCCTCTGAGTAGTTGTTATTCAGGAGTAAACTCCTTTTATTACATCCTCCATATTTATGATAATGTGTTTGGCAAAGTCTTGAAAGAGAAATATAACATCTATCTAATCAAGGTAGATATCATGAGGAAAGGTTTGAACATGTGAGACTTTAGGTAATTCCTACGTTCCACACTATGGGTATTTATATGAGGGTATGTTCTCCTATATACCGTCTATGGGTTTCGACGGATTATTAGGGGTCTGAGGGCTGAATGTAGATTAATTAGTCTAATAGGTTTAAGCCATTCGGTGTGATGCTGCAGAGGTGGTGCATCCACCTTCTTTCCTCCAGGTTCAATTCTAGGATACCGGCAGGCTTCTTAATGAAAGCGAGGACAGTTATGTCGAATCCCTTCCATCTAGATGGTGCTGCTGGAGCTGCCAGGTAACCAAGGTACCCAATAGCACAGGGAGCCTTATCAACGGGCATTCAGTGGTTGTGCAAAGTAGGAAATATAATCCGCTTCTCCTATATGTCGTCTATAAGTGGGAGCGTAATATCTAATCTGGCCCTGTTATGTTACATTTCGATTTGATATAACATCTTACAGATGTACTTATTGAAATACATTGGTAAGTATGGCAATAGTTATTACACGTTTTATTTGAAATATCAAGATGGAGACCCAGCTATTTAAAGAGCCATCATTGGATAGTGCTTCCCCCTTGTAGCATATACTGATGGCCCTAATAATAGGAATATCCATTAACTGAGGGACCGTTCTCTGGTAAATCATTTATAGATAACAGCCAAATCATCAGACCAGTTAATTCTGATGACACTCCATCCAAAAGGGCTGTTCAATGGAAAATGACCTAAAAAAGAACGTCTTTGTTCCATTCACATTCCATCCCTAGCAATGGCTCTTCAAATTGAAAGGGGTATAATGTGTGGTCATAATGATATATGTTATGCGATGCTGTAACAAATTATAGACCATTTGATGTGTGGTTTCTGCATGAAAAGAGGGGGGGGGGGGGAGCCTATCCTTAAAGGGGCCGATCTCTGAGACTGGAGGAGAGTGGATCATGTAATTCCTAACCCTACTGACTGCACCCAGCACATGGCACTGCGTTTGTTTGATCCCCAATCAGCCATAAATAGCACAACTGGACAACTCTGGGGCCCTTGATAGGAGGATCCCCATGTCCCATGTCGATCTTAAGAAATGCTCATGTCCCCATGTCGATCTTAAGGAATGGCCATGTCACCATGTCGATTTTAAGATATTTTGAGATATTTTGTCTCTTAAACCTGACCACATTCTGATATTTGAGAAAGAGCCTTGGCTTAAAAACATAATTTTTACATTAATGAAACGTTTCTATTGATTCAAATATCTGCTACTAGGTGCAATGCAGCACTATCCTATGATAGCTAATGATGGTACTTAGCTGGATCTACACATAATTATTTTAATTTAAGAACTATGAAATTCAAATGTTTCAAACATTGTAGCTGCAATACATTCCATTAAATCAGGATATTGATAATGGGGTCGGATAAATTATCACTCTACTATTTACGGACAATATGCAGGAGGTAGACTTACATGAACACCCACTAGGGCGTTTATGGGATTAGAAAATACTGAAAGTCTTACACATTCAAACCTTTCATTGTGGTATCTATCTTGCAATGATAGATGTTATATCTCTCTTGAGGTAGAAACTTGAGCAGATTCTCATAAATATGGAGGATCTTGTGAATAGGGTTATTATTTCTGGGCTTACAAAACCTCATAGAAAACCAATATATTTTGACATATATAGTGCAACTTCACTATCAAAACTTTTTTTATGCCGAAGTGGTGGCGTAGCCACCTGGTGGTGCCGCCAGGCACCACCAGAACGAGGCATATGATGTTTGCACTGTGCCAGAAGTCAGAACGGACGCCGCCATCTTGGATTGTGCCGCCATCTTGGATTAAGGTGTCACAACACAAATTTATGCTATTTGATAACAATAATATTAATCAACCTTTGATAGTTCCTGAGGTTGATTATAATTATACCTACCCCCCCTAACATTGACCCAAGTAATTCAATGGTTCCATTGGTTTGTTGCTAAGGCAGCTGGTTGCCTAGCAACAGCTATTCTAATTGTTTATCTGCCTAGCAACACACATTTCTATGGTGC
This sequence comes from Harmothoe impar, assembly GCA_947462335.1. Lineage (NCBI taxonomy): Eukaryota > Metazoa > Annelida > Polychaeta > Phyllodocida > Polynoidae > Harmothoe > Harmothoe impar. The sequence continues at coordinate 21,378,281 of OX381708.1, read as the reverse complement.
TTAGCTTAATGATAATCATACCTACCCCCCCTAATATGGACCCAAGGAATTCAATGGTTCTATTGGTTTGTTTCTAATACAGCTGGTTGCCTAGCAACAGGTATTCTAATTGTTTATCTGCCTAGCAACACACATTTCCATGGTCCTAAGGTTGATTATAATCACACCTACCCCCCTTAAATGGATGCAAGGAATTCAATGGTTCTATTGGTTTGTTGCTAAGGCAGCTGGTTGCCTAGCAACAGCTATTCTAATTGTTTATCTGCCTAGCAACACACATTTCTATGGTGCTTAGCTTGATGATAATCATACCTACCCCCCCTAATATGGACCCAAGGAATTCAATGGTTCTATTGGTTTGTTGCTAAGACAGCTGGTTGCCTACCAACAGCTATTCTAATTGTTTATTTGCTTAGCAACACACATTTCCATGCTCCTGAGGTTGATTATAATCCTTCCTTTCCCCCCTAAAAAGGACCCAAGGAATTCAATGATTCCATTGGTTTGTTTCTAATACAGCTGGTTGCCTAGCAACAGGTATTCTAATTGTTTATCTGCCTAGCAACACACATTTCCATGGTCCTGAGGTTGATTATAATCATACCTACCCCCCCTTAAATGGATGCAAGGAATGCAATGGTTCTATTGGTTTGTTGCTAAGACAGCTGGTTGCCTAGCAACAGCTATTCCAATTGTTAATATGCCTAGCAACACACATTCCTATGGTGCTGAGCTTAATGACAATCATACCTACCCCCCTAAAATGGATGTAAGGAATGCAATGGTTCTATTGGTTTGTTGCTTAGACAGCTGGTTGCCTAGCAACAGCTATTCTAATTGTTTATCTGCCTAGCAACACACATTTCTATGGTGCTGACCTTGATGAAAATCATACCTACCCCCCCTAATATGGACCCAAGGAATTCAATGGTTCTATTGGTTTGTTGCTAAGACAGCTGGTTGCCTAGCAACAGCTATTCTAATTGTTTATTTGCCTAGCAACACACATTTCCATGCTCCTGAGGTTGATTATAATCCTTCCTTTCCCCCCTAAAAAGGACCCAAGGAATTCAATGATTCTATTGGTTTGTTTCTAATACAGCTGGTTGCCTAGCAACGGGTATTCTAATTGTTTATCTGCCTAGCAACACACATTTCCATGGTCCTGAGGTTGATTATAATCATACCTACCCCCCCTTAAATGGATGCAAAGAATGCAATGGTTCTATTGGTTTGTTGCTAAGACAGCTGGTTGCCTAGCAACAGCTATTCCAATTGTTAATATGCCTAGCAACACACATTCCTATGGTGCTGAGCTTAATGACAATCATACCTACCCCCCTAAAATGGATGTAAGGAATGCAATGGTTCTATTGGTTTGTTGCTAAGACAGCTGGTTACCTAGCAACAGCTATTCTAATTGTTTATCTGCCTAGCAACACACATTTCCATGGTGCTGAGCTTGATGATTATCATACCTACCCCCCTAAAATGGACCCAAGGAATTCAATGGTTCTATTGGTTTGTAACCCCCCTAACATGGACCCAAGGAGTTCATAGGAACTACCATATTTGAAGTTATATTATCCTTTCACCCTGTTTATTTGGTGTCTTGAATCGGGCCCCTTCAAATATACCAACCATGTAGACAGCATGTTCCTTTAAATGCAAGAATTGCGGTTGTTGCCGCGTATAAAAATGCCTGAGGCATTTTTTTACGCGGCAACAACCGCAATTCTTGTTGTATTTATTATGAGGTTAGAGTGTATGCAAGTAACATATCAGGCTAAAGGCAGGGTAGACAAGTGTCCCCCACACGTAAAAAGTTCAGTGTTAACATCTCAAACACACATAAAAGGTTCTGTGTCAACAAAAACAGTGCATAGTCCAAAAGTGGATAAAGACCTAAAAATAGGCAGGGACCATAAAGGTGCCCTCACATCTGATCGTACAGGTGCGCAACACAAGACAAATCGGGACCACAACGGTGCCCTCACATCTGATCGTACAGGTGTGTAAAACAAGAGGAAAATCGGGACCACAACGGTGCCCTCACATCTGATCGTACAAGTGTGTAAAACAAGAGGAAAATCGGGACCACAACGGTGCCCTCACATCTGATCGTACAGGTGTGTAAAACAAGAGGAAAATCGGGACCACAACGGTGCCCTCACATCTGATCGTACAGGTGTGTAAAACAAGAGGAAAATCGGGACCACAACGGTGCCCTCACATCTGATCGTACAGGTGTGCTCATCAACAGCAGCAGACTGTGCACCTGACATCCAGGTGTGTTCGTCAACATCAACAGAGTATGCACCTGACATCCAGGTGTGTTCGTCAACATCAACAGAGTATGCACCTGACACCCAGGTGTGCTCGTCAACAGCAGCAGACCAGGCACCTGACATCCAGGTGTGCTCGTCAACAGCAGCAGTATGCACCTGACATCCAGGTGTGCTCGTCAACATTAACAGAGTATGCACCTGGCAACCAGGTATGATCATCTATAGCAGCAGAGTATGCCTCGGACATCCAGGTGTGTCCATCATCAGTAACTGTATGCACCTGACAACCAGATGTGTCCATCAGCGACAAAGCTATAAAAAAGGAGAGTTATTCAAGGAAAGTTTCAAAGAGACCTAGACATGTTATTGTAGTTTGACGATGATATTGGTATATATTTTTCTATTTTGATATAAAAAGGGAGAAGATACCCTTAGTGTATATTGTATCAAGTCTGTGTTTACCTAATATATATACAGGTCAAGTAGCACAAGAGACTGAACATGAGAGAAGGACTGAGAATTCTGAAGGACTATCAAGGAGAGAAAGGTGTAACTTATCATTGTGTTTACCATGTGTTTAATGCCAATTATAGGGGAGCCAAGAACTAAATATGTTCTAATAAGAGACTGTGTAAACAGACACAAAGGACTTAATGGAAAATAACATTATGTTTATTATACTACATAGGCCTATATATATTAAAGCATTTCAAGGTATATCCTAAACGAAGACTCAGACGCTACCAACAAGTACTTAATTGATAGACTTGAACTATCAACTAACATATATGTATGGTATACATATCTATATAACCATTATACTCAAAGGACTGAGTTAACATTAAGTTCAGTAATTCAAAACATACATTGTTTCATCGTTTATGGAATAAGGGGGATGTCATGTTATCCAGTCTTGATGTGGCGGGAGACGCAGCTCCTCGCATGTAGCGCCATCTGTAGTGTTATTAATAAACCACTTCTCAGCATGGACACGGACTGGCTTTCATCATTTGACAATATTGGAGTTATTCTAAAACAATTCTACCGGCTATGCATAGGCCTACTATTCTAAGTAGGGGGCCGGACCATTTTTATATAATGGTATAACATATAAGTGACATATATCTACTTATAGCCCCAATCTTCGCATTTCAAGATTTGTTTTGATACTGCTCATAGAGTGTAAAAGAAATAATATCTTGATGGCTGAAAGACCCGCACCCTGATAAACCTTCTGACAGGTTTTGAATTTGTGCCATTCCTCAATGACTCCTTCACATGCAGTGTGCCTACTGTACCAGTATGCCACCTGGGTTAAAATTGCCACACTAATGATCCCAGCTCCATTCATCTACCATTGAACCCAATAGAAACCTGCCTTATGAAAGTGCTGTCACCTGGTGTGAAATGTGTCTATACTGATAAGAACCCACCTACTACATGCCCAGAAGATTGCCTGACGCTGGCTGGCGGTTGGTTATATCATTTCCATTCCAAAAGGGTTGTATTCAGTCAGTTTAGGCATACTTGAGATAGTTTACCGCAAACTACCAATTAAGTAGGCCTATTTCTCTAAAAATATGAATCATAAAAATTATGATTTTAAGTGGTTTACCTTGAAAGCAAAATATAATAATTAGCGGTTAAGAGGCATCCTAGGGAATACCTTGATTCAAGACGATTCACACACAAAAAGAATCTCGTTGATACATGGATTTGCCATCAAACAGTGCCCAATCTCCCAAAGGACAGGTTGAAGAGATTTCTAACTTTAAATATAGAGCTCAGGAGAGGCTCAAAATGTGAAGGAGTGTCATCTTCAGCCCTGAATTACAGTATAAAATAAATATTATGCTTATTCAAACTACTATGTGATGGATACACTCAATATCTCAACATACCAACTCACTAGAAGTCTCTAGCTGCCTGCTAGCCAAAATGAGAAGACATCATAAAAGGGTCATTTAACATAGGATCGGATACGGACTGAACGATCGGCCAGACCCTCCGGCAACCCTATTCTAAGGTATGGTTCCCGGGTATGGTTACTCTGTGATGCCGCCCTGAGCGCGCACCTGGCAAACGAAAATTGACAAGTGGCGCCATCTATCGCTACGAAACTGTACCACTGTATCTGCGTCTGGTAGAGTCGGATAGATGTCGCCACAGGCGTGCACTGGTGCCATGTTTCTGCATTTTGCCTGTTCCCGTCTACTAACCAGCGAAAACGGGCACCAGTCTGCAAAGAAGTTTCCAGTTTTGGAATCTTCCAGGAGCACATTTGAAGAAAACACGTCTTGAGCTATTCATCGTGCCAAAGTAAGAACTCGCACACAATGGCAGAACTACATTGCTACAACAAGGGTTGTGGGAAGACATTCAAAGAAGCTGAAAACAAGAAAGGTAAGTTAAAAACATAAACAACAAAGAGTCACTCACTCACTGATACTCTGACAGCCAGTCCCAGCCTGGCCCATGCCATGCCATGCCCTCATCTCATCACAGACTCCTGCCGGCCACACGCCGGCCGACTTTTATTACTATTAGATCTAATCCAAAAATTGAAAATGCTCAAGGTCTCAAAAAAGAAACCAAGACTCAAGATTATATCCTCTGTACCGGTACTCTGGTTTGGTGAGATTAGGGAGTGATCATTTTTTTAATAACGATGGGGGGGGGGGGGGGGCTGAGATTTCGCGAATTTCTATTTATCACCCCCCCACCCCCCACCCCTTGCCCTTGGCGTTTCTAGAGGGGTCGAACCCACCTGCCCCTGTTCAAGGCTGTTGTTAAAAAAAAAAGGTCACTCCTTCAGTTACAAGGGGGAGGGGCGTAACGAATTCTGACCCCTTTTGAGGGGGGGGGGGATTAATTATGCTCTTTTTTAGCAAGGGCGAGTGGGGTGCATGACATATTCCACACACTTTCGATGGGGTGGGGGCGCAAATTTTTTCGCACCTCTGAGATTTTACCCCCCCTCCCCCCCCCCCCCTCCCCCCCCTTCCCCCCCCTCCCCCCCCCCCCCCCCCCAGTAAATGATAAATGGACTAGAGTCTTCAGGTCGTGTGTCTAAGCTGTATACGCAGCTCCGTCACCCAGCTGTCATACTGGTAGATAACGTCATACATACACAGACAATCCTATGGTTTACATGTCCTCAAGTTATTGTTAATAAAATTCTATTTCTTCCCCTATCCTCCTGCCAACAGCGGTCATGAAGAATTCTTCAATTCTTTAATACCTGGTACTAAATCAAAAAGAAAGTATTGTACTGTTGAAACATACTAAGAAATATGTACAGTGTTAGTGTAAGGACCGATTGATGCTTTCTCATGTCCACACACTGAGTTGATCTTTGATAACTGCGTTAATTTATAGATGATTTGCTCAGTTCAATAAACATTTAAATTGAATTGAATTGAATTTCTTTGGTTTTAGACTGCTGTCGACATCACCCTGGAGGACCTATATTTCATGACGCACTCAAGGGATGGTCCTGTTGTAAAAAAAGGAGCTGTGACTTCACAGAATTTCTAAACATTCCAGTAAGTGAACCTGATTAACTTCATGTGACATGATATTCCCAAAGGTAACTCCTGTTAAATCCATCTCACGGAGATAGATATTACCATAAACAGGAGCATGTTCGCTATTGGGTAGTTACTACATTTAGTTATGCCTGCTGACTTTCATATAGATTGAATATTGATTGTTGATATCCCTAAAAGGATTTTCGCACCAACGTGCTATGTTTTTATAGGTATGGGGGAATGAAAGATAGTGGTGCCACACACAGCGCACTACGCGTAAGTGTGAGCGCGACTTCCCGTTTTTTTACTTCCCAAGTCTATTAGAGGTACTTCTAGTGTGTATTTTTTCATAAATGAAGCAGTTTCAGAATCGCTTAACTGTCTAGTTTCATGTCCTAAAGCAGTGAGAAGTTATCCTTCTTAACTGAGGCGGTAGTAGGGTGGATGTAAAGTAAGGTTGAGTCAAAATCTTGGGCGGCTGGTGGACAGCACCTGTGGGTAACACTCACTCAGCATTGCTTCACATATAAATTTATCCTATGTAAGCTAGTTTTATTTTGATTAATATGAGCCAATAAGAAGACAGCTTACATGTTGGCGCTAATTTCAAAACAAGTGGTGAAATTCTACTCCAAGTAGTTCAAAAGATACAGCAGTTTCTGGCGCAAATCACCATATTTCAGCAACAAGACTCATTCATGCTGTTTCACCAGATAGCAACATTTATTGCTATATATCTTAGCTTTCCAATGATGTCTTTACATCCATCATATTCCAAGAATTGAGGATAGGGCAAGCAGAATTGTGAATGTACAGCATTGACAGCTTTCCCTCCAGGGGGGTGTGGGCAGTGTCCCCCCGGCCCTACCCTGAGGGAGCAGGGGGTGTCACTGCATACACACAGTCACCCACAGTTTTGATTGGTGCCTTCCATTGTATAGCAAATGTATGGCCATGGACTTTCACTATTCTCTATATTTTTCCGTATTCAAATGGGGCTGTAGCACTTAATAATTATCCGATTGACACAATTCTTTTTTTGACATTCTTCTTACATAAAGAGCTTTCAGGTAAAGGTCACAGATCTGCTATCACCCTGTTATTTCTATATTCGATGAAACACCCTGGCAGTGGTGGGGTTCACGCCAGCTGTGGTATCTCACGTCATGGTATGCTGAGGCACAGCATGTTATTTCCAGAGACCGGAATGTTGGTTTCTAAAATAACGCACCGGACACTCAGACAGTGACACAAAGTAGCAGCCAATCGGAGAGGAGGTGACTGTAGTTTTATACCAGAACCTCAGTCCTTATTCTGTTGTAGGGTTGTACATACGGGTCCCATAGTAACGTGAAGCCGGAGCCTCCACCTGCAGCAGAAAAGGTCACCAAGGAGAAGGACGAGCAAGTTAAGGTTTGTTAAAAAGCTCTTCTAGGAGAAAGACAAACTGACTATCATCTATCATCGGAGTCCATGGTAACAACATTGATTCCATTTTAAATGGGGTCCCCAGATCTCATAGAGATGGGTTATGTGAATCTGGTCATTAAACTTACAGTTAAACTTGAGCCATTCAAGACAGACATAGTTGATCAGAAGATATCACCTCCATCTAAACTAGACCCTGTACTGTAAAAAAATAAATAAAAAAAGCCACAGAGAGACAATAATAACAACCCCCTTGTCTTTAAGTTACATCTTAATTAATTATTAAAAATTTTTAAAAAAGAATCGACATAAATGTGTTGTGAATTACCAACCAATATCTGCACAAAACTCTGCGCTGTAAAAGTTATATCAACGCTATACAGCCTATGTAAACAATGACGTTGCAGGAAACAGTTATAGTCGGACCATTAGACAACATTAAGCCACCGAAGGACCGGCCCTCGGAGAGTGCACCCCTTATCCCACTTACCGCAACCGTAGCTGCCTCACTCAAGTCAGCGCTAGAGAAGTCTATGAACAACATGACGCTGGATACCAACTCAGAACACACAGGTACTGTAGGGCGGCAACCCAAACTAATTGGTGCTCTTTGGAATTTCCATTCAAGAGCATAATAAGGATTTGAAGTATGATTCCCAAATTCTCTGATGAACAAATATTCTCGGGAAAAAAAATCGTTTAAAAATTGTGAAATGTGTTATAGATCTGTACTTCTAATCAATTGAGACATACATGTATGAAAAACCCTTGTTTTACTTAATTTTGATTTTTATGTATATAAGAACTTACAAATTCGATCTGCAGGTCGATTTTTAACCTTTATTTTTCTGTGTTTTGTTGTTGCTCTTTCTGTTTTCCGGCTGTCCTAGATGCAAAAAATAAACACTTCACTGATCTATTTTTTCAGTAAACGGGGAGATTGTGCCACCGGGTACCTGCTGCAAGAACAGCGCATGCAAAGAAGTAAGTGGCGGGTTTCTGATTCTCATCAAACAGAGCTGATAAAAAAAAGTTTAAAGACGATTATTTCAAAGAAATTGCTGATTTTTATTCTATTTTAATGTGGATGTATGTTCAAGAGGTTTTGAAAGTTTTTCCTGAAATGTTTCTTTTTTTCCATATCAATTTCAATACAAAATTTATATTCAGGAATATTACTTTGTATCGGTAGGTCCTATTATGATCTACACTGAGGTGTGGAAATTGTAAACATGCATCACGGGAGTGTCAGCCTGCCTCGTACAGAGCTGTGTGGGCGTGGATGGAACAGACTGGTGTGGGGGACGGAACTGTCTACACATAACGACTCCATGACGAGAAGGCGATAATTGTCTCTTTATGTGTCTTTGTAGACTCATTAAACATGATGACTCCGTATGATGTCACAGATGTGTCTGCCCCATCCTCTCTCTCTTTTGTGATATCCCTATGTTATACCGTAATTATACATGGATTTGAAGTCGTTGTATTTTTGCCATAGAAGATTTCGTGCCTGATATATCCATTTCTGTAAATAAATAGTAAGGTCTGAAAAGAATGAATCATATTAATAGTTTCAACCCAGTTATGGAACCGAATCCTGGAGGCATGAATTTGCCTGAGTCTTAGGGAATATTTATTGGACCATGTTATAATTCCAGTTGAGTAAATCAAAGCAACTACAACTTGATATTCCTCGTCCAGTTAGTGCCCCAAGTCGGGTACGGGCTTTGGGTGAATTCCCAGAGCTGGGGAGTTATTTCTATACCTGTTTGTCTTTGCAGAGTTATGTTGACGAGATCAGTAACATGTCGCCGTGTCATCACCATCCTGGGGTGCCCGTGTTTCACGAAGGGTAAGTCACCTAGTGCCCGTGTTTAGCTCCTCCAGGGACGCACCGTTGGAGATACTCAAACCAAGCATACCCCCATTACCTTCAATGTGCAACATACTCCTAGTTGATTACCTTGTCCCACCCACACCCTCACACAATTTGCTAAACTGACAAATCTGATTGCAGACTAGTGTGACATGATTCTCGGATGGTTTTGAACCAGGAATATGTTTGGCACTCTGAATCAACACATAATTCATTGTTACTGGACTAATTCACACACTCGAGCTTTCAGCAAAAATTTGTTCTTTTCTATCCAAATGACTATCAATCAATTCTATCACTTGGGTCATCCTGCCGCTAAGTCAATTGTGATGTAGTCATGTTCAATCTAGTTTATTCCATGCCTCAACATTGTGTTTCAGAATGAAGTACTGGTCTTGTTGTCAGCGAAAGACGACAGACTTCGACAATTTCATGTCCCAAGAAGGATGTGCCAGAGGCCGACATGTGTGGATAAAGAAAGAGGTTTGTATTCAATATGTCCTGTTTTCATCAACTTCCAATGTTGTCCACACTCATAGAAATAACAACATTATTAGTCTACGAGCATACCCCTAAAGTCAATGAGTATATACTTTACAGTCAGAGAATTTGTTTAAATTAATGTACACACAATTCTTTTGAAAACAAATCTCACTATCGTAGTTTCGTATTCTAGGTCTAAAAGGAACTCTGTTTTGCTAACGGCTATTTGTCAACAGTGACCCAACACTGTGAGACAACATGTAATCATTGAGATGTCCCCAGGTACTTAGACATGTCGTGATGCTGCTGCTGGTGTGTGTGTTGACGTTGGTGTATGTGTGGTTTCAGACGGGGAGTGAGAAGGTGGCCTGCAGGACAGACTGGCACCAGACCGCACAGTTTGTCACCATATCAGTCTTTGCCAAGACAGCCGTCCCAGAACAAACCGTCATCAAAACAAACCAAGTCGTTGTCGACATGAATATTGTCTTTCAGGCTGGAAGAAGTAACTTTGAAAAAAAAATTATTCTCAAAGGGGTGAGTCCTAAAATATCTTATATTAATTATCCCAAGTGTCGTCATTGGTGTTTCCCACTGGCCATTAGCTGTTATTGAAGAACTTGTTAATTTTATTTGTCAAAATAATCTAATTACACAGGAAGCTTTTCAATAAAAGAAACTATCGGTCACCAACTTGTTGCCTACCATTCAGGGACCACATAGCAATTATCTCCAAATTTCCTTCAGATTTCCTCAACTTTTCCCTCCTTGACGCCTGCCTGGTTGGTGTCCAATGGCCATTGTTGGTCCTCAGTAACCACCCACGACCCAAACCTACTCAGATGTACCCCGTCCCAAGCTCCCCTGGCCCAGCCTCCACCGTCCCGACCTCCCCCGTCCCGACCTCCCCCGTCCCGACCTCCCCCGTCCCGACCTTCCCCGTCCCGACCTCCCCTGACCCTATGAGTTGTGTTAGATATGGAGAAATAATAACTAAGCGACAAACCATGACTGCATTAGTCCGTATAATTCACAAAGTGATACAAGTAACGTGATCCTTATTTTTAACATAGACAATGCTCAGTGTTGGAGTGTCCCTGACCTGTTTCCTTTGTTTGTGTGTGTTAGGCGATAGACCCGGGGCGGAGCAGCGTGAAGCTGCTGGGGACCAAGGTGGAGGTGAACCTGCGTAAGGCGGGGCCCGGCACGTGGTCGGCGCTGGAGGCACCCGCCAAGGAGGCACTGCGGGTGGTGGTCGGGGACGAGGACGAGGCAGAGCCCGCGGTGGCCTCTTTGTGATATACAAACTAACCTCACTGTGTGTTATGAGTCAGGCCAAGGTGTAAAAACATGTCTTTAACTGAATACCCTGTGTTTTTATATTTGCCGTATTCAACCTAATTAGCTGGAGGCTTACAAAGTTGTTCAGCGTTTAATTGCCTCCAAAGTCATTAGTTATTTATAATCTCAAACTCAGCAAGGGGAGCCTAACGATTGAATAAAGAAATATTAGCGCCACAATGAAGTGGTCTCTTTCATTTGTAATGTTTTCCTAAATTACCTGTGTATTAAACCGTCTCTTGGGTATCACCCACACCTGTACTTTGAGAAAAGTGTATCACCTGCACCTGGGGTATAACAAACTGCTCTTTCAGCACTGTACAGCATTTGGTACTTAGTATAACCTGTGCCAACATGGGCATGTTTGGTATCAAATTAAAGTTGAGTCTTGACTTGCGTGCAAGCTGCGGGTAATATGCGAGGTGCGTTAATGCAATCCTTTTTGTCAGTATAACAGATAGCAATTTTCATAGCAGTGCTAGTAGGCCACGGCTCTCCCTGCTATGAGCTGTGTCCCACTGCTACAAGCAGATTCACAAAGTTAAACACATGCATACGCACATCCGCATTCACGCACTCGTATGTGCAACCAAAAGAACAGACAAATGTCCCGTTTTAATTTTAGGCAGTCCTGTAGAGTACTTTTAGTACTAGCACTATGTAAACCAATAAATCGATACCCCATGTGCGGGTCATAGGGCCTTCTCAAAGTTTAGGTGCAGGTTAGATATATGGGAATTTACTGTTCTTGCAGTTTTGAAAGAATATATACAGTGGAAAAAATACACATTGAGGCCCTTATTACAGGCAAGTGTCGAATACAGTGGACCTATGTCTGAGTCGTGTTCACTAGGAAATATGAATTTATGTTGTTAGCCGTATGTGTGCATGACAGTTTGAAGGTGATGTGGACTACCGTAAATTCTCACATAGAAGCTGCGGGTTGTACGAGGGTCAAAACCCCAGTCTGGTTTATAGAGTTAGCTCAAGGATCTTCGACAGAATATACCGAGGGGCCCCACTGTGGGATGTGCTCTCTACGCATGTCCAGCGACTCCCCAACAAAGACTTCATCAATAAACTAAAACCCTGAGTGCTCTAGCACATCCAGACCATTTTGCGATGGATACATCTAGACAATGACTGTATATATGTCAACAATATTCAAGGCACAACTCTATGGTGGTCTTTCTTTGGATATAAAATGAAAAAGCCCCCATGTAACCTTTTCTATGCCAGAAAAAAAAAAATAATTCAACAACAACAACAACAAGGTGGAGATGCGGCTTATACATGGGGTTTTAGAAGTCAGACCCAAGGTGCGGCTTATAGAATTATCCCAAATTAGAGGTCTGGCTGCTACGAGGGTTAGGCTTATAGGTGAGGATTTACGGTAGTACCATCAGCAACCAATCCCAGCCCACCTGAACATAGGTAACAACTGGTCTGTGTCGATGTATAACTAATGACATATACCGGTATGTAATACCTGTGTTGAATGTTAACTTAAGTTATGATATATGTATAATAGGTTATAGTGTGGAAGTGGTAAACCTGAAGCACTGCCACCAGGTGTTTTATCGTGCAGAAAGGCCCGTTCACACTCACCAAGACGCTATAGTCAGCGCCAAGCCGGAGTTATAATGTAGTACATAATTCTAAATTCTACTCGACCCTAGCTGTCAGCTTTAACATTTACACGCCTTAGGACAAAATATGCGCCTCTTAAGTCTTAACATATTGTCATGGTGTGCGTATGGTTCCCTCAATGTTACTTTTAATATTGACTGCTATGGGTCAAATGTGTTTAAATACCCGCTATCTTATGATCGTAGACATGTACATATTGGTCAAAGATTTGCTAATATCAAAATACCAGATGCAACCTTACAATCAGTCGGACTGTTTGCCACTGGACACGTCTACCCAGCCATTAAAGAGGGAGCATATCATTTGACTGCAGTAAATACTTGTCTAAGCAGGATCTAATTGTAATCATCCACTACCGTGCCTTGTCCAACACTTCACTGTAGAATAGTCATGATGCAGAAGGTGCTGGGCGCCCCTAGCGGCCTGTGTCAAGGTGTACACAGACACCACACGGGTCCCATGTGGACCTCACCACAACCGTGGTCACATCTTGGACGAATGAGATTAAATAGATATAACGACAATTAAAGTGGGATTTTGTATCCGGTGTTACTGTGGGTCGTCTTTGAGGAGTGTACCAGTATTCTACTTACTGTATGGTGTCTACACCACATGCACATGTCAGTGGTATTTTGTTCACTCTGTTACAGAGTCGCTCATGTTCATGATATTGGTGAAACAAAGTCTAGTTGTGACCCGCACCTGCAGCCTTGTGTATGTAAAACAGGTAAAGAGCAACTTGACAGTATGTGAGTGCATACACATGTACCATCTCAAGTTTAATCTCTAGTATAGTAACCTCGGTCAACTTTCGACAAAACTGGCATCCGCTTTTGTATAGAATAACCTTTTGAAACCCGATGCCCGACTCTGTCCTGTTTGTGATATCGTAATAACATGCCCCTGGGTACCTTGTTTCAGGCGCACCAGTATTGTTAAAGTTGACCAATGTTATTTTAGCTTGTTGGATAGCTGAAACGGGTACATATACAAGCACTCATAGATCTAGCAATTCATAGGTTAACTCTGTATTACATGTACAACATGCAGGCTTCTTAGCTGTAAACTGTTAGAAATATTGTTGTTACCCCTTGTCATTGCATTTGGGTTTGGGCACCACTTATAAAATCATCACTGTCTAAGAGCAGAAACTTATATATAATGCATTTTTTGATATATCACACAATATCAATCAAGAACAAAACATCTAATTTAATTCATGTGAAATTATTCTCATTACCATACTTGATGTAACTAGCGCAGAGTCTGATAAGAAAATTATTATTACCACGTTTTATATTCAATAGGGCTCAGAATTTGATATATTTGGGGTTGTTTGGTGTTTAAAAATTGGCCAAAAAGTGGGAGGGGCCCTTACTAGGGGATGTGCCCTAATTACGTCTAATTGTAATACGGTATTCTGATGTACAATAGATCACTTACAATCGTGTTTTACTCATTATGACGTATTATGTATTGCACAAAGACATCCCATTTAAGATTATCTGTTTTTACACTGCAAGTTGAGTAACAAGAAACCATATCCCTCCAGCTTCCCCAGGAGCGAGAAAAGTCATTTAGCCGGCAAATACTGCCGAGCTGTGTATTTACAACCATGTGTGCATGAATAAAGGTGTTTGCCATTTGAAAGTTTGTTGCATTGAAATATATGTTTTCCTATTTTAGTTTATTGTACTTTATTTGTGTTTTTTAGTCGACAAGCTGAGTTTCCTGTAGCCAATTTAGGGAACATTCTCCGAGTGATTTTGTAGATGGCGCCACTGTCCCGGATAGGGTGTCCTAACACTCTTGGCGCTGTCTGCTCCCCTCGTTGTAGCATGGTAGTGGGCCGCTCCACACTGGCCCCTGGGTAAAGTTTGGGAGCTAATTGTGGCCTTAATATTTGAAAACCTGGCTTAATCCGAATATATGTCAACACTGGCTATATGATGTTCTCTGACATACGTCCGAACCAGGGCCATAACTGCAATACTATTGCAGAAACTGGGGTTTGTCAGATTTTCTCCATGGGCTGTAATGGTAGCAATGCACCCCCTTCTCCATTGAAACAGCGCTCTGCGCGTAGACTCTTAAAGATGGACAGTGGCTGATTTAATGTAGAATTTGGCACAAAAGTTTGGAATGGAGATTTTTTCCTAAAGCGCACCCCCCTTTTCGAAATCCTGTATCCGCCACTGATGGGTTACTAGTAGGAGTTAACTCTTGCGGGTATAATTATCACTATAGATACTTTATAACTACTTATAAGGCATTCAATAATCATCCTCATTTGTCTTTTTAACTTTAAAAATAAATAAGCTCCCCGAAATGATAAGAAGATAGTTCCTATGGTTGCCACTGGTGGCATGACCGAGCTGGTATCAGAACATATCAGAACGAACAGAGGAGGAGAGGAGCGACCTACCTCTAGTGGAGAAAGGGGGAATTAAAATATCTACGTTCCATGTACCTAAATAGAATAGGCCATGCATAATTTTATGATATCAAAACATTACTACATATGGCAAGTATTCTGTTGTTACAGTCACATTACTTAGGAACTCCTCCATGTGACTATACATAGTATGCATGGGTCTCCAGATTTCTGACCGTGTCGCAGTGTCAATCTTTAGCAAGAGGGCCGTGTCGCCGTGTCGATTTTTATCTCATACATTGACGGGGTCGTCCATAAATGATGTCACGCCCTAGGGGGGGAGGGGGGGTCAGAAATTTGTGACAAAACGTGACAAGGGGGGGAGGGGGGGTTGGCATGTGCATGATATCACGTTTTGAAAAAAATTACATTTTAATGTCTGCAACATGTGAATTTCACTGAACAAAATTTAATATTTAAGTTTATACCTACCCAAGGCCAAGCCCATTAAATTTATAGGAAAAGGAAACATGGTTTGATTGAAATAGATAGCTGATAGTGGGTCTTTTTCTAGAAGATTAAGGACTGGGCATGAAACCCCTATAGACTATTGCCTAGACTAGATAATTGACACCGCTATTTATGATGATCATGGTACAATGCATATATTAAGATGAAAAAGTAAAAGACCACTACCAGAATTACTGAAAAACCTTGCAAAATAACACGCTGGAGTGCTCTTCAGTTTGGCAGTGGTGATAGCTCATCGGGACATATTCACATGGGAGCATGGACAAGAAAACCTTTCCAATCTTAAAATCACTAATCTTAAAAACTTTACAAACATCTAAGCTTGCAACATTCATTTAAGATTATCGCTGCTCACCATTGCCTCAAAATACTGGTAAGATGGCACCACTATACTAGCACTAGTAATTATTATATACAAATGGGGCTCTGCCCCTGAACCCCCGTTTCTTTCTTTTTCTTTTTTCCCCTTTTTGTCCTTTCCCCTTTTTGTAAAATGCTACATAGGCTATCGAGAAGCAGGGGACCCGCAGTGTGCATTCTACCCCAAGACAGTGGTACCCTCTGGTGCTAAGATTTTCTTGTCAATGCTCCAACGTGGGAGTAACCACTTGTGTGTGGTGAAATCCCCAGGCCCTTTTTCAAGAGAGGCTGTTATTCAAAGTCTTTTTTTGGCACTCACTAAAGTTTTGGAGACCCTTATACTTCAGGATGCTTACACAAGACCAGCCCTCTATTAACAGCAGGCACATGATGGCAATGGTATCGTATAAGCACCTCACGTTTGAGGACACGCTGTAACTCTGTGGTATAGTTATGACAACCAAGTTTTCATTATTGAGCTGTACTTTTTTAAACAATCCTATAAGCCACACATGGCTTATTCATAAGGTTTAATGATAAATAGAGCAAGAATAAAAATAAATTTAAATGTAGGAAGCAAATTCTTATTGGTGGAGAGGGGACTAAATACTATTTTATATACATATAGCCATTTAAATAGTTGCAACTACGCATGATTCCACAGGCGCACCTTTTTTTGTGGGGAGAGGGGGGGGGGGGGCATTTCTCAAAATCCGAAACATAATGGGGTTTGGGGGAGGGTTGAGATTATTTGAGGTAAATTGGATGAAGAGGGTTGGAAAAAATTGTGGTAAATTCCACCAAGCCACCCCTCCCCCTCCCACAGCTAGTAATTAGTGACTCAGCCCTTAGAAGTGTTTGTTGATAGCAAGTATAGACTTAATTTTGGGTTTTCCTTGTGGGACCGGGTAGGCTACCGTAACTACCGTAAATTCCCGCATATACCGTAAAACCTCGCGTAGAAGCCGCGGCTTGTACGGGAGTCAGAGCCAGCTTTCTTTTGATACCAAACATGCCTATATGGGGTGCGGCTTATACGAGAGTTTTTATAAGTATAGTACAGTACTAAATTATCGAATTCCAGATACCCTATTAGGCTTATAGGATTTCCCAAAGTTAGGGGTGCGGCTATTACGCGAGTTAGGCTTATACACAAGGTTTTAGGGTAACCCAAATCTCGCGTATTTATAACCCGCACCCGACTTTGAGAGAGTCTTATAACCCGCACCTGGGATCTGAAAATCATTGTTTTAGTACTGAACTATACATACAAAAACCCTTGTATTACCCACACCTACACTTTGAGAATATTGTATAACCCGCACTGGAGGTTTGGTTTGTGTATAACCCGCGGGTTATACCGGGTGCGCAGGAATTTACGGTAGTACCTGTTTCAATTTACGATTGAAGGGGGGGGGGGGGTAGCTGCTTGTGTGATGTCACGCCTGGAGGGGGGGTCAACCCATGTATAGTCACCTCCATATTTCTGGTATATTTTTGGAAATGTGTTAACTTTTACAAATGGAGAAATCTCAAATGACATTTGATCTTCTAGAGCCCTTAAGTCAGCTAACTTTGAACATGTCCTACACACTTATTATTGGAGGTCTATTCAACATGTGGCCATAAATGAATAGCCAGACTTATGATGTCTAATAAGGAGACCGGAGACTCAGAGGAGACACTGTTTGTGGATGAAAATCAAATGTATACATTCAACTACACATACCGTACCGTCGCGATTAAGCGCCGGTCTCAAAAGAGCGCCGGTCTTGTTTAAGCGCCGGGGGTAGCCTACAGAGGTCTTGAAAGGTTCCTTAAGCACTAAAATAGGATCTTGAATAAGCGCCAGTGTTGGGTATAAAGGCCCCTCCAAATTGAAGAGCGCCCCGGCGCTAAATCGCGACGGTACGGTATGAAGTATCTATGGGCCCTGTCCCATAGAACTTGTATGCACATTTAGTTCCTCTGACTCCCACAGGGGGTCAGTATTGTGCTGTTGAAGGCTTCTTTGAGAGCCAGTTAAGCATCGTTTTCCCCCTAGGGGCAGGGCACTTCTCTCCTCCTCTGGTCCTAGGCAGTAAGGCGAGTGTGGCTGTCAGGAGGGGATTTCTTTTGCCTTTATTTGTGTCCAGTTCTCATGTCAATTGATGTGTAATTGAGCTTTTAAGTTTCATGCAGCTATTGTACTTCATGCATGGAAAAAGCCAACGTCTCACCTTCTCAATTACGCATCACCACATACTCTACTGGCACCATCTCCTGACAAAGTCTAGAACCGCTCTAAGGGAATGTAGTTTGCCTCCTTGCCACTAGGTGTCAGGACAGTGCTATATTCCAACCACATCCCTGCAGGATGAAACAGTGGGGATGGGGAAGCACAGCACAACAGGTCAATTGAAATATTCAATGCTACCAGGGAACAAAGATGGTCTTTGCAGGGCACAGTGTATACATAGTATTTGATTCCAATGGCATTCAAGATTACATGCGATGTTAGATGGGCTTCTGGGATCAAATTGAATCAAAGGTTCAATGCAAATTTGACAATGTAGAAGCAGAAAAGTCAGACATAGACAATAGCTGCATTGCAGACCAGGACGGGAGCATTGTTCTGCACTGCATGGTCTTTGCATTTGAAGGTTGCATAATGCTTTAATGTGCCATGCCCTTTGTTGTCATGATGCATGAATGCATCCCTGGCGAGTCTACCTACCAGGCCACAATGCTTGCATGCAGCACTGGCAACTTACTTCCGAAGGCCAGTAAGGTCAGCAAGGTAGAATGGCATTGAAATTCAGAGAAAACACACTTTAAACTGAATCTTGATTGTGCGCCGGTCCTAAAAAGATTATCATTTATCTTTGCGTTCTTCTTTGCTGTTGAGGGCTTCTTTGAGAGCCAGCTACGCATCGTTTTCCCTCTAGAGGCAGGGCACTTCTCTGCTGCTCTGATGCTGTCCGTAATCTGGCCAAATGGAGGCCGCTTATATCACTAATTTAAAAGAAAAAGTTAAGGATATGTTTTAAAACTTTTTCAGCCATTCATGATAAAATGGCGTAGGGACAGTATCATTAGGGTTGTTGCTTTTGTAGCTATAATAAATCTTGAAGGATACAATCATGGTTCTAACTTTTTTCATAGTATCTGTCACAGTGTTTGCCCCCACATCCATTTAGACAGATTACGGATAGACTCAACCTATCAGAAATATCCATAGACTATAACAATGTGTAACACTAACTGGCCTGCAGGAGCAATACTGTCGGGTTTAAAGATGGTGTATCAACTAGTACACTTCCAATACTTTTTCCTTAAAAGGAATGCCATGGGTTCTAATATAATTTTAGCTGATAATCATTACTCAATATTTGCAAGATATTTGGCTATAAATATATGATTTGAGATAATTAACAATAACGCCTATTTACTTCACTGACTCAGTCACTCCCCCAGGTGAGTACAGGGAAAACTAGCCTGGTAGAGAAAGCACCGAGCCATGCAGTACCACAACATAGGGAGTTTTAGTGTCGACCTACAGCAAAAATGATTGCCCTACATGTGTTAATCTTATGGATTTAGACTTTGCCAATTGTTTTACAATTTAGGGAGTATGTATAGGATAGGATGTGCAATAGTAATATGGCATGATTAAAAAGTTTTAGCTGATACACCATCTTTAATGCATTTATAAGTATCAGAATGATTAAAAAAGGTGCATGCATATTTATATAGGCATTACAGACACAAAGAAATTGAAATAGAAAACCGTCCCTGGATTATAGCTCCTAACCCATCTTTAGGTATAGGGCTGGGTGCAGGTCTAGTTGGGCGGAAGCAGAGCACTGACTCGGAGAATCAGGCTGAGGCCAATTATTCGTGCGGCCATCAGTGTACATCAGTCCCATACCCGTGGAATCTCTGTAATTGTAGCCCACCCACCATTAGAACATGCTTAAGGTAGAAGATATATACATCTGGGGGACCTGGACCTATTAATGAAGGCGACCGAAGTTACTGTTACCGGGTGGCATACTCATCCCTGTCCCATAGAACTGAGTTGTATGCTAATTTAGTTCCTATGACTGTCACAGTATTGTGCTGTTGAAGGCTTCTTTGAGAGCCAGTTACACATCATTTTCCCTCTAGAGGCAGGGCACTTCTGTGTCATAGTCAGAGGAGGAGAGAACTACACGGATCACAAATGTTAAGCACCGCTAGATGAACTCCTTTTGAAGTCTGTGAGGCATCTGTACTGTGTGTGCGCAGAAAATTGTTCCATCACGGAACGATGCGTACAATAAATAATCAATCAATCAATCAGTCTCCGGTCTCCTTATTAGACATCATACATCTGGCTATTTATTTATGGCCACATATTGAAAAGACCTCCAATAATAAGTGTGTAGGACATGTTAAACGTTAGCTGACTTAAGGGTTCTAGAAGACCAAATGTCATTTGAGATTTCTCCATTTGTAAAAGTTAACACATTTCCAAAAATATACCAGATATAAGGAGGAGTTCCTAAATAATGTGACTGTAACAATAGAATACTTGTAGTATATGTAGTAATGTTGTGACATCATAAAATTATGCATGGCCTATTCTATTTAGGTACATGGAACGTAGATATTTTAATTCCCCTTTTCTGCACTAGGGGCAGATCGCTCCTCTCCTCCTCTGGGACAAAGTCTGGTGGGTTTTGGGTCCGTAATAGGCTGCCAATGGTGGCGCTGCAGTCATGCACCCTGCCATATCGCCTGTGTGCATTTTACTGCCACCTGTGAGATATACCCTCAGAATCACTGCCTATGTAATTTTACTATCTGTAGGTTTTTGAATTTTGTAAATACTCCAGTTAGAACAGAAGTTATTTTTCTTTTTTTCCCCAGCAATTTCTTCAAACTTTTTCTAACAAGCTGCTTTAAAATGCTCAAATTGTCATTGATTTGAAAAGAAAGTATTTTTTGGGGAGGGCCCCCAAGCCCTTCTACAATCATAACTATGGTTTGTTAAGCTTCCAGCACACGGCGTTATTTGTAATTACGCAAAATGTACGGTGTGCCTTTTCATCTTGCGGACAACCCTGATTGCTCGCTGGCACAGGCAGATCTCGTGAAAGGTTGGTTCTGCTCTCGGAATGCATCTTGTTGCTGGCATATCACACTCAAAAAATAAAGTCGTCTGCAGACTCTTCTATGTGACAAGGTATAGTGGGTGTTCTAACTATAGTTGTCAGATAAAGCACCTACTTGGCATGAGCCAGCCCAAAGCCTGGTGTATGCCAGCCCTAGACACGTCAAGCAGGGCCTGATTCAGGATTCCCCCTGTAGGTGGTACATGTATCAATACAGCAAGCATTATGTATAAAGTGAGGGAATGAATTGCATAATTTCTATGTTGATCTTTATCAAAATTCTGAAAATTCACATTCATGCTTTGGAGAATCTTGAGAATTATCTATTGGGGATGCTAGAAAAGGTAAAAGATTCAATGTTTTGATATAATTAAGTCAAAACAAATATGTGTAGGGCATATACACCTCTTTGTGTTTATTTCAATACATGTAGTACAATAGCTGCAAGGAAACACTCATTGGTATGACACCTACATATATGTGTTAACAGTCTGCTACTGAGGACTAGAAATACTCTCATACAGAATTTCAGGACATGGGAGGGATTCCCCTAACCTACATACCCCTATGAATTAGCTATTACAAACCTGAGAATTAGAGACATGGACAGTAAACATGCCTAGGCTCGGAACCCAGTGAGCTGCACCTGCAGTGAAGTAGAGGTTATAGTGCACAAGTTAACCCTTCAAGGGCTGCATAGTGCGTTAAGGTGCTATGCTCTATGTGATCATAATGCATGAATTCAGCCTGTTTCCAAATGGTCGGCGTGATGTATGAATGCAGTCTTGACAAATAGACTCGCCAGGTTTACATTCATGCATCATGATGACAAAAGGATTGAAACACATTTAAAGTACAGTCAACTCCCTCTTAACGGCCACCCCTCCAGTGCAGCCAATCCCTCGACTACAGACACTTTCCATAGTCCCAAATATACTACAATGTATAGAAAATGGCTCCCTCCAATGCAGCCACCCCACCAATGCGGCCACTTTTTCATAGTCCCAAGGGTGGCCACATTAGAGGGAGTTGACTGTAGTTTGCAGCCAATAAAGGGTTAACTATTCTAGACTTGTCATTTGGAGTGGGATACCACCTGGGCTAACATTGTCAGTTAGATGAGTCTAGTGTTGTCTTGTGGGATGGTAACTTGGTATGTCCTCAGGTAGACAACCTTTAACTTGTTCATTTCATGACCGTCACTTTAAAGACCCTGAACTCTTCTTATAAGACGACCATTTGACAAGTTTACATCGCTTCATTTTATCACATGCTTCACATGGAGCCACCAGAATTATAGCTAAAAATAAAGGCTATAGAAACAGTTCCGTATATCAGTCCTCCTTCGCTGAGATTTCACTGAATATATGTACAATGTACATATATTCATATCTGTCAGACACGTCGGAGGGGTTAGCTATGTCTACTCAATGCTATAGCACATTAAACGGCCTCCATTAAACATGCATGGCACAGAACTGCCACCCAGTGTTGATACATGTATCTGCATAACTTCTTATCATCACAAGCCATATACTGGTGACGGAGCAGAATAGTCTCTCTGCTGTCATTCTCACCCATTGGCAATTTATTCATAATAAGTAATACAAAATGTACTACTTCAGTTCAATCAAGAGTACACCAAATATGTGAAAGGGGTGTCTCTCATTAAGAGGTTAACTAATTAGAGACTATATTCATATACCATTCTCTAGAGCACCTGCCATTATTCATTATGACAACCTAGGGCGTCATAATGACTAGGCTCCTGTCTCTGGGTTTCAGTGTACCCCTGACAATCCGCTAAGACGCAGCCTCCCTTCACACCACCCGCCTCTTAATGCTCAGCACATTAAACAAGGTCACAAGGTATACAAAGTGCTCTCACCTTTGAAGTAGGTCTTTGAAGTTGTTCACTCCATAACGCCGTGCTAATCCCTACGCATGGCCTCTGTAGTAACAATAGGTGACAATTGGGGGGTTACCCCCCCCCCCCCCCCCCCCCACACACACACACAGCACGCCCGGTGTGTGTGAGGGGATCAGACCCGGGGATCAGACAGACAGATTGCTAGAATCAATTCTAATCCCGTTAAGGACAACCAGATCAGCCAGCCCCTGCCCATGCCGTGTTTATCCCGGCTTGTCACCTCGTACACATCAAACACCAGTTTGATGACACACCTCTGTTCCCTTTCCGTCTGTGAGGGGCTGCAAGGGCAATTCATAATATCGGATGAGCACGACGCTATTGGACCAGGAGTTGTGCAGCATTTGTTTGAGAGTCATATTAAACTTACCCAGAAAATCGATTTCATACTGGTCGTAGCTGGGCCCAAATGCCCTAAAAATGACTTGGAGGTGAAATCATGATTACATACTGGCCCAATAACCCCTCAAAGCAATTGTATTCTTAATAGATAATACCTAACATTTGACATTGACATTGACCCACTTATCACGGTCAAAGGTCACGAACATGGCTTTTGTCATAGCTCTGCTCCTACGTGAAATCCGCGTGAAATATTTGTGGTTTAATTTCATAGAGGCTCGTGAGTAGATCAGAAGGAGTGTTTCACAAGGGGGGGGGGGGTATACAATTAATTGTATGATAAGTGTTTCTATAGGTCGGTCTAATTGAATATTACTAGTAAGAACAACATTTGGCTATAAAAAGTGTTTCACAAAGGTACTACATGTACTAAGATGTACAAAGCCGGTGTGTGTGGGCCACAACCAAGATACAACTAATGTACTTTATATATAATATAAGTGTTTCAGAATGCATATTAGGGTGGAGCTCATGCGGGAGCTCATGCCGTGCCCACTAATTAATATAATATAAGGGCACAGAGGATACCAAGGCTGGGCGCAGCCATGACACCTCTGTCGGGGGCGGAAGTTTATGCTAATGATATGCTAATGAGCAGAACCGGAAGCACTCTCTACTGCTGCAAACATAAGAGGTGTGAAAGCATGGGGTATGTGGACTCTCTAGCCCCCGACAGAGCCAGCTCCACACATGCGCCATCTAGGGGGTAGCCTATGTACCAGGGTATCCCATCCCCCGGGGGGGGGGGGGGGTACTTGAATTTTTTCTGATAGGGGTGTGCGGCTGGACCAATGACAACCCTTACCCTTGCTAGGGAGCTTTTGCTTCAAAAACATACCCTTGCTAGGGCATTTTCGGCCAAAAAGTCCTTGTTTTGAAGAGGAAAATTACTAAATGAAGCATTGACGAGTAATTTCACCAAGAAATTTTACCCGTGTCCACAAAATTTCGGCAAAAAATGGGCAAAATTGGGACATTTTGGTGAAAAACTGGGTCATTTTGGTGAAAAAGTGACCCTTGCTAGGGAGATTTTGATGAAACTAGACCCTTGCTAGGGACATTTTTCTCTGAAACATAACCCTTGCTAGGGAGATTTTGTTGAAAAAGTACCCTTGCCAGCCGCACACCTGTGTATACAAAATATACCAAGTGCCCCCCCCGGGTCCCATCCTCGGTATATATAGATAGATATTCATCATTTAATGACTCCATGTACAGTATTTCATGATGTAAGTTTGATGTGTGATTGTGGGTAGGGAGGACAGGCTCCGACCTGCCGGCCACCAGGGGCTGCTGCAGGCTGCACCCACGTGTTCCAACACGACGCCTTGAATCCCGCGCCACACCTGACCATGTACAGGGGAGCAGCGTCCACACCACGCCCCCTGTACAGCTCAGCCAATCACACACCGCCTCCAGGGGCGGGGCGGGGGGGGGGGGGGGGGTGGCTGGTCGTCTCTGTGGGCGTACAGGGCTGGGGCTGCATAAAGGGCGGCGGCGTGAGAATCTGGCCAGTACGCACCGTGGGAACACAGAGCAAGGACTAACCATTACCACACACATGATGCTGTCAGAGAAGACGACCACCTCAGGCACGGAGCCCCACACGGGGAAGCCGCCCGCCGCCCGCCGCTGTCTGTTCGGGGGCGTGGACAGGGCCGAGTTGGACGCGCTCCTACAGCGGGAGATGTCCCAGCTGCGGCGTGTGAGCACCGAGAGGTGGGACTTTGACGTGACTCGGGAGCTGCCTGTAGGGGCGGGGGGCAGGTACTGCTGGGAGGCGGTGGGCGCCGAGTACGTGCCGGCCGTGTACGTGCGGCCCTACACGTACAAGGCTGCACGTAGTAAAGGGCCTGCTGCTGCTGCTGCCCCGTGTCGGGGTAAGAGACGGCTCCGGTTTGAGGAGGATGCCGAGAACGTGAGGCCGCTACCTGCCGCACCTGGAGGCTGCTCACCCGAACCTGCAGCCCAGCCACCTGCAACACGACAACCACACATCACAGGTACGTGTCTAGACCTATTTTAAGAAATGCCCATGGCCCATGTCACTATCTCACTAAGCCCAGAAATGCCCATGTCGCCGTGTGGTCCACCCCATATACGATGGGACACGATGCGTCATCAGACGGCGAATTATATTCACTGGGTTTCACTTTTTTCGGGGTAAATTTTTGTTGTTGCAAATTTTGAACAATGGCCCCTTCACCCCCTTTCAAAATACTGTTTCCGCCCTTACCCTCCCCTTGTAAAAACTCCATCAACTTAGGGTTGACTGGTTGATTGGACATGGCCTAGGACCCTGGATATGACCAGCACACGGTGCTGACACCAGTGGCCGTCGTCGGTACTAGTCGTCTACTCGGGAAAGTGGGGAGGTGGGGGTTAACTCAGTAGACCCTATCGGTACTAAGGCCTAGTCATGGAGCGAGATTGGCCTTAGCATCATATAGATTATGTTAATGAGGCAATGGAGCGAAAGCGGATCCATTTCTAATTGGCTGTCTATATAGACTGGTTAGAGCAGGGCCAGCTAATACACATCCACTAATTACCATCAATTAAGGGATTAAAAACATGCTCGGACCTTGTGTATTCAGGGAATACACATTGAACTTCAAAGGGATCCCACCGTCTGACATTTGAATACACATATGAATACTGTGTATTCCACCCTTATGATGTCAAGGTCGGAACTATATGATACCTACGCTATATCTGCAAGTAGCGTGGGTGTCCAAGTTAGGTGGGGGTTAGGAGGATCAACCATCATAACTCACCTTGATATTCCCCATTCTGTGATATTGACTTACGGTTTTCCTTTTTCCAGCCTATTTTAGTCAGCGGAAACGACAGCGGACAGAGAAACCTGCCCGTGTGTGAGGCACCCGACACTTCTACTATACGGTACATCTAAAGCTGCATCTGACACCCTCCGTCTACCATGTCATGAGCTCTACAAGTCTCCTCCATCTTAGGTAGGTACTATATATGACAACTAAACCCTGCGAGTATAAGACATATATGATACTGGAAACTATGCGTTAAACAGTACGACTGTCAGACTGGCACTGTATTAAATGTGAAAGGAAACATATACCCTGTTGTGTTGAACTGGGCATGACATAGCGTAATGGGGGTAGACCCCTTAATTTGACACAGTGATATTGCCTTTTCTTAAAATCGACATGCAACATTGGGACCCCCATCTATACACCCCGTGTACCCCGGTATGCCCCTGGCAGTGTTAGGGTAGACATAGGGGAGGGGTTCACCGCTATACAGAGAGAAAATACGGCTTATACCATCTGCTGGTAAATAATCACCACTAAAAAAGAAGTACGATGAGATAACCGTTCTGTAATGTCTGAACTTGTTTAGTTTGTGAATGGCCTACAACCCGTAGTACCTCCTATAACTGACTGCATCCTCTCTCCTTCAGGTGGTTATACTAACGACGGCCGACGTGACGTGTCCATGACGTCACTGGGACGCCGCCACAAGATCACGGAGAACTACAGAGAGTGGACACTACTTCTGTCCCCACTTCTGTGTACTGGATCAATGGACAAAGACTAGAAACATACTGACTTGTGGTTGATATAGTATTGGCCGTTAAAACAATGGCCGGGACGCATCATGCACGACCCGCTGTTACCTGGTGCTGCTGGACTGACCATCTCATGGTGTGGGTGTCCAACACCCGCCTTATATACTTGTTTTTTTTTATGGAGTTCTGTATATTATATTCACATTGTTTATACTACATCTGTACACGCATATAATGCACATGATTGTATAATATTGAGAAAAACGCCTCTTATTGTCAACATACAGGCATGCACATACTTATATATTATTGGCATGTAATGCATATGATTGTATATTATTGGCATATAATGCACATTATGATTATAGTACATGATTGGCATACAATGCACATGGTTGTATATTATTGTCTCGAGAAATACGTGCAGATCAAGATGTTATGGATAGTAGTAAGTCGCTATTCACGTATGACGTCATCGACAAGGGGTACGGGATACTACATACTAGGTACACAGAGAAAAGAAACATCATCAAAAGGGAGTCCAACTTGCCTCCAGAATGACTTCCCTCTCTATGGGAGGCCAGGTCCTTATGTGACTCCCTTGGGTGAGTCAGGGAGCTATGAGAGTCCCCCAGGTGACGCCTTTAGGTCAGTCAGTGAGTCACCTAGACTCCCTTAGGCAGGCTGGGCTCCCCTAAAGAGGGGAGTCATTCTGGAGGCTACCTGGACTCCCTTTAGACGCTGTTTCTTTTCTCTGTGTACTAGTATAAGGAGAATGATGGCATGACCATACTCTTCCTATACTGAATGATGACAAGGGGTGGGGGTCTTGGAAAATTCCTGAAAATGTATGACATCATACTTGAATGGCTCTTAACTGCAATATGTGTTATAATATAACATATAGCATATGTACATATATTGATTGAACACAATAAGTACTTTTTGGTTTGTACGACCATAGCTGCATGCATCATGTGGTATTTACCTTTAATGTATTGGCGGCAGTTGCCAGCTGACAGGTGCCTTATAACCTGTGTTACTTCCATTTACATCCCCACCTCTTACTCCCTGCGCCAACTACTCAGGGTACAGCACCGTGTTGGTGTAAGGACAGGAGTTACGTTACATTGTGCAATAAATGACTTTTCACAAACGATTTGCTGAGTGATTTATGATTGTTTAGTAGTGACGTAGAATACTATGTGTAACAGAAAGATGTGACGCCAACACACGATACGTTCACTCTGAATATGTGCTCTCTTGGCACACGATATACATATGTATAAAGGTATCATGCACGGCACATTAGTCATTACTAAATAGACAGACCTGCCCGCTAAAGTTATTAAGATAGTGGTTACTTTACGGACAGGTCCTGCCCCATTCTGTACGATGGCCGCATGCCAAATACAGGCCCTGCTTGTAATGATCATCGAGGGCACTTTAAAGTGATGTTCTGTATCAAATTTATTGACTCACCCCCTCCCCCCCCCCCCCCGCTACCTGAGACTTGTGTGACAGCCCCGGTCCTCGCACTCTATATCGCAAACTGACACAATCCTCGTTCATTGCTTTCAATATATACCCCTTTTCCACTAATTCTGGTTGTAAAATACCCCCATATTTTGGCAAAATCACTGATTTTTAAGGCCCCAAAAACACCCAATTTTTTTGCAAAAACACTAACATATACCGGTATCATAAATCTTTCTCTCATATTGGAAGTCACAGATATGAACTCAATAGCATTTATTACATCTTGTACTTTATCACATCCATATATATATACTATCATCCAAAATTGATAGCATTATGGTTATGAAGCCATTTTGGACCTGTAACAAAGGGTGGATACTTTGCATACACCTATGTAGCTGAGAAAGCAAATTATAATTGCAAACTCAGGCTGAAATCAGACCCCATATTTTGGATTTTCACAAAGGTGTATTGAAAAAAATACCCCACTTTTCTAAATTCCACTGACATGCAAATTCAGGGAAAATTACCCCTGTTCTTTGCGTTTCCCGAACGTGGATGGTGTCTATTCCCACATGGAAGTGCGGGGACTGGGGTGACAGCTCAGGACACTTCGAACCACCAAAAAGTTACAATCTCCCATTTCCACAATAAATAAATACATATTGCATGAATAGGCCCATTAGATCAATTTTCCTCATGGCTATCATGTGGCATTCTTTTTTCCCGAAAATTCCCACTTTAACCCCCGGAACCAATAAGATCAATAAGTAGTCAAAATTTCTGGTAATTTGCTACAGCATAGAACTCTAGTACCCTTTAGATAACTGTTGAATTGAACGTTAACATATTACGGGGGCTCAATGCTTTCTCTCTGGGTGGTAGCAAGTGACGGCCGTAGGACACTTTATTATGCAGACTCTGCACAGTGGTACACAGAAAAATCCAGACAGTGTAGTTCATGGCAGTAAATCTACTGTCCAAAATGGGGAAATGAAACCTGACACCGAGAGTGCCTGTGCTCACCAGGACACTGAGACAAGGAGAGGTACAGGGACCCAGTGTAGGTTATATAACAGGTTGATGTAAGAGATGGGTTAGATACAGGGGTGTTGGAAACAACTTGACTTTGGGGGGGGGGCCACGGCCAAACGAAATGAAGTTCAGAAGGGTGCGTGTTCCGCGCATTAAAAGCCACACATTGAAAAATGTATTGGGGGTCTGGGGGCATGGCCCCCAAGGAAAAGTTTGGGAAAATTTGACACGATTTGGTGCACTTTAAGGTCGATTTTGGGCGTATTTCTTTATATAATTATAGAGTAATGAATATAATTCATTAGCATTTCCAAAATTTGGGGGGGGGGGGGGGGGCAAAACATACTCTGGCCCCCCATGTCTACGATTTGGGGGGCCATGGCCCCCCCTGGCCCCCCTGTTCCGACACCCCTGAGATAGGCCGCTCTCCCGAACTAGACTGCAGAGTCAGCAAACCTGTCACTGCCTTCTCAATTTGACAAGGAAAGAGGATGGCAAGCAAAACTCTTCAGTTAGAAGACCCAACTAGCTCCACCTAGTTCCTGCCAGCCCTAAACTTGTCTAGAAGTTACTCACCATTTCCCCTGCAGGTGGCCATTGTCTAGCATAAATGAGTGCCCTTGGGAATAAATTGATTAATTCCTATCTTAATATAATATTGAGTATTACCATACATATATGTTAATATGGAGAATTCTGTGAAGTATCTAGGGAAAACATAAGATAATGTAAAGAATGCATGGTTATGGCAGCATTAAGGAAAAAGATGATAGGTGTAGAGTGATCACACCCCTTTTCTGTCATTCACCAGGGCAGAAGTAGGCACATGTCCAAGCTACTGGTATGATCCACACATATGCCTACAGTCTATTGCTGATAAGTAGCCTATCCTCAGTAATGACTTGGTGATACATTATGTGAACCCTTGGTGGCACTAGTGTATTAAATATCACTTCTATATGTGGCTATGTATTTAAACAAATTGATAAGATAATCTTGTCATCTGGAACCAGACCAAACACATACAAATGTTTTCATAATTTTCACACATATTTTATTCAACCTCTAGTTTCTCTGCAGTAACTTGATATACATTTGGTATCTATACATCATTTTAAAGTTAAGACAACAAGGCAAAATGGAGTGCTTGTTGCCATTGAAACAGTAAACAAATATTCCAAAATTGCTTGGATTTTACCCACCTTTTCTCAATCAAATTGTTATACCAACCACAAAAATGTGAACTCACTCATTATAACCTCCCCAGATATTGCAAAACTAAATTATTTTTCCAAAGAGCCCATTTGGGCTACGGTATCTCATTTAGTTCCAACTATACTGAGGGTTGAACATGCAACTGGATTGTCAAAATTTCTCATGAAATATTGCCATTGACTGAGACTGAAATGCTGAAAATCACCCATTTTACCATGCCTACAGAATAGCACTAATCAATATTTGAAATCTAGAAATGAATATGCATGCTTGCATTACTATTTTCAGCAAGTAGGGGAGAGAGGGGCACATTGAGCCACTTATGCATATTTAATTTTTTCCTGACTTCATCAAGGTCATCAGAACTTTGATTTTTTATCTAGCAGTTACCTTATACATGTATCATTGCAATATATGAAGACCCATGGCAAAACAAGTATGGTCATTTGTTGTATTTCTTTTGATTTAAAAAAAACAACATCTTTGGGTGGTTCAATGTGCCCCATACCCTAGGCAGGTTGACCCACCCACTGAGGCACCTTAAACCTATTATCTTGAATGGTTCAAACAATCAGCAATATGGATTTATCATTGAAAGTTAAGGTGGAAATACTTGCTGTTGTTACTTTTGCATAGGATTGAATATGAAAAATACATATCTAATGCATTCAAGGAATCAAATTATAGCCGCTAGTTTAGTCACTGGGTCAGAGCCTTACAATTTTTCCTTTAGGTTATCATAAACCATCTTCAGAGGATTGCTGCCATTTGCACATGTCGTATAAATCTTTAATTATATTCTTTTATGATATAACAGGCTGTTTTGCTTCTGAGAAATGATACATCTGAGAATAAATACACTATGAATATGCTATGAAATAATATGTTATCACAACTAATAAAACATGTATTCGTTTGTACTTGTATAACCAAAGTGTATATCAATGTTGTGTTTCTTTCTGTGTGGCTTAATTCTAATGAACTATGGGTGGTTTAACCCATAGGCCTACCTGTTGGGTTAGCCTATGGTTGACCCAGAGATGGAACTGATCAATATCATCTCATCTATTGCCTACAAGCTAAAAGGGGAACTTAAAAGATTCTGCCCGCTGGTGAAAAACGGTGATACTTTGTCCCTCTATGCATTGCACAGGCATGTATCTGGTAAATGATGGAACTAGTCCTTCAAGACAGAGATTTGGGTACTTTGAGCATGGTTCAAGGTGCCCCAATTTTTGTGGTTCAATGTACCCCATGCCGACTATCATAGATAAGGTTGATATGTTTCAACTTACATGACACCTTCAGGATAAAAATCTGGTTCTATGTAAACATTCAGATATATACCTTGACCTACATATAAATCTTAGGTCAGCAATGTTTTGTAAGAACATAAGAAAACAAGTTTAACAATCACAAATTCTTACTTTCAATGGCTTAAATCTTTCATGTTGTCTGAGCTTCTCCTCAGCATCCCAAAATAAATATGATGTTGCTGCTCTGAACTGTCTATATAAGGGGGTAATATGGTAGGCAAACTTCTGGAAAATTCCCAAAGAAATTGCAAAGAGATCATGTGGTTCAACATGCCCAGATGGTCAAGAGGCCCCTCTCTCCCCTACCACAAGTGCAAAACTGTATGACATAATAGGATCTTAGTTGTGAAGGCTTAAAGTTGGCCAGGTTCATCGTTGGGGGGAATTAAATTCAACATGATTTGGGATATCTTCATCGGGATGTGCAGGGGTACTTGCTATCAATTCAGATTTTCCACTTAATTTGGGTATTGAAACAAGTCCTCTAATTCATTGGACTTAATATATCAGACCTTCATCTTCTTCCGTCTCTTTTTGCTGATGTGGAGTCATTTTATTGGAGAACTTTATAGAATCGGTTTCAATGTCTAGCTGTACTTTACCACCATAGACGTGTGAAGGGGACACAGAGTAAAAGTGCATCTAAGTGTGGCCCTGTGGCCCTCTACCCTCCACTCGTCCAATTACATAGTTGACCTTTGAGTGTGAACCCCGTTGTTACAGTTAACCCTAGTACCCTGCTATCCTACAGCCGCAGTCCTCCCGGGTCTCATATCGCACCTTCACATCCCCAGCACCCCCAGCATACCGCCCCCTCCACCACCCACAAAGCCAACCACTGTGATTTCCCTGGGAGTAGCCCATCATTACAGGACCATTGCTGGTTGGATGGGAGTGCGGGTGAGGCGATGGGGGATTTCTAAGACGGATCCTTTCTATAATAACAGGGGTCAGCTCTGTGTGTGACCCCTGATAAATGGAGTGCTCATTTGAAGTTTAAATGTAGATTTCGCCCCCCCCCAACACTTTAACTATGTACATGTACATGTAATTTACATGATGTTTTGTTTAAATTGACCACCGTGTATCTCCAAACATGGCTGACTGCGTGGGTATCATCTACCAAACACCCGGGGTATTGTGAGACGATATACTGAGAGGGCTGTTGAGGGTTGGGGCGTGACAGAAATGACCGCGGGCAGAAGGATCCCCCCCTCCCCCCCCCCCCCCCCCCCCCCCCCCCCGCCGTGTTAAGCAGGTAATAGTGGTGGTCATCCCGGACCGCTGTGATGTTTACAGGGATCAAGGCAAGTGACGGCCCGGCCCCTGGACAAGGCCAACTCAATCTGCCTGCGCCGTTTTGTCATGACACCTTATAGCCACACTTTCCACCATCTGAACAAAGACTCAAAGAGGGCAATTTACCCAGGTGCACTTCACAAAGACAAGCAGTGCTATCAGTGTCTTGGCGTATCTACACTGAAAAACTCTGGACAGCTCTGGAGTCCATAAGGTCGTCTTACAGGACGACCCTAGGGTCTTCTAAGTGAACAGCATAGAATCAACTAGCTTTAACTTGTCAAATTGACAACCTGCCAGGTTACCATCCCACAAGACGACCCTAGACTTCTCAAGGTTGTCAAACTAAGATAGTTGATGCAGGCCTAGATTAGCCACAGCTGGGGCTCATCATTGCATAAGGGTGGTAGGTCTAGGGTTTCAAATGTATGAGTTTGATCTGGTTCCAGATGACAAGATTATTTTATCAATTTGTTTAAATACATAACCACATATATAAATGATAATTAATACACTAGTGCCACCAAGGGTTCACATAATGTATCACCAAGTCTTTACTGAGAATAGGCTACTCTCCAGCAATGGACTGTAGGCTTGTGTGTGTATAATACCAATATAAGGTGCATGCACCTACTTGTGCCCTGGTGAATGACAGAAAAGAGGTGTGCTCACTCTACACCTATCATCTATTTCCTTAATGCTGCCAAAAACATGCATTCTTTATATTATCTTATGTTTTCCCTAGATACTTCATAGAATTCTCCATTTTAGCATATAGGTATGGTAATACTCAGTATTATATCAAGATGGGAATTAATCAATTTATTCCCAAGGGTACACATTTATGCTAGACAATGGCCACCTGCAGGGGAAATGGTGAGTAACTTCTAGACAAGTTTAGGGCTGGCATGTACCAGGTGGAGCTATTTGGGTCTTCTTACTGAAGAGTTTTGCTTGCCAGCCCCTTTCCTTGTCAAATTGACAAGGCAGTGCCAGGTTTGCCGACTCTGGATTTTTTCTGTGTAGAAGAGATCGATGGTCATCATTGTCTAAGATGATTTGAAGACTTCACACAGGGACTACTATAGGTTTCTTTTCTCTCTGCATTCAACTGTGCCGATCGTTCACTTATTACCAACAACATTGTATTAACATGTAACATTAAATCTGGAACCTTCAGGGAGGGTGGTGGTGCAGAGGGATCCTAAACCCCTAAGGCTCCCGTGTACACAGAGAAAAGAAACAGCGTCAAAAGGGAGTCCATCAGGCCAGGTTGCCTCCAGAATAACTCCCCTTTCTAGGGAGTCCAGGAGCCTTTTTCTCTTTAGAAACGACCACGTTTGCACTTAGAAATGCTGTAGTAACGAGCACGTTTGAGTGATCATTATTTTTGAATTTCTTACTTTTTATTGTGTAGTCACCTGGGC
>OX381708.1:21198153-21343429 GCA_947462335.1 Harmothoe impar | reverse complement strand
AGGCTGTGGGGGCCGCCATCCTGGCACAGAACAGTGCATTCTGGTCCCGGGGGGCCACTCCTTATCTTTTCTATAGTCACTATGTGCGAACATCACCCTAAATTTGGTACCCTTATCAAGGGGAGACATTTTTAAAAAGCATACCCTTTTCAAGGTAAACTTACCAGAAAAACGGACCCTAATCACGAATGGTCCTGAGAAATCTACCCTAATCACAGGGTGACCTTGAGAAAATATCTGAATCAATGGTGACCAAGAAATATTGTAGGAAAATAAAGTGAAAAATACCTTTTAAAAGCCATTAAGGTCTGAAAATGGACCCCTTTCTCCCCTAATATGCTTAAAAAGCACCCCTTATCAAGGACCCTCGCGGGTCCGTGCCTAGGACCCAAAAACGGACCCTTTCCCTTAGAATCATGTTCACACATATGTATCCAAATCTGAGGGAGTGCCCCCCCCCCCCCCCGGGATTCTGGTTAGGCCCTCGACTCCAGAGCAGTGCATTATGGGTGGATTTCTTATCAGTCCCTTTGTTCCAGGTGTGAAAGGAAGGGATTAACCTAATAAGGAGATAGGGGTTTACAACCCCCGACTACCTGACTATCTACAGCCCATCCGGGAGCAGCTCGGGATCCCCCACACCGTGAGCAGCTCTGACACGCCCGTCCTGCGCCACGTAGCACGAGCTGCTCACATTCCTGCCACACCAGCTCCCCGGTATGTGTCCATGCACTCCTTATACAGTGTCACTCCAGGGGCGGATCCAGGGGGGGGGGGGTCCTGGGGGTCCGGACCCCCCCCCCCTTTTTGGAATTTTTTTTAGATTTTTTTAGTGCGTCACTTCCCGGTGCTTTGGTGTTTGGTGGACTCCCCTTTTCAAATTCCTGGGTCCGCCCCTGCACTCATTGCTCAGTCCATCCGAAAGGGGAGGTTGGTAGGTCAATACCCCCCCCCCTCCCAACCATCTCCCGAATAACCCCTCGTTATCATGCCATGTGGGTAGCTTTAGTAACAAGGACACATCCGAACACTCAAAGATATGCCATGTAAGAGTTTGTCTATCGGTTTGTCTATCAGCGTTGTTCTTCCCAGGGAGATAGAACGCGTAAAGCTAACATAAACCACCCCCAGTGCAGCATGAAGCGGCCACCTGGAGCTGTGACGAGGTGCGTGGCGGGAACCGTGCGTTATGGGCATTAGGTAACCAGGCAAGTGGCTGCATCCAGGGAACGGGCATCCAGGGATGAGCACCACCTCCTAAATACAGTATGTGTGTGTACATGTATGGGATGGGTCATCATTTAGGTAGTGGTCACCAAACTGTGTTATGTTTCTGTGCAGGATTGTACGGACTTGACAGACCACTCTCGTGTGGAAGCGGATTACCGGGCACTGGACAACCGTACACTCACAAAGTAAACTTGTCTCCAGACTCTTCCAAGTGACTGTCATAAAATAAACAAGTCAAAAACTTGTCTAAGTGACAAGGACGTGGGTCTTATAGAAGACCCACTTGACATGTGCCAGCCCAAAACCCGACATTTGCCTGATCCAGATTATATTTGTCGGATGGTAACCTGGTAGGTTAGACAACTTTTGACTCGTTTATTTTATGGCAGTCACTTAGTAGAGTCTGGAGACAAGTTTACATTTTCAGTTTACATAAGGGAGTGCTCATTTTTTAACAACAGGGGGGGGGACGGTGAGATTTCGCGCGGAGCGTGCAAAATTTTTTCACCTCCCCCCCGCTAGAGGGGTCGAAATTTTTTACCCCCCCCCCCCCGGCAGGCCGAAAATCACGCACGTTCGCGCCCCTTTGTAGCATAGTAACACGCGGGCTTTTTCCCTCAAAACACCCCCCCCAAGAGGGGTCTAAATTTTTTACCCCCCCCGGTCAAGGGGTCCAAATTTTTTACCCCCCCCCAAATCCACCACCCCCCCCTGTTGTTAAAAAATGAGGGGGGGGGGGGGCGGGCCCGGCGTGCAATACCCCCAGTACATTGCCTATATCACGCCCCCCCCCCCCGCCCACCCCTTTCCCCAAATCCTGGATACGCCAGGGACTGCCCCAACTCCCCTCATGACTGTTGCTTTTAATGTCATCCTTTCCCACGAGGCTGAATGAGACACCCACTTTTAGGATAGCAGCAATGCCCCAATATAGGAATAGGTAACAACTGCGGAAACGACCACGAAGCGCTGTCACTGTCCATGTGTCCAAGCAAGAAAAAAGGGACGCGGTCAGTAGTATAGTATGTATCGGAACGGGACTATAGTTAACTACTGTTTATTACTCAATCGACATGCAGCCAATCAGAGGCCTCCATTTGGTCACGTGACCCGTTGCCATGGTAACGTGACCTACTTAGGGCTCTCAGCCAATCAGAAGCCAGCATTCTGGGTGACCTACTGACCTACTTAGAAGCTCTCAGCCAATCAGAGGCCGGCATTCTGGTAACCATGGTAACGTGACCTACTTACGTCACGTGACCTACTTAGGCTCAGCCAATCAGAAGCCGGCATTCTGGTAACTAGGGTAACGTGACCTACTTAGGGTTTGTTTGTAAACAACACCACGTGGCTCTCTTGTTTGTAAACAACACCACGTGACACGTGACTGTTTGTAAACAAACAAAGTTATATAACTTATATATAGAAATATCACTAGGCGGCAGAGTGGTCAAAAGGCAATCTCGTAGTAGTAGGTCTACTTGGATCTTGAGTAGCCACCCTTGTGGTTATAATTACCTAGACTAGTTGGCTCTGCCAGCCTGGTCAAGTATGGTGTAGTATTTTTCATCTCGCTATAGTTTAGTTGATATTTTAAAGAAACGGCCTCATTCTATCAGAAATACACAACATTGACATGTTTTTTATATTCAATATATTAGAAGTGTGCTTTGTTGCTTATATAGTTCATTATGCGTTTAAAATGTTCGCGAGTATCGTAGAAATGTACAAAAATCCTATTGTGGCGCCATCTGACGAAAAGAGCGGAGAACTATACTAGGGTATGGCGAGCTAGACTAGAGCATGTAATCACCAGGCGGCAGAGTGGTCAAAAGACAATCTCGTAGTAGTAGGTCTACTTGGATCTTGAGTAGCCACCCTTGTGGTTGCAATTACCTAGACTAGTTGACCCTGCCAGCCTGGTCAAGTGAAATTAGTAAGGAGACCGCACATTAACGCGCTCCACAGTCTTTAGACAGTTAAGACTATAGTACCGTAGATTCTACTGTGTACTCACACTAACTATTTACAGTGCTACATATTCATACCCGAGTTCTAAGTGTTTTTTTTAGAAAAAAGCGATCTACTCACCCATTTTTTTTAGACAAACTCCTATTAGCAGGTAACCCCTGTATAAACCATACTGCAAAGATCTGCTACTTCGAGCGTCTGCCTCGTGACTGATAGTGTACAACAAGACGAAGTGGGCAGAGGTGAAGTACTGTTCCAAGAAAAATTGAGGCTCTTTATATAGCTGAGAGAGCGGCTAATCCGGATGTTCTAAGCTTGTTTTCACCTAGAGCCCCACCCTCTTCCAGAGAGGAATCAAATTGCTTTTCACCTGGACCCTTCCACCCCTAATCCATCAGCATGAAAAGAAGGATAACAAGTGTAACGTGCGCTACATGTATATGGGATTATAGCTGGTGAAGAGATAAAGCCAGGTCAACTGTGTATACAAAGACTACAGGAGGTGATTAACGACAGGTGTGACGCGCCAGCCCGTGGACGGATTATCTTCTAAGCTGACGCTTATTCAACTAGCCAGCTGCCGTCCGCTCCACTCACCACGGCAAGAGGAGGTGCTTTTGTTTTACACTTAAGTCGCTTACCACATGTACTCGTCTCTACCTCACAGACAGACACCCTCTCGCTTGCTTCACGACCCCTGTAGCTTTTTTTGTATACACACTCTAATCTCATAACCCCCTGATCCGTTATACAGGTAACGGGTATTCTCTTTTAAATAGCTGCCAGTCAGCCTGCGGCAGCTGAAAACGACGGTAAGTAGCTTAGCTCTAGAAGCAAGAAGGCGTATATAAGGAGGCTGACACGTGTATAGGCGCCTTATAAGTCGGCAGGGGGTAAATACTAGTGAAAAAGGAAGGCAGGTGTGCAGGTAGCTTTCTAACAGACACGTGTGTGCACTAAGCTGCTTAAGTCTAAACCCACCTGCAGTAGTCAGGTAGCATGTGAAAACTTACTTAACAGATCTCTTAATTGAGTAGAGACTCTGTACTGAGAGAGTCTTTTCAGCCGTTTAAGAGGATTATCTAGGACAGGGTACATAAGGAGTGAAACGACGCTCTCACCCATCACACTTTCTCGACCCGCCCTTCATCATCGTAGCATCGTCCACTCTACGCTCGCTCAGAATGTTATGATGGTTAGTTCTGCTATTTTCAGCTACTTTTCTTATCGAAGTGTTGACGCTACAGAGCATCGAAACTCTCTCCAAATGAGTCCAAGAAAGAAAAAGCAACTTCCACTTGAAGCAGGAAGAGAAACAGTGCCCTATGATGCATGTGAGGTAAAGAAACATTGGAAGGACGTCACCAAGGAGCAATGGATAGAAGCATGCTTCAACTTCATCGGAACGGAAGTAGTTTCATTTGGACAGAGGGAGAAGATTTTGTTGGAGCTATTTTTCTTAGCTCCGTATACTTGGCCTGACTGTGGTGAAATTCCTTCAGGTATTTGTTCAGTCTTCGCCATAGAAGTTATCAGGTCTTTGAAGGAGCTTCGATATATGCAAGGCACTCACGAGGAGATTGTTCAGAAAATGACGG
Source organism: Harmothoe impar (assembly GCA_947462335.1). Taxonomy (NCBI): domain Eukaryota; kingdom Metazoa; phylum Annelida; class Polychaeta; order Phyllodocida; family Polynoidae; genus Harmothoe; species Harmothoe impar. Next base: position 21,338,630 of record OX381708.1, on the reverse strand, counting down.
AATTCGAAACAGGAGAAGACACAATATGGTGCGAGGAGACGACATATACGGACGATGATCTGGAGTACATCATTTGTAGCCCGTTGGAACATTATGTTAAAGACTTTGAGGACATGCTAGACAGCACTGAGATGAACCCGAAAGAGAGATCCCTTACTGCACAGAAAGAGGCCAAAGCTGTGTTGGAAAAGCTCAAGTTTGGTCAAGGATTCACTCTTCAAAGCAGCTGTGTGAGTGTGATAAAAGGCCTTGTGTTGAAACATCCAGACATGAAGTTTTCGCGTGCTGTCGACACACTTCCTTTGCCTGAACTGATGATGAACATGATCGATCCCATCGTACCAACATGTTTCGACTCTGCCAATTGTCCCATGTATAAAATGGTTTCAAGTTTTGCCCGTGGCCGATGGCTAAACGATCCACTGAAGTCAGAAAACCTCCTTGATTTAATCAACTGACTAAATGTATTTTCTCATACTAGTATTAGTAGCATTAGTAATAGCAGCTACTCAGTCTCGTGCAGCACAAGCAGCAGCATCTGTGAGCAGCATCCGTGACATCGTCAGCAGCAGCAGCAGCAGCTGCACGAGCAGCACAAGCAGCAGCATCTGTCAGCAGTATCCGTGACATCGTCAGCAGCAGCAGCAGCTGCACGAGCAGCACAAGCAGCAGCATCTGTCAACAGCATCCGTGACATCGTCAGCAACTGCAGCAGCTGCACGAGCAGCACAAGCAGCAGCAGCTGTCAGCAGCTGCAGCAGCTGCACGAGCAGCACAAGCAGCAGCACCAACAGCAGCAGCAACAGCAAATCAGCAGCAGCAGCAGCAGCAGCAGCAGCAGCAGCGGCGGTGTGGACCACTAAATTCGAGATGGCGACATGTCTGTTTCTTAGAATCGACATTCGACATGAGGCCTAGTGACATTTGACATGAAGCTTGAAAAACATAGTGACAGGTGACATGAGCAATTCTTAAAATCGACATGAGATATGAGCATAATTAAGCGACATCGACATGTGCCATGGCTATTTTTTTTTAAGACAAACGCCATAGACTCCTCATTCAAACCCCCACTAGTAGTGCTCTATAAGCGCAAGCTTTGCCTTAAGAGAGCTGTGGCTGTGAACCCTCTCCTCCCCCCGTACACACAGGTAAATATCAGAGTCAGCCAATGTCGCCAATACTACTCTCATACAAGGGTCAGGCACTGCTGGACTATAATAGATGGGTCAAGGACCATTCTACTGAGGGTCAGGCTAGGCTGGACATTCAATAACAGGCTGGACTTTGGCAAACTTGCTTGAAAGTCTGGCCAGCAAGAGTCCGTTGAAGGACTATACGGTAAAAAGGCTGCTGTTACAGTCAAGATACTCATATTTCAAGCCCAGAAAACTGTAATTAGCTTTCCAAGTTGTTTATTTAACAATATCCTGGCCTAGCAAGAAGCTGTCAGATGACATCTAAGAAAAATGGGGCTGTTAATTGATCAAGAGAGCTACATTGTTACAGAGTCCTATTCCTCTTTTGAGGTGGGACCAAATTTGAAAAAAGAATAAACTCAAAAAAAACACCTTAAGATTGAAACAGTTGTAGATGACAAATTTAATGAGGAAGTCGTATTAATTAGTTTACAAATAGCCGCTGCACAAGCAGCACAAGCAGCTCGTGCAGCTGCTGCAGCTGACACTAGTGTCAGCTGCTGCTTGTGCTGCTCGTGCAGCGGCTATTTGTAAACTAATTAATACGACTTCCTCATTAAATTTGTCATCTACAACTGTTTCAATCTTAAGGCTTTTTTTTTTAGTTTATTCTTTTTTCAAATTTGGTCCCACCTCAAAAGAGGAATAGGACTCTGTAACAATGTAGCTCTCTTGATCAATTAACAGCCCCATTTTTCTTAGATGTCATCTGACAGCTTCTTGCTAGGCCAGGATATTGTTAAATAAACAACTTGGAAAGCTAATTACAGTTTTCTGGGCTTGAAATATGAGTATCTTGACTGTAACAGCAGCCTTTTTACCGTATAGTCCTTCAACGGACTCTTGCTGGCCAGACTTTCAAGCAAGTTTGCCAAAGTCCAGCCTGTTATTGAATGTCCAGCCTAGCCTGACCCTCAGTAGAATGGTCCTTGACCCATCTATTATAGTCCAGCAGTGCCTGACCCTTGTATGAGAGTAGTATTGGCGACATTGGCTGACTCTGATATTTACCTGTGTGTACGGGGGGAGGAGAGGGTTCACAGCCACAGCTCTCTTAAGGCAAAGCTTGCGCTTATAGAGCACTACTAGTGGGGGTTTGAATGAGGAGTCTATGGCGTTTGTCTTAAAAAAAAATAGCCATGGCACATGTCGATGTCGCTTAATTATGCTCATATCTCATGTCGATTTTAAGAATTGCTCATGTCACCTGTCACTATGTTTTTCAAGCTTCATGTCAAATGTCACTAGGCCTCATGTCGAATGTCGATTCTAAGAAACAGACATGTCGCCATCTCGAATTTAGTGGTCCACACCGCCGCTGCTGCTGCTGCTGCTGCTGCTGCTGCTGATTTGCTGTTGCTGCTGCTGTTGGTGCTGCTGCTTGTGCTGCTCGTGCAGCTGCTGCAGCTGCTGACAGCTGCTGCTGCTTGTGCTGCTCGTGCAGCTGCTGCAGTTGCTGACGATGTCACGGATGCTGTTGACAGATGCTGCTGCTTGTGCTGCTCGTGCAGCTGCTGCTGCTGCTGACGATGTCACGGATACTGCTGACAGATGCTGCTGCTTGTGCTGCTCGTGCAGCTGCTGCTGCTGCTGACGATGTCACGGATGCTGCTCACAGATGCTGCTGCTTGTGCTGCACGAGACTGAGTAGCTGCTATTACTAATGCTACTAATACTAGTATGAGAAAATACATTTAGTCAGTTGATTAAATCAAGGAGGTTTTCTGACTTCAGTGGATCGTTTAGCCATCGGCCACGGGCAAAACTTGAAACCATTTTATACATGGGACAATTGGCAGAGTCGAAACATGTTGGTACGATGGGATCGATCATGTTCATCATCAGTTCAGGCAAAGGAAGTGTGTCGACAGCACGCGAAAACTTCATGTCTGGATGTTTCAACACAAGGCCTTTTATCACACTCACACAGCTGCTTTGAAGAGTGAATCCTTGACCAAACTTGAGCTTTTCCAACACAGCTTTGGCCTCTTTCTGTGCAGTAAGGGATCTCTCTTTCGGGTTCATCTCAGTGCTGTCTAGCATGTCCTCAAAGTCTTTAACATAATGTTCCAACGGGCTACAAATGATGTACTCCAGATCATCGGCCGTATATGTCGTCTCCTCGCACCATATTGTGTCTTCTCCTGTTTCGAATTCCGTCATTTTCTGAACAATCTCCTCGTGAGTGCCTTGCATATATCGAAGCTCCTTCAAAGACCTGATAACTTCTATGGCGAAGACTGAACAAATACCTGAAGGAATTTCACCACAGTCAGGCCAAGTATACGGAGCTAAGAAAAATAGCTCCAACAAAATCTTCTCCCTCTGTCCAAATGAAACTACTTCCGTTCCGATGAAGTTGAAGCATGCTTCTATCCATTGCTCCTTGGTGACGTCCTTCCAATGTTTCTTTACCTCACATGCATCATAGGGCACTGTTTCTCTTCCTGCTTCAAGTGGAAGTTGCTTTTTCTTTCTTGGACTCATTTGGAGAGAGTTTCGATGCTCTGTAGCGTCAACACTTCGATAAGAAAAGTAGCTGAAAATAGCAGAACTAACCATCATAACATTCTGAGCGAGCGTAGAGTGGACGATGCTACGATGATGAAGGGCGGGTCGAGAAAGTGTGATGGGTGAGAGCGTCGTTTCACTCCTTATGTACCCTGTCCTAGATAATCCTCTTAAACGGCTGAAAAGACTCTCTCAGTACAGAGTCTCTACTCAATTAAGAGATCTGTTAAGTAAGTTTTCACATGCTACCTGACTACTGCAGGTGGGTTTAGACTTAAGCAGCTTAGTGCACACACGTGTCTGTTAGAAAGCTACCTGCACACCTGCCTTCCTTTTTCACTAGTATTTACCCCCTGCCGACTTATAAGGCGCCTATACACGTGTCAGCCTCCTTATATACGCCTTCTTGCTTCTAGAGCTAAGCTACTTACCGTCGTTTTCAGCTGCCGCAGGCTGACTGGCAGCTATTTAAAAGAGAATACCCGTTACCTGTATAACGGATCAGGGGTTATGAGATTAGAGTGTGTATACAAAAAAAGCTACAGGGGTCGTGAAGCAAGCGAGAGGGTGTCTGTCTGTGAGGTAGAGACGAGTACATGTGGTAAGCGACTTAAGTGTAAAACAAAAGCACCTCCTCTTGCCGTGGTGAGTGGAGCGGACGGCAGCTGGCTAGTTGAATAAGCGTCAGCTTAGAAGATAATCCGTCCACGGGCTGGCGCGTCACACCTGTCGTTAATCACCTCCTGTAGTCTTTGTATACACAGTTGACCTGGCTTTATCTCTTCACCAGCTATAATCCCATATACATGTAGCGCACGTTACACTTGTTATCCTTCTTTTCATGCTGATGGATTAGGGGTGGAAGGGTCCAGGTGAAAAGCAATTTGATTCCTCTCTGGAAGAGGGTGGGGCTCTAGGTGAAAACAAGCTTAGAACATCCGGATTAGCCGCTCTCTCAGCTATATAAAGAGCCTCAATTTTTCTTGGAACAGTACTTCACCTCTGCCCACTTCGTCTTGTTGTACACTATCAGTCACGAGGCAGACGCTCGAAGTAGCAGATCTTTGCAGTATGGTTTATACAGGGGTTACCTGCTAATAGGAGTTTGTCTAAAAAAAATGGGTGAGTAGATCGCTTTTTTCTAAAAAAAACACTTAGAACTCGGGTATGAATATGTAGCACTGTAAATAGTTAGTGTGAGTACACAGTAGAATCTACGGTACTATAGTCTTAACTGTCTAAAGACTGTGGAGCGCGTTAATGTGCGGTCTCCTTACTAATTTCACTTGACCAGGCTGGCAGGGTCAACTAGTCTAGGTAATTGCAACCACAAGGGTGGCTACTCAAGATCCAAGTAGACCTACTACTACGAGATTGTCTTTTGACCACTCTGCCGCCTGGTGATTACATGCTCTAGTCTAGCTCGCCATACCCTAGTATAGTTCTCCGCTCTTTTCGTCAGATGGCGCCACAATAGGATTTTTGTACATTTCTACGATACTCGCGAACATTTTAAACGCATAATGAACTATATAAGCAACAAAGCACACTTCTAATATATTGAATATAAAAAACATGTCAATGTTGTGTATTTCTGATAGAATGAGGCCGTTTCTTTAAAATATCAACTAAACTATAGCGAGATGAAAAATACTACACCATACTTGACCAGGCTGGCAGAGCCAACTAGTCTAGGTAATTATAACCACAAGGGTGGCTACTCAAGATCCAAGTAGACCTACTACTACGAGATTGCCTTTTGACCACTCTGCCGCCTAGTGATATTTCTATATATAAGTTATATAACTTTGTTTGTTTACAAACAGTCACGTGTCACGTGGTGTTGTTTACAAACAAGAGAGCCACGTGGTGTTGTTTACAAACAAACCCTAAGTAGGTCACGTTACCCTAGTTACCAGAATGCCGGCTTCTGATTGGCTGAGCCTAAGTAGGTCACGTGACGTAAGTAGGTCACGTTACCATGGTTACCAGAATGCCGGCCTCTGATTGGCTGAGAGCTTCTAAGTAGGTCAGTAGGTCACCCAGAATGCTGGCTTCTGATTGGCTGAGAGCCCTAAGTAGGTCACGTTACCATGGCAACGGGTCACGTGACCAAATGGAGGCCTCTGATTGGCTGCATGTCGATTGAGTAATAAACAGTAGTTAACTATAGTCCCGTTCCGATACATACTATACTACTGCGGTCGATTACTTTAAAGTGAAAAAATTAGGGGCTGTCAATAAGTACAGAATCAGGGGCTATCACAATTGAAATAAAAATAATGAACCATTACATTTCATACATGACTTGAGTAATCTATACAATTCCAAAACAACGTCATGTTAAATGGAAGAGGCCTCTGAACAGTGTGCTGTCATCTGACTTCTTAGAAAATAAGGGGCTGTAAAAATAATACACATTTTCAAGGGGCTGTCAAATGACTAAATAAGGGGGGGGGGGGCTGTAGTTTCGAAGTTGGTACCTAGCATCAAAGAGTCACTACCTCCCCCGGGCAGCAATGGCACGTGCACGCCCCTTCACTTATCGCTGTGGATCCACTTGCCAGGAAGCAAAAGAAAGAAAAATACACCCGGAACCAACCCTGATTTGAACATACCCTCCTTGACTCCTTGACAGGGGGTCTGGACGTATGGAAGGCGCTGCAAGTGTGGTGTGGGGTGAACTGTCAGGTTATTGTAGACCTGTCAGGCTGCCACGAGCCGCCATGCAGACGGCCCCTCCCCTCCCCGCCCTGCCCCTCCTCCCCGCCTGATAAGCTAATGGGACGACAGTGCCTCCCCGCCGTGGGACGCAGCTAAAACAAGGGACGCTGTCAGCAGACGGACACGTCATGGCCGCGGGCTGAGGGTAGGGGGTAGGACGATAGCAGTCCCCAACCCCTACACACCCCACACCCCGCACCACCCACACCCACACCCCACACCCCACACCCCACACCCCACACCCCACACCCCTCACACCCCACACCCTACACTACCCACACCCCACACCCCTCACACCCCACACCCCACACCCTGCACCACCCACACCCGCCCCGTCCACCCTGGGGCACAGGAAGTGGTGACCGTCTCTGCCTCCAGGGCCGAGTACGAGGGGCGGGGCGGACGGAAACGACGGCACGCGGACCTGAGACGCGCACACATCATGACGTGTGTGTCATCTCGCGCGTTCCGGTGCGTCACGTGACGTGTTGCTGTATCCTTACACCTCCCTCAATACAACAGGCCGTGGTGCATCATGGGTATAAAGGTCCTTCTATAGTACATATATGTCTCCCAGGGGCAAATGGCATAGGGCCCGGTGGGACAGGATGGGGTGTTTTATTTTTTATTGTTGTTTGACGAATGGAGTCTTATATGACTGCAGACCGTCACACAGGGTGTCGGAAGCAACTTGGCTTTGACGGGGTCAAGTCCAGCTGCATGAGAGAAATTCTAAATCAAAGGTTGGGGGAGTGACATTGCTTGTCATGTCTAGGATTTATCATGGCTTTGCCTATACCCTTCTACCACTGCTTTGTTGTGTATGTGTGTGTGTGTGGGGGGGGGGGGATACACTGATGCCTGACTCATCACTACACAGACTTACAACCAACTATCTGTAAGGCATGCAGCAAATGGGCGTCTGATATTAAATAGGGCCCCAGACGGGTAAATTCGACAAGGCGACAAGACCCTGTTTTAACCCTTAGGTACAAGGGACAAGGGACTGTTCGGGGTTGGGGGACAACGGACAAATCTACGTACTCTTATATTAAAGTACCCGGTACATGTATTCAAATTGACCAGGGACAAGACCCATTTCTTAGGATCGTAAAGGGACATTGGCATTTATTATGATCGACAAGTGACGCAGCTGCCCCTCCCCCCCCTCCCCCCGTCTGGGCCACTTCAAATCCTCGGAATCATGAAAACACAGGTCACCAGTATTTTACCTGGTCAGTTTTCGCGGTAGGCTGTGGTGGAATAGGAGGAGAGATAGTCATCGTCGATTACCGTGACCTACTTCCGGTTTGCCTGGAGGCGTGTGGCCGTGCCTCCTCAGGGTAGGGGTGGTGCTGGGGTCAGCGTGCATTAGAGTCGGACCTGCCATAGGTTAGCAAGCCAGGTGTATTGTGTAGTGTGGTTAACTCTAGAATACAATAATATCATTAAAGCAGCAAACCCGCACCAAATGAAGTACGCCGGCTCTAATCCCATCATGAGAGTACATGAGGCCGTGTAAAACAACTGAGATGTCTTTAATACATGTAGTAAGTTAGTCCGACTCTTAGGGGTGATCATTTCTTAACAACGGGTTGGGGGGCAGAAAATCTAACAAATAATAACTTTCCAAGTGCGAAAGGGGGGTCCTCCTCGCCCTGGACCCCTGGGGAGGTGCAAAAAAGTTTTACTTGTTTTCAGTGAAAAGGCTTTCCGGGGAGAGGGGAGGGGTAAAAAAGTCGACTCCTCGAGGGGGAGGGGGGGGGGATATTTTCTACCCCCCCAATTAGGGGTACACATTTGACTCCCCTCCCCTAAAAAAAGACCAATCCCTAAGGGCACGATTGCACCGTGTCTATACATGGTATCAACACACTATTAGAGGCTGACTGTGTCCGCTGTCATCTTTCACCCTCCCAGTCGTTAGATGAAGTACAAATTGTAGCCCTTTTGTATTACGAGGGACGACCTTTAGATGCCCCCTTTACCTGAGTGGTTAATGTATTTGTGAAAGCTGCCGCCCTGTGGGTTCTATCTGCAGGAATACTGGGAGGAGGGGTGCTGACCCCCTCACCATACCAGGTAAATGCACCTCACTATACCCACCAGTCCATCACACTCCCTCAATTAAATCATTTCTCTTATTGAGGTAAATGGTCGGCAAGGTGGACATAGTACCATTCTGGTGGTGTAGATTGTATCAGGTATCGGCTACCTGGCCGTGTCATCAGCAGGGCGGGGTCACAGGGGTCAGCTTACAGGCATCTAACGTTAGACGATCCCTATCACACAAGACGGAGGGGGCGCGTCTCGGGGGTGGCGCCATCACGCGGGGCTGGCCCGAACTACCACTGCACTCTCATTCTCAGTCCAGAATGTGCCTGTTGACAAAACCGTGTGCAAAGACAATTTATCCTGCACTTCCACATCAGATGAAGTCCGACTTGGTTAATAGGATGAATGTTTCCCCACATAGGCGAGGTGACAACAATTACTCACAATGAAACCAATGCACCTTATGCTGAGTTAGATTCCAGTACCCCCCCCCCCCCCCCCACCCCCACCTCCTTCTCGACAAAGATACATCCACTATCAAGCAACATGGTGAGAATGTGGGACAGGTTAGTTCGATCAATTTTCGTCTTCTTATCCTAGCCTGTCCTAGTTATGTCCCTGCTCTGCCTTATCTTAGCCTGTCCCCTGCCTTATCCTGCCTTGCCTTATCGTAGCCTTTACCTTGCTCTGTCTTATACTAGCCTGTCCCCTGCCCTGCCACATCCTAGCCTGTCCCCTGCCCTACTTACCCTAACCTGCCCCCTGCCCTGCCTCATCCTAGCCTGTCCCCTGCCCTGCCATACCCTAGCCTGCCCCCAGCCCTGCCCTACCTATCCTAGCCTGTCCCCTTTCCTGCCTTATCCCAGTATATCCATTGCCTTGACATATCCTAGCCTCTATACCCTTCCCTGCCTCATCCTAGCCTGTCCCCTGCCCTGCCATACCCTAGCCTGCTCCCAGCCCTGCCCTACCTATCCTAGCCTGTCCCCTTTCCTGTCTTATCCCAGTATATCCATTGCCTTGACATATCCTAGCCTCTATACCCTTCCCTGCCTTATCCTACCCTGTCCCCTGCCCTGCCATATCTACTACATGTAGGTTGTCCATTACCCTGCTCTATTCAAGCCTGCCAGTGGGACCATCACTATCAGTGTGACTTATCACGATGAAAATGTTATCTAGTTTTGCTCTGTATAAACTAAATGAACATATAGTCATTGGTGACTATGATGTCATAGTCACATTGACTATCTTTAGATGTAGGATCAAAATCATAGTCAATTGATTTTGGCTAATTCCCTATACATTTCCAATGTAAGACTATACCTTGACTATATGACTACCCTTAGTTAGTCATAACTTCTGATCTAGGATAGCCCTTTTTATCACCATAATGTGACTACCTTTTGATAGTCACTAGGGACTAACTTTTCAAGCATATTTTATCAGTGCAGTGAATGGAGGGAATTATTTGTTTGTTGTAAAACATATTCCGGTAGTGGCTGGAATCAGTGACCCCATAGATTGGACGTCATTGGTGTATTGTTGAGTACTTTGGTGACATATTACAAAAACCTGCGTCTGTAAACCTGTGCGATTGTCGTCTGCCGCGACATGGCGGCCGCAGGGCGTGGCCACCTGGCGGCGGCCTGCAGCAACCTGTCCGCCGTCAGCTACAACGGTACAGTGGTGGTGCTGTCTGCTGCCGCCAGGTGCCGTGTGACGGGCGGGGCGTGGGACGCGGCAGAGCGACCGGAAACCTCATCTCTAACATGTAAATCTGAGGGTAAAGTGAAGACCTGCTGGAACCATCTAGCCGACAGTCCCCATGCTATTACATGTAGTGGGCATGGCAGTGTAAAAATAGATATTGAGGAAACAACTGTAGAAACACACCAATGTGTAGGTTTTATACCCATTGAGGATGATACAGTATCAACATTCTGAAATGAGTGTATCTTCATTAGCTGCTGCTATGATAAAGATATGTCAAAAGCAAGCTGTTTATGTTAAAATGGCTCCAGTTGAATAAAACCATTATCTTTCACTGATGGGGTTCTTACTGCACCATGGGGCTCCCTAGGGAAAAAGGTACTGTGGATGTTAACATGAGGTCCAATGCAAACCTGCAGCACAATCATGCTGCCACCTGGTTTACAATATACTTTATGTGGCAGTCCAGGTAGGTTGTAGAAAGGGTAGTGGCCACTAAATGGAACAGCCAATACACTCACCAAGCATATGTAGGCACCAGTTTGCTACAACATGGGGACAGCAGGCTGATTGGAAATACAATGAGTGGCACACATCCTCTGATATATGTTTTGTTGGTATTTTGTCTGTCACACTTTATGCCAATGAACATAACTTCAATGCTGCATTTTACCTAAATAATAGCTGAGGGATCCATTTGCATTTGCAAGTGGTATGCACAGTTTGGAATTTCTGGTGACTGATTATACATTTTTTTAAACTGATAACTAGTTTTTGAGTCCAGGTAGGAAAGAAATTTTACAACATACCAAAAATTCTATATTTTTGGGAAGACTTTTCTTTTTTGACCCATAATGAATTTCAATAAATTGAATGAGTTATGCCACAGCCAAAGTCTAGTGTCTTGTGGGGCCATAATAGGCCGCAAATGGTGGCGCTGCAGTCGGGTACCCTGCCATGCCTACTACCACATGGATACGACACGCTCCTCATCACACGATGCCAATTATGTCCTAAAATGGAGCCTATTTTAAAATACATCTAACACATTCTCTGTGATATTTACTGGCAATCTAATTCAGTTTGAATGAGAAATCAACCAAAATAATGAAGCTGGCCCGACATAATGTTACATGGCGGGGGACAATGGGCTCTTTCTGCCTGGCAGGGTAAGGTACAATGCACAGGCTGCTGCAGACAAGTGGAGGCTGGCGGCGGGACCTGTAGCTGCCTGAGGACACCAGGCTGCAGGACATGGAGGGGCCCCGGGGGGGGGGGGACACCTCACACAGCACCCGCTGTACCAAGCCACAGCCCACAGCTCCTCTCTCCTCAGCAAACCACGGCAGCAAACTTTCTCATGTATTGAGCAATCATATAATAAGTATGCATGTTGTTCATTGATTGTTATATTATAATGATATATGTATGATAGTAATTACTCTGAAATGGAAAGGGTCATTTGGAAACGGGCGGGGGAAATATTTCTATTCCCCATTAGGGTTTTAGCCCCCATCCCTGCTTACATTGTTCACAGACATAGTATACACAGAAAAAATCAAGAGTCGGCAGCCCTGGCACTGCCTTGTCAAATTTACAAGGAAAAGGGCTGGCCAGCGAAAGTCTTCAGTTAAAAGACCCAACTAGCTCCACCTGGTACATGCCAGCCTTAAACTTGTTTAGAAGTGATTCACCATTTCCGCTGCAGGTGGCCATTGTCTAGCATAAATATGTACCCTTGGGAATAAATTGATTAATTACTATCTTGGTACGATACTGAGTATTGCTCTACCTTTATGTTAATATGGAGAATTCTGTGAAGTATTTAGTGAAAACATAAGATAATGTAAAGAATGGATGGTAGCATTAAGGAAATAGATGATAGGTGTAGAGTGAACACACCTCTTTTTTGTCATTTACCAGGGCAGAAGTAGGCACATGTTCCTGCCGCTGGTATGATCCACACATATGCCTACAGTACATTACTGATGAGTAGCCTATTCTCAGTAAAGACTTGGTGATACATTATGTGAACCCTTGGTGGCACTCCTAGTGTATTAAATATCACCTCTATATGCAGTTATGTATATTTAAACAAATTGATAGAATAATCTTGCCCTCTGGAACTAGACCAAACTCAAACATTTGAAACCCTAGACCTACCACCCTTATGCAATGATGAGCCCCAGCTGTGGCTAATCTAGGCCAGCATCAAGTATCTTAGTTTGAAGACCTTGACAAGTCTAGGGTCGTCTTGTGGGATGGTAACCTGGCAGTCTCTGGCCTATGACTATTTTGTTGAAATAGGGTGAACATTTTCTGGCACCTGCACCTCTCCCCCTTCCCTAAATCCATAACCCCCTGCCCTCTTCAGAGGCACAGGAAACAAATCTTCATTGCGCGGCCCAGTGGGCCCACTCCGATCACCTTTATAAATATTTGCTTTTATGCATGATGTATCATATGCATACTGATATTATTGGATTTAAAATACGTGTTTATAAAAAAGAAATATTCAAGCCCCCTTGCTAGGGAAGAAATTACAATTCAATTGATGCATGTCAAGTTTGACCCTTTATATGAGATAACAAAACTGGTCTTTGGGAGATGTAACTGCAGAGTATGATGTGATTTGTTCCACTATTGATAACATTGACATACATGAATAGTGTAGGTCTATAGACTGACTCACCAGTATCGGAAGGGATATTATGGTAGGCTTAAATGTCCAACCTTGTCTAACCATATCATGCTTGTCATGGTGCTCAACCATGCCCTGCCATATCCTTGTCTGTCCCCTGCCCTACCTTATCCTAGCAGGTTTCCTGCCCTGCCTTATCCTAGTCTGTCCCCTTCCCTACCTTATCCTAGCCTTCTCTACCCTGCCTTATCCTAGCATGTCCATTGCTCTGCCTTATCCTAGCATGTCCCCTGCCCTGCCTTATCCTAGCCTCTCCACTGCCCTGCCTTATCTTAGCCTCTCCCCTGCTCTGCCTTATCCTAGCATATCCCCTGCCCTGCCTTCTCCTAGCCTCTCCCCTGCCCTGAGTTATCCTAGAGAGTTCCCTGCCCTGCATTATTCTAACATGTCCATTGATCGAGACCAAGTACATGCTTGTAAATTCCTTTTATTTACCCTGATATTGTGTAGGCATAACACAATGCCTGTGGTGTATATCACTAATGTCTATATACAATGTGTGACAGAGTCTGACCGAGCCTGGAGGTGGCTTGTGGCAGCTGTCAGCTCGGCCAGCCTGCAGCTCAGCCTGGAGGCGCCACACAAGTGTATGTCACTGACGACAGGTGGCAGCACGTGCCTGCCGTCATTAATGGAACATGTAAATGTAATCTGCCCCCATCACTCTATCTACTGCTCAACGACGCATACCCTGGGGAAAAGAATACCATTGGCACTGGATTGTGGAAAGGTAGCATGGCGATTACTGCCCCATCTGTGTGTTCACTGTTGGAAATGTACCACAGTCATTTAAAGATGGGTTAGGAGTTACCTCTTTGAGACACAATTATTATTATAAACGGTATTTTGATACTTAACATGTCCAGTGGTCGTCTATATACATTTTGAACATTTTAATCATGCCTAGACCCATAGAAAGGCCTAAAATGATCAGATATAAGATGCTTCCTGTCGTTGTCACAGGTGGCATGGCCGAGCCACTATCAGAAATCACCATAGGCTATACCAAATTATTGTATAACACAATCTGGGCTGCAGGGGGAATAGTGTCCGGTCGCATAACTTTACCATGGGTTTCTCTATATCTAATGCATTTATAAGTATCATAATAACTAAAAAAGGTAGCCACATGTTTATATAGCCATCACAGACAAAAAAGAAATGGAAAATAGAAAATCTACCTTGCATTAGCTCCTAACCCATCTTCAAATGCTGCATGTAGATGCTGAACCCAGTGTTTACTCTATAGATATGTTTATAAATATGTGCAATTTCCAGCACTATAGCGATGATTCTGGTTTCTCCGTATGGGCGGCCATAGAAGTTCTGTCCACGGAATCCTCCGCGAGATTTAGCTGGGTATCAGACTCACAGACAGAGAAAAAAGTGAGCGTCAGCTGGACTCTCCCCAGGGTCAGGCACTGCCTGACTCAGGTAAGAGAGTCTGCTGGACTTTCACAACAGTCAGGCTGAGCCTCCTGTGATAGTCCCATAAAGTTACTATGGTATGTGAGTCCAGGTGACTCTAACTTTTTCCTCTGTGCACATACCATGATATGTCAGGAACAAGCTGAATTCCGTGGACAGAACCAAGATCTCACGGGAGTTGCTAGTGTCAGCCTGCATGTGGTGGACCCGGGAACTAGTTCACTCCCGATTTATCCTTCTACATGTGTTGATTATAATGAATAATTATGTGGATAGTCAGGTAGCCTACACATTGGTGTTTCGTGGTGTATGGTAACATATTTTAATTAATTAATAGCGATGTCTGCAAGACTAGTACATAGCCAACATAGTTACATACACACAAAATATACCAATATGAACGCATGTACAAAATGTATACACATAACACATTGTACAGCAACTCACAAGACATTCATCAGGCCATCACTTTACATACAGGGATTGTTTTAGTCTGAATATATTGCTCTTTTGTCCTGTTAACTTTGAAACCTGATCTCGTATCCCCATGGGGATCAATGGCAGAACAGAGGACATAGGTCTTCACAGAGATCCTTACAGAGATCCTTACAGAGGTCCTTACAGAGGTCCTCACAGAGGTCCTCACAGAGGTCCTCACAGAGGTCCTTACAGAGGTCCTTACAGAGGGCCTTACAGAGGGCCTCACAGAGGACCTTACAGAGGTCCTTACAGAGGTCCTCACAGAGGTCCTCACAGAGGACCTTACAGAGGTCCTTACAGAGGGCCTCACAGAGGGCCTCACAGAGGTCCTTACGCAGGGCCTCACACAGGGCCTTACAGAGGTCCTCACAGAGGGCCTCACAGAGGGCCTTACAGAGGGCCTTACAGAGGTCCTCACAGAGGTCCTCACAGAGGTCCTTACAGAGGGCCTCACAGAGGGCCTCACAGAGGTCCTTACACAGGGCCTTACAGAGGTCCTCACAGAGGTACTTACAGAGGGCCTTACAGAGGGCCTTACAGAGGGCCTTACAGAGGGCCTTACAGAGGTCCTCACAGAGGTCCTCACAGAGGGCCTCACAGAGGGCCTCACAGAGGTCCTTACGCAGGGCCTCACACAGGGCCTTACAGAGGTCCTCACAGAGGGCCTCACAGAGGGCCTTACAGAGGGCCTTACAGAGGTCCTCACAGAGGTCCTCACAGAGGTCCTTACAGAGGGCCTCACAGAGGGCCTCACAGAGGTCCTTACACAGGGCCTTACACAGGGCCTTACAGAGGTCCTCACAGAGGTACTTACAGAGGGCCTTACAGAGGGCCTTACAGAGGGCCTTACAGAGGTCCTCACAGAGGTCCTCACAGAGGTCCTTACAGAGGGCCTCACAGAGGTCCTTACACAGGGCCTTACACAGGGCCTTACAGAGGTCCTCACAGAGGTCCTTACAGAGGGCCTTACAGAGGTCCTTACAGAGGGCCTTACACAGGGCCTTACAGAGGTCCTCACAGAGGGCCTCACAGAGGGCCTCACAGAGGGCCTTACAGAGGGCCTTACAGAGGGCCTCACAGAGGGCCTTACAGAGGGCCTTACAGAGGGCCTTACAGAGGGCCTTACAGAGGGCCTTACAGAGGGCCTTACAGAGGGCCTTACAGAGGTCCTCACAGAGGTCCTTACAGAGGGCCTTACAGAGGGCCTCACAGAGGTCCAGCGGAGGTTCACCTCTGCCCGCTCACCTCATAGGGTGAAACAAGATGGCGGACAGTTCTTGTTCCACTACGTTGAACCACATTCCGGGATATTTATGGCCTGCCTCCCCTCAGCGTCCAGTCCCTACGGAGATCACGTCTTGCGTAAAATGTAGTAATTGTGGGTCCCCTGCTGACCAATCAGGGGCCCGGGAGGGCGCCCATTGTGCCCCTGTCGGGGCCCCTGTGGGCGGCGGGCAGGGGGGGGGGGGGTAGTAGTATAGTATTTGGGGGTACGAGCTGTCCTCCCAAACCTGACACATACAGTACCACACAATCAGTTTGGCGCAGTTAACACATGGTGTGTAAGAGGGTAGCACTGAATGGATGCCCGGCTTCATATTGCTGCAGAAAGTGGTAATTACGCGGCTGGAGGGAGGCAGGCCCCTCTGGTATTGGTGAGGGCTGTGAGCGCCCAGCGGGGGGCGTGGGGTGGGAAAGTGTCGCCGCCCCACCTGGTGGTGGTTTAACGGGTTAGTGCTGATCCTTGCCTGGTGGGGGGGGGGGGGGGGTCCTGTCTGAATGAGACGTCACCTGGGCGGATAAAGTCTCACCTGGACAAGTGACGCAGGTACATAACTGTAACGGGAGGTGGGAAACTCCACACCTCCTCAATGCGTTCTGATTAAATTACCCCTCCTCAACCAAACCACCCTTTGTGGGCGCTGATGATGTTGGTATTCTAACCGAGTCTCTCAATGGGAAGTCTTGACTTGACACTTGGAGAATAGTGGGATCTAATTTGCCTGAACCTTTTCTCACATGTCGTGGTGTATCTATTAGACCCAGGGGAGGGATGACTGTAGGTGTCAGACAGGGAGGGAGGGGGATGGCCACAGAAACACAAACAGTGAGCAGTGTTGGGGAGAGATGGGCCGCTGTACATTGTGTTATGTTGACAGCTGATGAAGAGTCAAACGTGTTCAACTCTGCCCACCTTCACACCTACCTGAGTCCACCTGAGTGTGGGGTGAGTGGCTTATTGACACCTGGGGTTGGCCGTCAATGGGGTATGGCACCTCCTCCTTAATTGAAGATGGACAAGCTGTAGAAATGGGGCGTAGAGTCCCGCGTACACTGATAATAATTCCCATAGTCAGAAGTGAATATACCACCACATTTTGACTCCCGTAGTCAGGGGACTATATAACCTAGTCACATCTTAGTCATAAAGATAGTCAGATGTGACTATATGTATATGTGGACCACACAAATTGTTGATGTTACAGGAATGTGCACATGAAGCAGCATTCAATATTGAATAGCCAATGGACTTCAAGTAGGCACCTCTTCTCCTAAACCACTGTTCTATAATAGACTCCCTGCTTGTAATATGCTATGTTATGGTTATCCCTGGCTAGCTAAGGTGTTATAGGGTGCATAAGCTCTCATGTTTGATAGAGTAATCATGGTATTTTGTTCCAAGTTCCTGCCTTGCCATAATCTAATTAAGTGCTGTGCTGTGCTATCCTACTTTGCTCTTTCATGTTGTGTTATGTACTAAGGACTTCACTTGCCTTGCTCTGGTTCTATAATATATGCTTTCTTGTCTTGCTGGCAATATAAAGTAGTTATAGGCCTAGTACCAATCTGTAGGGGTATTCAGGGCCTATAAGGCTCCTTCACTGTATTTCGCGTAGAGATTGGTACACGTCCTATAAACTACTACGTACTATTCCCTGCCTTGCTCTGTCATACGTTGCCCTCTCATGCCATGCCTTGACCCTAGGATATAACAGGTCTGGTTACAGTTAATCTATCCTGCCTTGCTCTGCCCCACCTTGCCTTCATCTGTGTGTCCTACCTTACCTTGACCTGTATCCTTTCCTGCCTTGAACATGATAGTCTTTCAGTTGTAGGCTATTAAAGTCATAGTCAATTGACTGTATCTTATCCCCTATACATTTCTAATATATGACTATCCTAAAGTTAGTCATAACTACTATTCTAGGGTAGCCCAAAATAACATGTGACCAACTTTTGGTAGTCACTTGTGACTAACATTTTAAGGTATATTATTATCAGTGTAGAGTATTCTGAATGAGGCCATGCTGTGCAGTAACATAAATGGAGACAGCTTTAAACTGTTAGTACAAAATAGTCAATGTCGCATATAACCATGACTGGTGTGATGACCTTCTGGTGCTGATACTGCATGGCGCAACAACACCATCACACACCATTTTATATGTTGTAACGAAATATAGGGTAGACTGTCCTAAAGGTAACCACGTACTATGATATATCCACCTTAATTTTGTTGTTATTTATGTATGGTATTTTCTTTATTTGTTCTTTGCTGGAAAGAGTATCACTTAAAGTGTACTATGATACACAAAAACAGGGCTTATCATGCATGAATGACTAGGCTACTAATGGCCTAGTTTGTCAATCCATCGTACCTATACCAAGATAGACGAAAACACGTTATAAACATACCTGTGCCAAGGCTGTAGCCAAGATGTGAGGTAGGCTATGACGTTTTGTATTTTGCTAAGAAATTAGAATGCACGTGTGGAGCTATAGGGGCCAACCCTGGCCTATTCTAAGGCTGTACCTCAAACAACCGGCCGATGATATCCGCACGAGGAGCTCGTGCGTATAACGGCCGCTATACGCACGAGGAGCTCGTGCGTATAGGAGCCCTTATTCGCACGAGGAAACAAGAAGATAGGCGACGGCGAGAGAGGCGACCTGCACGAGGAACCGGCGAGAGAGGCGACCTGCACGAGGAATCGGCGAGAGAGGCGACCTGCACGACCCTGTCATACGTCCATTTCATTGTCTCTAACAAATGATTATGTGTCCCCCTCCTCACCCTCACGTCCACTACCTCACCCTCACGTCCACTACCTCACCCTCACGTCCACTACCTCACCCTCACGTCCACTACCTCCCCCTTACATCCACTACCTCACCCTCACATCCACTACCTCAACCTCACGTCCATTAATGGGGGTGTGATGGACATGACGGAAGGGGTTGGACGAGAGGGAGCATTGGCGGATCCAGGGGGGGCGACGGGCCTTGGCCCCCCTCCCCAAAAAAAAGGGGAAAAAAAGAGGAAGAAAAGAAGAGAAAAGAGGGGGAAAAGGAGAGAAGGGGATAATACCATATAGCGATAATTCGGGTTTCTCCATGTGCGCGGCCATGTTAGTTCTGAGCTCGCAACTTATCGTGAGACTTAGGCAGTGACCACACTGACACACACCATAGCTTGGAAGTAACAAGCTAAGTTGCGAGAGCAGAACCGGAAGCGGAAACCACTGCCTGTGTCAGCGTACACACAGTGGTTGCGGGAACAAGTCTGCACCAGTTAGAACGCTATAGACACAGACACATACTTGGGGAGGAGGGGGAAATGCCCCCAACCCCCCTTTACTTGCACTTGCGCAAACCCCCCTTTGCTTGCACTGCGCTTCGCTTGCGCTGCGCACTAGGACAGACAGTCACTCCATGGTTGGCCAGGTTTGCCTCCCCCCCCTCTGAAAAATCCTGGATCCGCCACTGGGGAGGGCCTGTGTTCCGGGGGCCTATGTGGTGTGTGCCTACAGTGAGGAGGGCTTGTATTCCAGATACCCAGATAATGGGGGTGGATGGCTAAATTCGACACGGCGACATGGCCATTTCTTGAAATCGACATGCGACATGGGGCTTGGTGACATGAGGAAAAAAATAAGTGACATGACATGGGGTGTTTCTTAAAATCTACATGGGACATTAGAGGTTCTTAAGGGCGACATGGGACATGAGGATTTAAGGGACAGGCGACATGACCATTTCTTAAAATCGACATGCGACATGGGGACCCCCCATCTACACCCCCAGATACTCCAGATGATTATCGTGGGCACCCATGTAGTGGCACACAAATGGTGTTATACTGAATGGAGGGGGGGGGGTACTATGTAGGCCATGTAGGCCTACCATGACAAAACATGAAATGAGGAGGAGGGGGTCGTCAGGTCGCCTCTCTCGTCGTCAGGTCGCCTCTCTCGTCGTCAGGTCGCCTCTCTCGTCGTCAGGTCGCCTCTCTCGTCGTCAGGTCGCCTCTCTCGTCGTCAGGTCGCCTCTCTCGTCGTCAGGTCGCCTCTCTCGTCGTCAGGTCGCCTCTCTCGTCGTCACATCGTAAAAATAAGATGCTACCGGGAATTGAACCCTGGCCCGCGGCACGGAAGGCAAGCATGATCACCACTATACCACAGCTTCACTTCGTTAAATGTATTAAAAGATATGCATCATATCCTAGTGCATGTCGCCTCTCTCCTCGGGTCGCCTATCTCACCGTCGCCTATCTCACCCTATCCTCGTGTATGACGCCTATCTCACCGTCGCCTATCTCACCATCTCCTCGTGTATGTCGCCTATCTCACCGTCGCCTACCACCCTATCCTCGTGTATGACGCCTATCTCCCCGTCGCCTATCTCACCATTTCCTCGTGTGAATAGCGGACCTTATACGCACGAGGTCCTCGTGCGAATATCGCTGGCGCAAACGGCCTGACTATTTAGACAATGACATATATTATGATAATAAAAGCTTGTCACAAACCATATCCGCAACCCACAAACAAGGCTCTGCGAATAACAGTATTGTAAAATAAAATTACATGCATAAACACCTCACCCCACGGAACGAGAAAGTAGCCTATTATCGGGTGACATATTGGGCTGTGCATAATGCCCAATTGAAACCAATGGTGGCTTGTTTCGATGAATAGGCATGGCAGGGGTTGGGCCCGTTATAATAATGAAACTGGGTACTGGTGCAAGAGACATTAATGGTGTGTTCCAGGTAACACGGTCAGTTGGAGTCATGAAGAAGGCCAATACGTCCGACACTGTAGTACCAGGTGGTGATGGTCTATTTATTTGTCATCCAAAGATCCTTTTGATTGTTGCTGGTTGTGTTTATTGACTAATCTATTATTGGTATGATGAATACATCTCTATACAGTGTATTCAGGGTAATGAATCATTTGTACGGTAAAAATGTTTCTGTTATTCTACAAGTCCTTTCTACGAATACAGGTATTATAAATGCTACAAATGAGTTAGAATGAATTTAGTGTTTAGCATGGCAATGTAATGTTGTAGCAGGTGAGGTGGGGTTTAACATCGTTTTGCTTTGGCCTGGTTACATTAGGGTGCCGTCAGCTAAGCAGCCTATAGGGGTGGGAGGGGTGGGAGGGGTGGTGGTGTTTACACCTGACAGTTCACCCATTGTGTTAGCTGGGCTGCAGCATGGTGAGGGGAGCACACCTCCTGACCCCGCCCAGCACGCACAGCCATGTGATGGGCACGGCTTGGCAGCAGGGACACCACTTTATACCTGTGGGGCCTTACCCTGACGGGGGCAATACAAGCAGGCAGGGGCAGGAGGACCACAGACAAGAACATATGATAATGCACGCACATTGTATAGTCACCTTATTGTGGGCGCACTAGATGCATTGCTGGTTCATTGAACCCATGCTGATAGTCATATATACCTATACTCGTGGTGCGCTGCGTGCTGCCGAGGGTCATAATCATTAAATGCAGGTAACAAGAACACATTGGACCATGGTCGGGCAAACATACGTCGTACAAATGGGCCAATATTGGAATTCCGATATTGGCAAATTGCTAGCCATTGCCCATTGGCTCAGTAATGCTTGCAGACGCCGATGGTGATATTGATGCCATAAGCAGTGGTGCCGATGTTCAGCTTTCTGCTCACCTCAGATACACGTCCAGTAGTGTACCTCAGATACACAATAATCTGACCAATCAGGGGCTGACCTGAAAGCCCCCTATTTTGTAAAAGGTCAGCTGACGTCTTCCATTTATGATGAGGTTATTTTGGAATTATATAGATTACTTAAATCATGTATGAGATTTAAGGGTTCATTTTTTTCTATTTCAATTGGGACAGCCCCTGATTTAGTACTTTCCAGTCATTGACAGCCCCTAATTCTTTACTTTTATGTGATTAAAAGCCCCCCTTTTTTCTTGCTTCGGCGCGCGCACAGCGACAGCTCTTCAGGGTTGTTACCGCAGTTGGTACCCATTCCTATACTGAGTACCCCCCGGGGTAAGTGTACCTGGGATACTCTAGGGAGTGAAGTGTATCTGGGAAACACTTAGAGGATGGAAGTGTCAAAATTGTTATTAATCATTCATAACATAGCTCAAATACAGATTGTCATGATCTACCCTTGATCATACAGTACTGGGTAGACAATGCATAAATGATTATATGATTCAGGACCCTACTACTGCAGTATCATATCAGTTATACATTCATCTGTGTATTCTTGATGAGTGAATCCCGGAAACACTTCTGCCCCCTAGTGTATCCCAGATACACTTCTGTCCTCTAGTTTATCCCAGGTACACTCCTGGACACTAGTGTATCCAAGATACACTTCGGTCACCAAGTGTATCCCAGATACACTTACCCCCATCTTACTTACACTTCCATCCCCTACGGGTACAGTTCCTCCCCATGTGTATCCCAGATACACTTTCAGGTCAGCCATCTTGGAAAGCAGCAGATGCATCTGCTACAGCAGGTGCCGGCTTCTGATTGGTCAGTTTCTTCAGTATCTCAGGTACACTTCTACAAGTGTATCTGAGGTGCACAGAAGCTGAAGTTAACATCGGCCCCACTGCATTTCGCATTGGCACAATGCGGAGTCAGCATTCGAATGTTTTGATATTATTCCATGGTCAATTACACATAAGAGCAACATTGTAATTCAGATGTCACCCAAACATAATATGATTCCCATACCATAAGCATTGTTTGTGTAGTGATTTAGCTTACTTCACTACCCACTGATAAGGTGTCTTTACATTACCAGTCTTTACGAAATCTTTTTCACCCTGCAGGACATTTGGTCCTGTGGAATAGAAAATCTGCAGGACCGGTCAGGTTTTTGCAGGACTGAATATTTTCACCATAGTCTTTGGAGTAATTGATAACAATATATTACAATAATAAGCAAGCTGGACAGTTATACAGTATGCAATTACTTTAGAAGGGAAATTCTTTTATTATGATACCAATAATTGTATTAAACTTTGTCCTGGTACAGTTCCCTTAATGATAGTCCGGTTTACACACAACAAAAACCCGACATTTCCCATGTCAGGTTACCATCCTAAAAACCTGTCTCCAGATTCATCTCAGTGACAAGGAAGCCGGTCTTTTAGCTGCACTGTAAGAAGTAAGTACTGTACACCTACAGCAAAAGTTGCTGGTAACTTTTGATCCAGTAGATTTTGCTGTAGGTGTACAGCAAGTGACTTGCTGTAAATTTACAGCAACTTCTTCTGTAAATTTACAGCAACTTCTACAGTAAATTTACAGCAAATTCTACTGTAAATTTACAGCCACTTCTATCATGCATCTACAGGAAAAGTTGCTGGCAACTTTTATTCCAGTAGATTTTGCTGTACATGCATGTACAACTGGGTGCTGTAAAGTTACAGAAACTTCTACTGTAGGTTTCATATTATTGTTCTCATCAATTTATATAAATTAATATGCATGTATGGAGAGTACCTTCCTGCATAATAGTTCAATTTCAGCTAGGATAATACACACTACACAATGTAATGGTTTAATGCTGCTTTAATACAGCTGAACTGTATATGATACAGTCCAGGCACTTAAGCATTTAACTTTTCCCACCAATGTGGTGTCTATGCTATACTTTTGCTGTTTTACTGTATTAGTCAACACAATTATGCAAATATCAATACACTTTATGATAACTGCATTCAGTCTCTCTCATCCATTCTTATTCTACAATGTCTTGAGAGTTTGTGAGGCTTTATTTGACTTGGGAAAGGGTTGGGTGGAATAATTACTACAAAAATGGTAAATCTACAGCACAATCTACTGTAAATGTACAGCAACATTGCTGGAGACCCAATTTACGGTACATAATGCTGTAACTTTACAGCAAATAGTGTTGTAATACCAACTACAGCAAAAAGTGCTGTAAATGTACAGCACATTGTGCTGTTTGGATACCGTAACTTCTTACAGTGTGAAGTTGTCAGATAGAAGACCCACTTGGCATGTGCTAGCCCAAAACCTGACATTTGCCAGCTCCAGATTCTATTTATGATAGGTTAGAGAAACTTTAACTCCTTTTATTTTATAACAGTCATTTAGACGAGTTCGGAGACAGGTTTACCTTTTCTGTGTGCGTGGACCTGCAGGAGGGTAAATCACTATGAGAACAAGGAATAGCATGTGAGCTATTGAATTGTGGCATTCTCCCGGGGGGGCCACTTTCTATCTTTTCTATAGTCACTATGTGCGAACATCACCCCAAATTTCCTACCCTTATCAAGGGGTGAACTTTTCAAAAATCACACCCTTTTCAAGGCAAATTTAGCGAAAAAACAGACCCTAATCACAAATAACCCTTGAAAAATGTACCCTTATCATGGGTGACCCTGAAAAGAAATACGCGAATCAAGGGTGACTCAAAAATATCATAGCAAAATTGAGTTAAATAAACCTTCAAAGAGTGATTATGGTCTGAAAATGCACCCCTTTCTCCCAAAATTTGCTTAAAATGTAACCCTTATCACGGGCCCTCGCGGGTCCGTGCCTAGAACCCAAAAACGGACCCTTTCCCTTGGAATCGTGTTCACACATAGTATCCAATGCTGAGGGAGTGGCCCCCCGGGGGGCATTCTAGACTAATTCAACTTTGAATCCACATTATGCTATTTCTTTTCTGTATCTAATGTCCATGTCTGTGTATCATGCTCGTACAGGCCAACAGCATGTACCTGGGCCCCGGCTGGGGTGAAGACAAAGGTCATCCCTCCCCACCCTGCCCCCATTGGACGCATAGGGGTGGTTATAGATGGCAGGGGAGATGCAGGCGTGGGGATAAATGCGCTGTCAGGGTTGATGAAGGTAATAGTGCCTACATGAGTGTCACCCCTTACATGAGGCCCACCAGGGGCACGGAAGGGCTGCCTGGGTGCAGGGCAGGGAGGCCGCCCTGTGGTTTCTAGGCACGATAACCAGGGGGTGGGGTTATTTCCTGAACATTTCCTCGTCCCTTCCGGGTTAGTTTTCCCACACCAGCATATCACTTAGTGTCCTGATGGGGGCCAGGGTACTTTAACACGGGGGGTATTGGGGGTAAAATGGGGCCTATTTGGGGCTCTAAATGAGCATGGGGGGTGATTGGGAACATTTAAGGCATGGGAAACAATGGACGCGAACACTAATAGATGCATGCCTACCTACTTTAAAATAAGTAGGGAATTTGTTATAGTGTGTTCAATTTGGCATGTCAATGTAATCGCTGAAATCCATTTTGTATCTAATCTGAATAAGTATAAGTAGTTCTGGAATATTGAAATAATTTGTTCAGGGTTCCCACTCCTTTAAACTTTCCCTGCATGTCACATTTGTCATATGTTTACTTAGATGCGTTCAACTCTGTGATTTGTCCAGAATAAAGAAACAGCATCCAGAAGACTGTGGAAGATTGTGCAAATGAATTGCAGTGAGAGGAACTACACTGAGAAAGTTTACCTAGCCCGGACTTGTCCAATTGAATGGCAAAGTGAATATATCTCATGTTACTTCTAATTTTATAAACTGATATTATACACCCTTGATGCTAAATTGTACTCTGTACTGATTTCGTATTAAAATTCATTTCCAAACAATTGCATTATTTCTTGTGAGTATTTCATTTTGACTATCAATCCTTGTACATGTACCTTAATTACCTTAATCCATCTTCCTTCATGAAACCCTATGTAAAGCGGTGAAAAACCTACCATAGAAATGATATGTTACAAGGCCCTAACTGGAGCAAAGTAAACAGAGGACCCAGGGATCGATCCAGTATAAATAAATCGATTTGAAAAAGCATAAACCAGCCCTAACCCTGATATATGTTACCGTCTCCCCTGCAGTTGGCCTCAGTCTGTGTACTGTGGAGGGAGAATGGATTATGTTCTGTATTTATCTAACTCTTATTTATGGAAATACCGATCCATGTTATGTAGAATTCTGAGAACTGTCTAATGCCATCATGGTAAAATAGAAAGGGGGTCCAGGTCTTGCTTTCAGAATGACTGCCTTTGTGACTGAAAGGGAGTTGGCAATCTAGAAAGGGAGTCACTGCGACTCCCTTAAGGGATTCCACGTCTTTCTGTCAGAATGACTCCCTTTTAGTAAGAAAAGGAGCCCATCTCATCTTTGACTCTCTTAGTAAAGGGAGTCTAGCTAATATTTGACTCCCTTTATGATGGGAGTAATACATCTCTTATACTTGTAATGTGCAGTCGCATTTGCTCTTTACAATCGGTTTAATGGCTGTTACCAGAGCTCATTTCTCCATGCACATTATATTGGTGCAGCCTAAGTGGGATATTCAAGATCCCTCAATGCACATTATAATCAACATGAATGAACATCTGACTTGCTGTGTATTAAATTTCTTGTATTTCGACGAAGTGGGTGTCTATGGAAGGTCATATACCTAAGATATCATAGTTATGCTAGAATTATGAACCAACTCTAAATTATTTTATCAAATCAAGAGCTGGAACTAAATGTCCATGGTATAACTGTTCATAGTAAGAGTAATTATCAATTTTCATGAATTTATATGGACATATAGATGTGAGCCTCTGGATTAGTTCCACTTGGAGCATAGTGCTGCCACATAGCAGGGCATATTAGAACCGACTGTTGGCGACTCCCTTTCTACATATCCAGACTCCCTTTGCCTATTATCAGAGTCCAATTAAGGTTGACTCCCTTTGAACTGAGTCAAGAGAGCTGTGTTTTTATCAAAGGGAATCAGTACACTCTGACCCTCAGTTTTGACTCCGAAATGACTCCCTTCCTTTTCTGTGTGTGAGCTACTCCCTTACTTCTATAACAACCCTAGATCTGTCAATTATATAACTTTGTCAATATAGTCAATCATCCTGAAGTTGTCTTGCTGGCAGGTTGTCACTGAGACAAGTAGAACCTTCATTCATGAACCCTGCTAGTGGCCTTCTGATAGGACGAGTTCAGAACAAAGATAAAGCTTTTAGTTTTTTTGTGTGTAAGAGCCTGCATTGCAGACTGTGTAGATTATTTCTGGCTGTATAAACTACAGGTCTGGGTGCTGAGATGTGGACGTGTGGCCAGCACCTTCTGCACACACCACTGCCACCTGTTGACAGAATGTCTTAGGTCTATCTGCCTGATCCCCCATTCACTACATTGAGTAACACCATCCAAATCTCACCAACACCAATTAAACTCCAGCCCATCTCCCAATCTTATCAGACTTTCTTTATACATTAATGGGTGTTGTGGATGTGGATGTGTGATTAGGTAAGAGGTCTGGTGCTGGCAGGTGAGTTAAGCTGCAGGCTGTGGGGGCCGGGGGGGGGGGTACTCAGATATGAAATGACTACCCACTGCTAAACGGCCCGAGGAAGGGGTAACGGTCAGGCTAAAAAATTAAGGGGGGGAGGGGGGAGGACTCTCTACACCCCCTCAAAAGGGGGGGGGGTAACTCTGGAGGAGGGAGTAATAATTGGGTAACAGTATGGTTTTGATGATAAAATGTAAGAAAGAGAACTATTATCCATGCCTGCTTTATATGTTGGAATTAAAGGTACAAACATCCTGGTTTCTGAAATAACATGGGAATCTGGGGGCGGTAAACTGCATTTAAAGGGGTGGCGGTTTTGTGGCTACTGTTTTAAGGGGGGTGGTGGTTTGGCAGTCGGTTAGTACTGTCATAGAGTGAGTGCCCCCCCCCCCCCTGGTTGTGGGGCTGGTGAGGTGGGCAGAATGCCGTGTGTCAACCTGCAGGGTAGTGTACAGGGGCTGCAGCGGCGTAATGCTACTGCAGATAAGCCGCCACCTGACGGGGCCGTGTTGGTGTAGGTGTTACACTGAAAAAGTAAACTCATCTGCAGACTCTTTTAAGTGACAAGGAAACATGTCTCCTAGCTGGAGTGTCAGATAGAAGACCCACTTGGTATTCGCCAGGCAAAACCCTGATGCTTGCCAGCTCCAGACTTAGCACTGTGCCAGCCATAGAATTTCCAAAGGGTCAGCATGATGTACGAATGCAGGCTCGGCAAATAGACTCGCCAGGGCTTTATGTGGCCATAAAGGGTTATCCAGTATTGTGAATTTGACGACCACAAACTTGACACTTGGAGTGGGGCACCGTCTGGGCTAACATTGTCAGTCAGATGAGCCTAATGTCATCTTGTGGGATGATAATCTGGTAGTTCCTCAAATGGACAAACATTAACTTGTCTATTTTATGACAGTCACTAAGAATACCCTAAAGTCTTCTTATAAGACGACTATTTGACAACCTTAGATACTTTGGTTTTCTCAGTGTAGGGTGCAGGATCCAGGCCCCACAGGTGGGATTAAGCGGCCATCTGCCGTGCTGCCCCCAGGACAATGCTGCTACAGCAGCTACAGGTAGCTACTGTGTGCAGCACCTCAGGAATGTGGCCATCAGGGCTGGGTGCTGGAGGCATTCCTCCCTGCGTCCCAATCACCGCACACGCCTCCCTCTGTAGCCACTGGCGCTGAGCTGTCAAGGCAACCTGTGGTAGAACTGGATCCCGTTATAAATATGATAATTGGGATAAAGTAAAAGTGAGTACATGTGACATCATGTTTTGATGATGCCACAAAATAACCACATATACAGGACACACAATTTTACTCAATCATAGATAATTTGTAACTCAATGACAGCGTATTACTGCATTTTACTTCATTGGACGGAGGGAACAATAAAAGGTTCTCTTGCACGTTGCAAAATAATTTGATTTTAAAAAGAAGGAAATAACACATTTGAGCCATTTTCCTCAACAGATAATAGGTGTTGGCTTCATTGAAAATGCACATCCTCAGTCCTCAGTCTTTAATCAATACCCTGGTAACAAGTCACAGGATATTCCCGGGAATTTTTGGGGATTCTGTGAGCAAAATTTCCCGTGATATCACAGGATTAAAAGACGTGATTTTACATGTAGAATCTTGTAAAATCACGGGATTTACCCCAGCAAATCAGCAGGATGTGGGTTCGAACCCCTGTCAGTTCACTTATTGAACCAATGGGGTAGAATTGTGCACACCATAGCAAAAGGTGTATTTCTACCTTATTCAAGCATGAGTTGATGATAAAAAAAATTAAAATGTATCTTCTACATGTTGGTGTGAAAGAAATGTTTTCTAAATGACTGA
Source organism: Harmothoe impar (assembly GCA_947462335.1). Classification (NCBI taxonomy): domain Eukaryota; kingdom Metazoa; phylum Annelida; class Polychaeta; order Phyllodocida; family Polynoidae; genus Harmothoe; species Harmothoe impar. Next base: position 21,309,304 of record OX381708.1, on the reverse strand, counting down.
TACAAAAATAAAAGATCACTAGGGATTCGACCTCTCAACCTTCAGATCTACAGTGCTAGGCTCTACCGACTGAGCTAACCAGGCTTGCTGAATGGTAGATGCATGGAATGGTAGTGTTTAATCTGCACCCTCTCCCTGTTTCAATGGTCCACATGCTAGTGCACGGGACAATGTATTTGTAGTTGGAAAGCTTAGTTTCTATTACTAATTACTTTAGAATTAGAAATCAAAAGCCAAGTCAATGAATCTCCTGAGGGATTGCAAGTATCACTTTAACACCGCAATTAATGGGAGAATACAAGTGTGTGAATGTGTTAAATGTGCAAAATGCCCCATGTTAAATGGTTTCTTCATACAGGTGTTTTGTATCAGAGAGAGAGAGGGTCCAGAATGAAACATTAGAGACCTTTAGCATATCTCATTTAATGCAACCATAGCAATGTTACAGGCATAGGCTACATCATCTCTAGATGGGCTGCGTCGACATTGCCACAGGACCCTATTACCTTTCCATGCATCAACCATTCAGCAAGCCCGGTTAGCTCAGTCTGTAGAGCCTAGCACTTTAGATCTGAAGGTGGAGAGATCGAATCCCTAATGAGCTATGATGGGAAAAATAGGGACCTTTAGCAAAGCTAAGGTAGTTCATTAGATCCAGATGTAGCCTACAATTTTGCCATTGCCACATCAGCGTTTAAGGAGCTACATGAGGTTTGCTAAAGGTCCCTATTTGTATCACAGAGAGAGGGTGCAGAATGAAACTCTATCACCCTAAGCATCAACCATTCAGCAAGCCCGGTTAGCTCAGTCTGTAGAGCCTGGCACTGTAGATCTGAAGGTGGATAGTTCAAATCCCTAGTGATCTTTTTTTTTGCATGAAAGAAATAATGGGAAAATCTACATTCGTGTAAATCTAAGCTTACTATACGCAGACGTAGCAGTGTTAAAAGTATAGGATATGTCTATGTTTAATTGGCTACATTAGGTTTGCTAAAGGTCCCTCATGTCTATCCTGCTTCTCTCTTTGTCAACAACAACTCTATGTATACATAATATATCATAGTACAGTCACCACTGGTCCCAGATCATGTACCTCTCCCAATACATGTCCCAGTAGGTCAGTTGCTAGAGCACGGCACTATGGGCGTAAGGGTAGCAGGTTCAGTTCCCGAACAGGACAAGCATATGTTGGTTAGTGGTCAAAAGGAATGTATGTGGATGTTTTTGTAAGAATATTTAGATAAATTACACTAGAACCATTCAGGTCTACTAGCATGGGATTCAAACCCATGCACCCCTCTTTAACAGAATCCCGTGATATAACGGGAAATTTTGCTCACAGAATCCCGTGATATCACGGGAATAGAACCCAGGTTATTCCCGGGACTGACCCCAGTTCAACCCGTGTTATTCAGGGGGAATTCACGGGAATTTGTTTCCAGGGTATCTATCTATATTTATCTACCATGTATGTATGTATATATGTATGTATGTATGTATGTATGTATGTATGTATGTATGTATGTATGTCTCTATCTACATATGCTTGTATTTGGAAGTTGCATGGGTTTCGTTGACAGTGATCCATTGTTGTCAAAGGTTGAGTGACCCATGCATGAGATGTGGATCATTATTCACTATTGAATGGTACCGGTAAATCCTATATACATGCACCCCGGGATATGCTTCTCCTCAAGTCTGACTTTGGTGCAGACAAAAGGTGTGTATTGGGGAGGGCTATGTGACCTTATCACACACATGCATGTCGGCCAACACGGCACCGACACCATTATACGGTGGGTGGCTTGTCGACGTGTGGCAGGCTAGATGACAGGGCGGCTGAGGAGCGGCTTGTGGATGTGACCGGGGATGTGACCGGAGATGCTTGTGAAGGTGACCATATCAAAGCTCAGGCCGCCATTGTACCGCCCCGTGTGTAACTGGAGACGTCCGTGACGACACCACACAGAGGCTAACATGTCATGCACCTTTTCACAGTTCAATCGGCACACCACTAAGCATTCAGCTATTATACATCATTATCAGGCCAGCATCGGTCAGGGTGCAACGAGATGGGGTGTGAGTGTGATATTAGGGAGACCACATCTGGCTAAACATGCCGTTTTATTGTGTAAATATGGAGATGGCATAGAAGCTGCACACATTTGGGTATGCATAAATACCATAGACTAGTTGTCTCATATAATTTCCCAGATCTCCGACAAGTAAGCCGCCCCGCCCAGACCCAAATTGATGAGCTATAAAGTATAACACCTTGGTAGGGTTCCAGGAGTCTAATTCACATGTTATTGTTATACAATATTGAAATTGAGATTACCGTCAGAAAATGTAGTACATTGTAGTATATTTGAGTTGCAATATCCATGTTTAAAATCCATGTTTAATGCAGTGTGCCTCGGATTTACAAAGAAGTGTAATATGCAAAAGCAATTCTGTTTAAACTAATGATATTATTAATGATGAATTCCTATTTTTTGTTTGTAGATAGACGAAGCCCCGAAATTTCTCTCTTCTCATCTTTCTGATGACATTTCTTTTAGCATCTAAATCCATGTTCAGAAAATTATGCATCGTAGAAATAATTACCTAAATACTACATTATTTGTACGATCTGGTTTAACTTTGTGAATCAGCCTCCAGACTTATGTTTAGTAGATGCTATACATAATTATGAACCATGAGTACCGGTATGACCCTGTACATATTTCCCCTGAATAAGGTTCCTTTTGGGAAAAGAAGATGAAGAAGAGGAAGACAAAGAAGATGCATTCTCACCCCAGGAGCTTCAGGAATTTGGACTAGCTATTCACGACAATACATGTTATATCCGCCAGCTTGTAATCATGTTCAAATCACAGCCACAGCAGCAAATAAACGTTTTGGGTCACGCACCCCCCAGTCTCATCACGTTGTGGTCATTGCGCATGGATGATGGTACAGTCTTTGGTGGTAAACGAGTGGGAAGACGATTGGTGCATGCCTTCTTGGCGACGGGCTGACCCGAGAGAGGGACATACTATTATCGTACAAATAGAGGCAGATAGAGATAGTCACAAGTGGTAGAGAAACAGGGAGTATATGATAATATTTGTACTGTAAGGTTCGTTGTAGGTAATTCCTATGCTAATAGTAAGATGTGATGCAATACTTTTTTTTATCAATGGGTATAATCAAATCATTTGTGATGCAGATATTTAAAGTTTTATTGATTAAACATGAAGTATCAATGCTGCCATTTAGTACATGCCTTGACGACATAGGGTTCAGTGTGAGCTGTAGCCTCCTCCATGTGCTAAACCCGGGCAGCAGACGGCCGACATGAACCTGTCACTGACAGCCCTCACACACTGCCGGGCTGTCCTGCTGCTGCTACAAGAGCCCTTGATTGGGGCGTGATGAGGGGAGGCGGGTTAAAGAGGCCATTGTTTCAGCACACAGGCCGCTGGTTGCGGGCGCCCGGACTGACAGCTTGTAGCACTTGAGGAAGCTGTTTAGGGTTCAGAACATGTCTGCTGCTCCATGAGTGAGATCAGGTTGTCGGCACCCCCTTTCTGCAGTCCTCTCTACTTACAGCTAGACTGTGTCCAATCTGTGGGCTGCCAAACCAGCAGTTTACACAATACCAGCGGCAACAGCATGCTCTTCAGTCTTTGCAATCGTCAATTCACCCTGTGAATCCTGAGTACTAGTAGATAACCATGGTTTATTGAATAATATGCATGGATCTTTGAGCCAACCCCATCCCCAGATATCATAACAATCAACCTAAGGCTCAGTCTCATGAGTTTGTAACAATTCAAACATCTTTGACTGGGTGTAGTCTTTGACCGAATGTATTCTTTGAGCGAGTGTAATCTTTGACCAGGCAGCATTAAAATGGCAGAAATAAGGCTTATGTAGTAAGAAAAGCGGGGAAGTAGTGCATCCATATATCGATACACGTTTATAGCAAACATGAGTCAATTTTGTTTTATTCATATACTGAGTATACTATGCATAGTAGAACATATATATAATGTTATTATTTCCCTCTGCCCAGTCAAAGATGTCACTTTATATATAACTTTAAATATCATCTTATCACTCCTCATTCAAAGACTACACCCGGTCAAAAACTACACCCGCTCAAAGACTACACCCGGACAAAGACGTTTGAATTGTTACAAACTCATGAGACTGAGCCTTAACCTCCAACCTATATCCCCAATACCAGACACACATATCCACATAATATTGTGATTAGCCAATCTGTCCCGGGGACTTCATCTCCCCCCTCAGACTCATAGCCTGCCTCATCCTATTCTCTGGGCTGGGTCACTGCTGCGTACTACCTAGTAGTACTAGTACTAGTACATGTACAACCAATACACTGCCTGCTGTCACATACCCCTCCCCTCCCCACCCATCTAAATACCCACTAAAGTCCAATACACTACGCTCAGGATCCTACTACATGTACTATCCTACCCATGATGTACAGAATGAATTCCCAGTGATAACATATCATGTACTGATCAATGCTGTGAGGTTGTGATGTGGGGTTGTGGTGTGGGGTTGTGGTGTGCGGGTGTGGTGTGGGGTTGTGGTGTGGGGTTGTGGTGTGGGGTTGTGGTGTGGGGTTGTGGGGTTATGGTGTGGGGTTGCGGTGTGGGGTTGTGTTGTGGGGTTGTGGTGTGGTGTTGTGGTGTGGGGTTGTGGTGTGGGGGTGTGGTGTGGTGTGGGGTTGTGGTGTGGGGTTGTGGTGTGGGGTTGTGGTGTGGGGTTGTGGTGTGGTGTTGTGGGGTTGGGTTCGGGGGTTGTGGTGTTGGGTTGTGGGGTTGTGGTGTGGTGTTGTGGTGTGGTGTTGTGGGGTTGTGTTGTGGGGTTGTGGTGTGAGGTTGTGGTGTGAGGTTGTGGTGTAGGATTGTGTTGTGGGGTTGTGATGTGAGGTTGTGGTGTTGTGGGGTTGTGGTGTGGGGTTGTGGTGTGGGGTTGTGGTGTGGGGCTGTGTTGTGGGGTTGTGGTGTGAGGTTGTGGTGTTGTGGGGTTGTGGCGTGGGGTTGTGGTGTGGGGTTGTGTTGTGGGGTTGTGGTGTGAGGTTGTGGGGTTGTGGTGTGGGGTTGTGGTGTGGGGTTTTGTTGTGGGGTTGTGGGGGTGTGGTGTGGGGTTGTGGTGTGGGGTTGTGGTGTGGGGTTGTGGTGTGGGGCTGTGTTGTGGGGTTGTGGTGTGGGGTTGTGGTGTGGGGTTGTGGTGTGGGGTTGTGGTGTGGGGTTATGTTGTGGGGTTGTGGGGGTGTGGTGTGGGGTTGTGGTGTGGGGTTGTGGTGTGGGGTTGTGGTGTGGGGTTGTGGTGTGGGGTTATGTTGTGGGGTTGTGGGGGTGTGGTGTGGGGTTGTGGTGTGGGGTTGTGGGGTTGTGGTGTGGGGTTGTGTTGTGGGGTTGTGGTGTGGGGTTGTGGTGTGGGGTTGTGGTGTGGGCGTGTGGTGTGGGCGTGTGGTGTGGTGTGGGGTTGTGGTGTGGGGGTGTGTTGTGGGGGTGTGGTGTGGGGTTGTGTTGTGGGGTTGTGGTGTGGGATTGTGGTGTGGGGTTGTGGGGTTTTGGTGTGGGGGTGTGTTGTGGGGTTGTGATGTGGTGTTGTGGGGTTGTGTTGTGGGGGTGTGGTGTGGAGTTGTGGTGTGGGGTTGTGGTGTGGGCGTGTGGTGTGGTGTGGGGTTGTGTTGTGGGGGTGTGTTGTGGGGGTGTGGTGTGGGGTTGTGTTGTGGGGTTGTGGTGTGGGGTTGTGGTGTGGGGTTGTGGTGTGGGGCTGTGTTGTGGGGTTGTGGTGTGGGGTTGTGGTGTGGGGTTGTGGTGTGGGGTTGTGGTGTGGGGTTGTGGTGTGGGGGTGTGGTGTGGGGTTGTGGTGTGGGGTTGTGGTGTGGGGTTATGTTGTGGGGTTGTGGGGGTGTGGTGTGGGGTTGTGGTGTGGGGTTGTGGTGTGGGGTTGTGGTGTGGGGTTGTGGTGTGGGGTTATGTTGTGGGGTTGTGGGGGTGTGGTGTGGGGTTGTGGTATGGGGTTGTGGGGTTGTGGTGTGGGGGTGTGTTGTGGGGTTGTGGTGTGGGGTTGTGGTGTGGGGTTGTGGTGTGGGGGTGTGGTGTGGGCGTGTGGTGTGGTGTGGGGTTGTGGTGTGGGGGTGTGTTGTGGGGGTGTGGTGTGGGGTTGTGTTGTGGGGTTGTGGTGTGGGGTTGTGGTGTGGGGTTGTGGTGTGGGGGTGTGGTGTGGGGTTGTGGTGTGGTGTTGTGGTGTGGGGTTGTGGTGTGGGGCTGTGTTGTGGGGTTGTGGTGTGGGGTTGTGGTGTGCGGGTGTGGTGTGGGGTTGTGGTGTGGGGTTATGTTGTGGGGTTGTGGGGGTGTGGTGTAGGGTTGTGGTGTGGGGTTGTGGTGTGGGGTTGTGGTGTGGGGTTGTGGTGTGGGGTTATGTTGTGGGGTTGTGGGGGTGTGGTGTGGGGTTGTGGTGTGGGGTTGTGGGGTTGTGGTGTGGGGTTGTGTTGTGGGGTTGTGGTGTGGGGTTGTGGTGTGGGGTTGTGGTGTGGGGGTGTGGTGTGGGCGTGTGGTGTGGTGTGGGGTTGTGGTGTGGGGGTGTGTTGTGGGGGTGTGGTGTGGGGTTGTGTTGTGGGGTTGTGGTGTGGGGTTGTGGTGTGGTGTTGTGGGGTTGTGGTGTGGTGTTGTGGGGTTTTGGTGTGGGGGTGTGTTGTGGGGTTGTGATGTGGTGTTGTGGGGTTGTGGTGTGGGGGTGTGGTGTGGGGGTGTGGTGTGGGGTTGTGTTGTGGGGTTGTGGGGTTGTGGTGTGGGGGTGTGGTGTGGGGTTGTGGTGTGGGGTTGTGTTGTGGGGTTGTGGTGTGGGGGTGTGGTGTGGGGTTGTGGTGTGGGGGTGTGGTGTGGGGTTGTGTTGTGGGGTTGTGGTGTGGGGTTGTGGTGTGGGGTTGTGGTGTGGGGTTGTGGTGTGGGGTTGCGGTGTGGGGTTGTGGTGTGGGGGTGTGGTGTGAGGTTGTGTTGTGGGGTTGTGGTGTGGGGTTGTGGTGTGGGGATGTGTTGTGGGGTTGTGGTGTGGGGTTGTGGTGTGGGGTTATGAGGTTGTGGTGTGGGGTTGTGTTGTGGGGTTGTGGGGTTGTGGTGTGGGGGTGTGGTGTGGGGTTGTGGTGTGGGGTTGTGTTGTGGGGTTGTGGTGTGGGGGTGTGGTGTGGGGTTGTGGTGTGGGGGTGTGGTGTGGGGTTGTGTTGTGGGGTTGTGGTGTGGGGTTGTGGTGTGGGGTTGTGGTGTGGGGTTGTGGTGTGGGGTTGCGGTGTGGGGTTGTGGTGTGGGGGTGTGGTGTGAGGTTGTGTTGTGGGGTTGTGGTGTGGGGTTGTGGTGTGGGGATGTGTTGTGGGGTTGTGGTGTGGGGTTGTGGTGTGGGGTTATGAGGTTGTGGTGTGGGGTTGTGTTGTGGGGTTGTGGGGTTGTGGTGTGGGGTTGTGGTGCGGGGTTGTGGTGTGGGGTTGTGGTGTGGGGATGTGTTGTGGGGTTGTGGTGTGGGGTTGTGGTGTGGGGTTATGAGGTTGTGGTGTGGGGTTGTGGTGTGGGGTTGTGGGGTTGTGGTGTGGGGTTGTGGTGCGGGGTTGTGGTGTGGGGTTGTGGTGTGGGGTTGTGGTGTGGGGTTGTGTTGTGGGGTTGTGATGTGGGGTTGTGGTGTGAGGGTGTGGTGTGGGGTTGTGTTGTGGGGTTGTGTTGTGGGGTTGTGGGGTTGTGGTGTGGGGTTGTGGTGTGGGGGTGTGGTGTGGGGGTGTGGTGTGGGGTTGTGGTGTGGGGTTGTGTTGTGGGGTTGTGGTGTGGGGGTGTGGTGTGGGGTTGTGGTGTGGGGGTGTGGTGTGGGGGTGTGATGTGGGGTTGTGGTGTGGGGGTGTGGTGTGGGGGGGTGTGGTGTGGGGTTGTGGTGTGGGGTTGTGTTGTGGGGTTGTGGTGTGGGTGTGTGGTGTGGGGTTGTGGTGTGGGGGTGTGGTGTGGGGGTGTGGTGTGGGGTTGTGGTGTGGGGTTGTGGTGTGGGGGTGTGGTGTGGGGTTGTGTTGTGGGGTTGTGGGGGTGTGGTGTGGGGTTGTGGTGTGGAGTTGTGGTGTGGGGTTGTGGTGTGGGGGTGTGGTGTGGGGTTGTGGTGTGGGGGTGTGGTGTGGGGGTGTGGTGTGGGGTTGTGTTGTGGGGTTGTGGGGTTGTGGTACGGGGTTGTGGTGTTGGGTTGTGGTGTGGGGTTGTGGTGTGGTGGTGTGGTGTTGTGGTGTGGGGTTGTGGTGTGGGGTTGTGGTGTGGGGTTGCGGTGTGGGGGTGTGGTGTGGGGGTGTGGTGCGGGGTTGTGGTGTGGGGTTGTGGGGTTGTGGTGTGGGGTTGTGGTGTCAGGGTGTGATGTGGGGTTGTGGTGTGGGGGTGTGGTGTGGGGGTGTGGTGTGGGGTTGTGTTGTGGGGTTGTGGGGTTGTGGTGTGGGGTTGTGGTGTTGGGTTGTGGTGTGGGGTTGTGGTGTTGTGGTGTGGTGTTGTGGTGTGGGGTTGTGGTGTGGGGTTGCAGTGTGGGGGTGTGGTGTGGGTGTGTGGTGCGGGGTTGTGGTGTGGGGTTGTGGTGTGGGGTTGTGGTGTGGGGTTGCGGTGTGGGGGTGTGGTGTGGGGGTGTGGTGCGGGGTTGTGGTGTGGGGTTGTGGGGTTGTGGTGTGGGGTTGTGGTGTCGGGGTGTGATGTGGGGTTGTGGTGTGGGGGTGTGGTGTGGGGTGTGGTGTGGGGTTGTGTTGTGGGGTTGTGGGGTTGTGGTGTGGTGTGGGGTTGTGTTGTGGGGTTGTGGGGTTGTGGTGTGGGGTTGTGGTGTGGGGTTGTGGTGTGGGGTTGTGGTGTGGGGTTGTGGGGTTGTGGTGTGGGGTTGTGGTGTGGGGTTGTGGTGTGGGGGTGTGGTGTGGGGTTGTGGTGTGGGGTTGTGGTGTGGGGGTGTGGTGTGGGGTTGTGGTGTGGGGTTGTGGTGTGGGGGTGTGGTGTGGGGGTGTGGTGTTGTGGTGTTGTGTTGTGGTGTGGTGTTGTGGTGTGGGGTTGTGGTGTGGTATGATGTTGTGGGGTTGTGTTGTGGGGTTGTGGGGTTGTGGTGTGGTGTGGGGTTGTGGTGTGGTGTTGTGGGGTTGCGTTGTGGGGTTGTGGTGTGGGGTTGTGGTGTGGGGTTGTGGTGTGGGGTTGTGGTGTGGGGTTGTGGTGTGGTGTTGTGGTGTGGTGTTGTGGGGTTGCGGTGTGGGGTTGTGCTGTGGGGTTGTGGTGTGGGGTTGCGGTGTGGGGTTGCGGTGTGGGGTTGCGGTGTGGGGTTGTGGTGTGGGGTTGTGGTGTGGGGTTGTGGTGTGGGGTTGTGGTGTGGGGTTGTGGTGTGCGGTTGTGCCGTTGTAGGTGTGGATGGGGTGTAGTATGTGAGGCTGTGCTGTGGGGTTGATCCTACACTGAAGGCTACAGGTGAATCCTGTTCTGCTGTACTCCACAGATGGTCAAGGGGGGAATTAGGGGAGGGGTGCCGCTTACCAATTTTGCCTTTTCACGGCAACAGAATCAGCTTGTGTCTGAACGGTGTACCTTGAAAGTGAATGTGAAACGTACTTCATAAAGAGATTGGTCTGTATATTGGGTAACACCTGTGTCATACCTGTCTGACAGCCACAGGTGTGTTGCCGCACAACATTGTTATTTGTTGAGGAAGTCTCAACAAATACCCGTTTTGAAGTTTTTGTTTTCAAATCCCGGTCTGGTTTAACTTAATTTATGTAAAATAGAGGGGGCTTTGTATAAGTAGTTACTGAACTGACACTGCCTCCTCTTGTTACAATGGTCTTCCAGCTCACAGCTGTGATAAAACTGGTATACCAATAAGTAGATATAGAGACAAATGCCAACGCCCATTGATACTCTCTGTTGCATTTCACGAGTGGGGGCTGGGGCACACTGTCAGAAGTACCTGTAGCTTCTGACAGTATCCCACAAAGCCGCAGGCCAAGTGGGATTCTGCCCCAGCCCCCACGAGTGAAATACATCAGAGCGGTATCAATGTAGTTGGTATCTGTGTTTATTTTTTATTTGAGTAGTACTACAAGTAGTACTACAAGTAGTGCTACTAGTCTAGAAGTACCCATGTTCCCTGTGTGCAGCTACAATACATGCAGTAAGACCATATGTGGGCACAAGTTTGCAATCATCGGCATCAGACATTGCATTCTGCCCATTACTGTGTCGGGGGAATTCGGCGAGGGAGACCGTGGGTTTTTACAACAGTGATGATTTACCAGGCCTCACCATTGGCAGCTGCTAGTTGAACCACTTTACTGAAACAATGCCACCACAGGTGGGCAACACGTCTAAAGGTCAAATCCCACAACGTGAGAGAGGGTCAGAAATGTTGTAAATTGGTCTTATTGCTGATTTTGGGCCCTATTTTGGCTAAGACAGGCCCAAATCGATGAGAAAGGGTTGCCTTTGTCTTGTGATTTGGGAAATCACAAGGATCAAATGAGTTAGATATTTGCCCCCGGAAGGCCTGGAAAGTGTTGCTTATTGGAATATGTCAATGATTTGACTTCTATAGGGGGGACACTCCAAAAGTTTCTAGGCTAATTGAGAGGGAATAGTGAGGACAAATCATACTGTGAAGTAACTCCCCTCAAACAGATCCATTATTCAGTCCTGCACGCAACACTTTGCTTGCCTATTATTGACCAATGTGGGATTTGGAGAGGCATAAGATCATGGAACAAGTGTTGTGATTTACAATATTGGCAACAGTTGCCCCTTGTTCTCATGTCAATAATCAACACTTTCTGGCCCATTTTTCGCGTTGTGGGATTTGACCTTAAAACAATCAAACTCCCATAAACGTGCGAGCAGCGCCTCACCTGTGGACCTGACATCATAATGACCGTCCATAAACACAGGTGATGGTGGGCCGGGTTTAAGTCAGGTAGGGTTCACAGCTGGGTACATGATGGGAACAAGGAAAACTGGATACATGCTTTAGCAGTGTGCTTTGACACAATATAATGTAGTAAACTCTTCACTGTGACACATCCTACCGGTAAATGAATTAATCAATGCTTTTGCAGGGACATTTTCATGGAGTCCAGGGGAGGAACCAGCAATTTGAAAAGGGGGTCCAACAAGCACCAAAGTACCGAAAAGTATTACGCCACGAGTCGCGGCGGATCAAAATATCACTATTAAAATCTTTTAAAAAATCAAAGAGGGGAGGGGGTCCGGACCCCAGAACCCCATCACCCCCCATACCTGCCACTGTCTACGAGTCTTCTGTACAAAGTGCACGGCATGTGGAGTTGGTGCTGGGCCCTCATGGATGTGGCGGTATCTGCAGCACTGCAGGCTGTGTATGGGGGTGGTGCAGGGTGTCATTAATGGGTTGGCAGGTAGGGGTGAGCACGGGTTGGGGTCAGGGGCCACACCTGTAGGACACACCTGTACACTGCGGCCTGGAGGACCCCCACCTGGACCCCCCCCCCCCCCTCACCCCCACACCACCCGCTGCTGGATCCTCACCTGCTCTGTGGGATAGGGTGGGGGCGGGGGGGGGGCATAGTTGGAATACCACGTCAAACAATGACAGCTCCATGTTCAAGTGAAGAGCATGACATTGGAAAATAAATCACTTCATACATTACTAAAATACATTTTAGCTTTCCCCCTTTCCATCTGATAACACTGTTACAACATGGTTATATGCCTTGATATGAAGGCACACTGTTCACGAGTCCCCAATATTAAGACCTCTCAGTGTGAGCATTGTACTGTAGGATGGTAAAGAGTTTCTGTACAAAATTCCAGGACAATGCCATTTGGAGATAAGCCAGGAAGATCGCCCAACTAATCACAGAGCTGACTAAATTCTCCCATGACGAAAGTAATTGATTTCCCATGGAAACCCACATTCCAGGTTTTGCTGCGTCAGGAAAGTGAATCCTGACAAATGTGTGGTGAGTGGTAGATAGTGCTGTGTGTGGGGCGGCCGACCCTGGAGGCAGACCTGTGGTTAGCGCCCCCCACACCGACACAAGGACCCACTCTGCACACTGATAACCACCTGAGTGACACCACTTTGATCTTTACAACCCTAATCACTTGTCAAGTCAGGTTTCAGCTGGTGGATCCCTGGTCGGGGCTGGGTCGGGGTCCGCCCTCGGCCCCCGTTGCGGGCTGGGTCGGGTTACTGGTTGGATCCCCGGGGTTGGATCCCACAGCGCGGCCTCTCATCACGCCCTATCTGTTACTGACAGTGCTAATTCCAGGCGCTGTCCGTCCCCATCAGTCACAGTGCTGTCCTCCCCGCGGCACGCCCCGCACCACCCGCCCGGGAGGCTGCTGGTCTAGCCAGGGTCAGGGTGTAGCTTTACAATGTCAAGGGTTTGACTTCCTGAGGTCAACAGTTGTGGTTATTGAGGTTTTGAGGTGCTTTCTCCTCTATTTGTCGGATGTCTTGCCTTTGCTGTAATACGTCTTGTGACAGTGATAGGACCTAACTGTAATGTAAAAATAGGGCTTAGATGTCACTCAATCAGGAAATCTCGTCCCAGCCTATTATCCTATACTGAAATCTACACCTACACATATACAAGTGTACAGTATTTATACTGGAGACTTCATATGTCATCACTGCCTGGTAATTGAAGTGACCTGATCCAACATGGCAGAGGATGGGTAGGCATGCTGACACTTGTCTTATACTTGATATCGTTAGACAAATAGCTGTTTAAACCTAGTTGAAGTATGCAGGCTGGAGCTGGATCCCTGACCTTAGAAATTTAGCTATTAAAATTTAGCCTACATTAAAATCTGAGTACCAAGATACCTATACATGTACATGCTTGTGCGGTAATAGAATACGTAACTGGATCCAGTGATAGGAAAAAATGTTGCCCTACTCAGGTCACTGGAGACTAGACCCTAATATCTAGGGCTACACATCAATATTACTAATGCACTATTTAGTAAGTGAGTTTCTTATTCCCCCCTTCGATGACATTAGTATCTGATGGTAGATTAACTGCAGTTATACCCAAGGTGGACCCCGGAGGTGTGGGACCCTCAAGGTGTGGGACCCTGGAGGTGTGGGACCCTGGAGGTGTGGGACCCTGGATGTGGACCCTGGAGGTGTGCGACGCTGGAGGTGTGGGACCCTGGAGGTGTGGGACCCCAGAGTTGTGGGACCCGGCGTTGTTGGACCGGGGGGAGGTGTGGGACCCTGGATGTGGACCCTCTAGGTGTGGGACCCCAGAGGTGTGGGACCACAGAAGTGTGGGACCCTGGAGGTGTGGGACCCTCAAGGTGTGGCACCCTGGAGGTGTGGGACCCTGGATGTGGACCCTCTAGGTGCGGGACCCCAGAGGTGTGAGACCCCAGAGGTGTGGCACCCTGGATGTGGGCCCTGGAGGTGTGGGACCTTGAAGGTGTGAGATCCTGGAAGTGTGGGAACCCAAAGGTGTGGGACCCTGGAGGCATGGGAACCTGGAGGTGTGGGACCCGGCGGTGTGGGACCCTGGATGTAGACCCTGGAGGTGTGGGACCCTGGATGTAGACCCTGGAGGTGTGTGACGCTGGAGGTGTGGGACCCGGAGTTGTGGGATCCTGGATGTGGACCCTCAAGGTGTGGGACCCTGGAGGTGTGGGACACTGGAGGTGTGGGACACTGGAGGTGTGGGACACTGGAGGTGTGGGACCCTGGAAATGTGGGACCCCAGAGGTGTTGGACCCTGGAGGTGTGGGACCCTGGATGTGGACCCCAGAGGTGTGGGACCCTGGAGGTGTGGGACCCCAGAGGTGTGGGACCCTGGAGGTGTGGGACCCTGGAGGTGTGGGACCCTGGAGGTGTGGAGGCAGTGAGAGCGCGCCCTACAGCGGCTAATGATGACGTATTGGGTTACCGGGAGGCTCAGACTCTCACTAATTATCTCTACCTGATAGGAACGCAGGTGAGGCAAATACAAGAACAGCCCTTGAGTGTTGCATCATGGGTATTGTCCTCCAGTGTAAAAATACCTTACACCACCAGTGGAGGCCAGACCTGCAATTCATCAACGGACAGAGGTAGACAATGGGCGAATCAACACTCCCCAGACATATACAGTACGCGTCATATTGCACAAAATTACTGCTCCAGCATTGTTCGTCCGTCAATGGGGGTCACCAGAGCGGAAAATCGTCGCTATTCCGTCCATAGAAGGACACCGCGGAGATGGGCGGGGTGGCCATTTTTAAATCCTCGTGACGCAACACACTCGGTGGTCAGGGATCGCGTGTGGGGACGAGGCGGAGACCGGGGTACGAGGACGGACGGAGACGTTTTACGGGGTACGAGCCTGGGGAGACGTGGGTAGCCATGCAGACAGGAGTATGGACACTTTGTAGATGGCTGAAGGAGATAGAAGAGTGAGGTGTTGGGGTGGTGGGTGTCTGTGTGTGTAACGGGACACAACATGTCACGTCATAACAACCCGTGTGGGGGAGGTGTGATACCAACACCACGCCACCATTAGCTGACCGGGAGGGCCGTAAAGTGGAAGATGGTGTCCCTACCAGCAACGTAGTGACCACAGCAAGTCACCTGTGCCATATACCACTAACGCCATCCCTCGTCATATTTTTCAGTCCTTGGTGATGAGCCTTACATATTGCAGACATGTAATCACAGCACATTGTAATTGTATATAAGCTTCCGTTACTCACTGCCTCCACACCTCCAGGGTTCCGTTACAGTGGAATCAGCTTGTGTTGATATTAACAACTGTTTTCTAAAATCTATCTAATCAGCGATTTATTGTACAACTATTGTACAAAACTGAATATGGAAACATGTATTTTTCTTCACCAAATGTTGTGCCTGACCTTCTCTATGACTAGGGTCAGCTACAGAGAGTTCAGTATTGCCTGACTTTCATAAATGAGTCTGTAATAGTTGGACCCTGTTTGGAGAGAAAGTCGGCCAATGCTGGACACACAAGTGAATGGATGCTGGACCCCTTTTTTTATTTTTATAAAAGTCAAAGTAAGCCTGACTTTCACAATTAGGTGGTTTTGGCACCACAGGCCTGACTGTGGTATACGTGAGTCCAGCTGACTCTCACTCCTTTCTCTGTGAGCCCTTTTATATTGTGTAACCATATCATTGGACCTTCCCAAGAATGGTTCAAGCCAATATTGAAACGGTCAATTTCAATTCTTTTGCCATCTTTATACAGCCAATATAAACGGTAGATAACCAACTTGCTTCAACCCTAGGAAAATCTGAACGTGAGATATAAAAGGCAGCCAATGCCTTTAATTATTTATAAGCCCCCCCCCCCATTTTTTGGTGCAAAAATTTCGGTCCTTTTTCATTTAATCATGGGGGATATGAAGTGGTTATCTACAATGTGGATGCAAGAATCGACCATGTGAGATTCCTAGAAAAGCAATATCGAATATGGCGTCCAAGATCGCCGTCCAATAGACTGCCATATCTCTGGGAGATAAGATGGCATCGCAGATGATACCGATAAGGGGGCTGCCTCCACCTGGGTGTGTGAGGGTGCCTCATCCATCACACATACACAGCACGCCGAATCCGGCTAATTTCATGGCAGACCGGGAGGCGCGTGCCACCCCCTGCTGACACCTAGCGGCCGGGGGGGGGGGGGGGGGGTGCTGTCAGGGGGCAGTCCCTAAATCCCACCCTCTCTAATCTATAACCCACCCCAGGCCACACTTCGGTCCTGGGTGGACAGTCTCTACTCTGCTAGCGCCATTTCGTCCAAGACCACCACTGGCATGTGATATCGGCACGATATGGACCCTCCCCATTCTGTGCAAAAGTGACAGGGAACTTGACTCTCGTCACGCTGGACCCCGACAGACAGTTCATTTCTAGGTGCCGGTGCCAGGGGCAGCTAATCAGGACCGGCGGTCAGCAGGGCATGTAGTAGCATGCAGTCAGGGCGGGTGATGTTGGGGGATCAGGGATCCACCCTACCAGGCACCCTACAGGCCCTTAATGCAGCAGGCACGGCGGCAGGGACCAACCCCTGCCCCGCTCCTGATGAATCCGCCAGAGGAAGACGATCGATCTACCTGCCGCCCCCTCCCAAATTCATAAAGTCAACTCATGATAATCCTACAGACGACTCCCAATCCGGGCTCCCAATATGGCCACTCTTGGGACTATCTGAAACATGTGTTGTCTTTATTCTAATGTTTGGGACTTTAAACATGTGTTAGAGGATTGGTGGCTGCATAAAGGGTGCCCATAAAGGGGAGGCGGCTTTCCCCCATGTAAATTGGATTATAAATTATATGTAATTACCATTCTATGTAGGTCTTTGCTTAGAGCGCCCTTCTGGATCCGTCCCTGACTGGGTTGCGGCCATGCTGTCCCCATTAGGGCCCATGCAGCAGGTATCAGGTGTGCGGCCTAATGAGCAGCTCCTGTCAGGGCGCTGAGTCATACACCGGCTCGTGTTGCCTCCCCTACTTAGTGCCCTCAGCAGCTGACAACCCGCCTGCTGAGACACATGTGCCGACCTGCGGTTAGACCAGCTGTCTATGAAGCTGTACGTCAACGCCCCCTGGACGCAGGTGTGCAATGTTCCCTGGATCACATACGACAAGGTTAGGGAACGTTCACAAATGACGTCACCTGCTAGGGGGTGGGTGGGTCTTTGGGTTTAGTGACAAAAAGTGACATGGGGGTTGGGGGGGGGGGGGTTGTCAAGGTCTTTGTGACATCACCTTTTCAAGTCCAGACATATTTACGAGTGAAAACAACAGTATAGAGCATATATAAAAATTAAATGAAAATGACTAATTAGGCTAAGGGAATTCCACTGATATTGTGCCTATTATAACTGATGGCAATTTGACAGTATCTCTGCTATCTATAGCTGGAATAGCCATTGTTACATGAATTAGAAAGTGATTTAGACTAGTATCAGTCCTCAATGTATATGTTTATGCTACTATAGGACATATATATATATCAATAAGGTCAATTTAGAGGCTATCTGAGTTTTAGTATATCTACATTTATGAAGGATTACCTTAAATTTTCAATAAAGGCCGCAATTGATAGTCAGTGTGACGCATGGGAACAACCTTGGCCAAGTCAGGGGCGGCTTATACACAAGTTTTTGCTGTCATAGTACAGTACTGAATTTGCCCTATCCATCCCCCCTATGAGGATACAATTTTCCAAAAGTCTAGGCGTGGCTAACAAGCGAGTGAGGCTTATGTACAAGAATTTATGGTATAGAATTTATGGTAGATTCATACCGCATCATCATACTGTAAACATACAGATATTTATGCTCTGTACATATTTTTATGACCTTTAAAAATCTCTGAAAATATGTACAAAGCAAATATTTATACAGTATTGAATTAAAGTGCAAATATTGGAAATCCACGGATTTAAATCCATGTGGAATTGTCCTTTTTTAGCAAATCTGCAAAAATGTATACCAGTGACAATATCTACGTTTACAGTATATAAGTGCCCTTGCATTTATTGATCTGGAGGCATGATTACCCCAGGCACTTATACAAGACCAGTGGTTGCTTATATTTCCCAGCCTTATATCCGTCAAGAACAAATGACTTGTATCAATTATGATCTGTGTAAGACTGTGGGGGGAAGGGGGAGGGGTCTTCAAAATTAGTGACGTCTTTCTTAGGGGGGTTATTGCTGGTAGGTGACAAAAGGTGACAAGGGGGTGGGGGGGTCCTGAAAATGGCCCCCAAAAAAGGTGACGTCATTTGTGAATGTTCCCTTACTCTAAATTATATCAAAGGTAAATACTCAGAATTGACAGATTTTACTTTGTCGAACTTAGATCGTCACCGACTAGGACTAAGACAGGGTGTTTCTATACATTACAAGGACGCAGCGACCATATCACAATTTTTACAGATACCATGCAGCCGTCTGAGTACACCTTGCTGTAACCCCCCCCCCCCCCCCCCACACACACACATACACTTACGCCGACCACCACAGAGTGGGAACCTTCACAGCTGGGCACCTCAGCAGTACATGATTAAAGTTGTCTCTGCAAAATACTTGCGAAATTAGCTTTGCCTTTGTCTATTCTAAGTGTACCAGACCCCACTGGTGGGTTCCCAGTGTAAAACAAAGACGGTCTATGTGTGCGTGCTGTAGGTGGGAATGGAGACCCGGCCTGACACATCCGGTGAGGCAGTGTACAGCCCAGGGGGGAGGATGCGGTTCGTGTCTGGTCAAAATCTGATTAAAATTTGATTGTTTTTTCTTGAGGGAAGGGGAGGGTACACACTCATGGAATGAAGTAAACACTGTAGCTAATATACAGGTGCATTCTACTACTACAGGGGGGAATCTATAGCTTCCCGTATTGTAGGTTAAAGTGGCTATAGATCTACTAGTATCCGATTAATGCCCAAATTCTAAATCTTACTGTAAATGTATTCCAAACACTGTAAAGGTATAGTATTTAGAGAATAGGGGTCAATCAAATGTCATCAATGGGTATTAATGGGTCAGAAAGAGGTAAGTTATGGCCTAACCATGGGCTTTTCTAGTGTATTTTAAATGTGGGGATTATTTGTGCATGGTTTTATTCCAAAATGACCATTTTATTTGGCAATTTGGAAAAAAATCGGAGAGAATAAGGTGCAATGGAATAGATAGGAAGTTAAGTATGCTATCTCTGAACATTCTGCCTCTTTTTTAGGGAAATTTCTGGTCACACAAATCTGATGTACATGTGCTAACTTTAAACAACGCCGTCAAGTTTAAGGAAAACAATATCAGTACATGTAAGAGATATGTCCCAGCAGCGGTTGAGTGCAGACCGCGGGTCTGTGAGATTTGGGTGTTAGTAACAAGTGCCAACAGAGATCTTGTCTGCCCTGTCCTGTCTGGAGGGTTAGGGCGGGGGGGGGGGGGGGACGACCCCATCAGCCCTTACAGCAGAGACTGAGCAGAGGGCCTGGGGGATGCTGCAGACCTGTCTTTAACGTCACCCCGGCCAGAAGTCCAGGCTACACCACGCCGACATTAACTTCCGACCTAAAACATCAGATGGCGCCACTGAGCTCGGAGGCAGCCGCTGCTGCCGGGTTGCAGAGTGGGCGAGGATTAGCACTGGCACTGGTGTCACTGGTGGCCTTTGATTGGGAAGACTGTACAAGAGTTCTGAGAGGTTTTTCTTTGTGAGACTGGTCCATTCACTCAAAAGTACAGTTTTAAACACTCCCAACTATTTAATGCTGCAGCAATTTAGTTGTCACTTTCCTATAAAAAGGAGTAGTAGGCGATAATACCACAACAGGAATGAAAGTGTGGAATACGCCCCTGGGCAAAGTGAGTAGATCAAAGTATACAGCTTTTGGGCCTGGGAAAGAGGAGAAAATGAGAGGGAATCCCGGATCCATGGCAACGAATCCACACAAAACGAAAAAGCAGACTGAGTTGGATGAAATGATACACGGTAACCAGTCTGCACGGTAACTACATTTACCAGAGGTAGTTTATACTTTGCTCACCAGCTGGCGCACCGAGCGTCAGTGATGAGACGCAGCCAAGCGTGAGGACGCGCGGAGGGACGCGGGATGTAGATGTAGCGGGGACGGGATCCGGTTAGCGTTAGCGTCCTCCTCACACCGGGCCTCACACCTCCACCATCCACTCCACCATCCACTCACCACGTCCAGCAGTACCACGTACACCGTACCGCAGTACCCCGACACTGTACTACGCCGTACCACACTGTCCACACTGACACAGCCACCGCGGTACCACAGAGCCACCACTGTACCACACTGGCACACAGCCACCACTGTACCATACAGCCACCACTGTACCACACTGACACACAGCCACCGCTGTACCACACAGCCACCACTGTACCACACAGCCACCACTGTACCACACTGACACAGCCACCACTGTACCACACTGACACACAGCCACCGCTGTACCACACAGCCACCACTGTACCACACAGCCACCACTGTACCACACTGACACAGCCACCACTGTACCACACAGCCACCACTGTACCACACTGACACAGCCACCACTGTACCACACTGACACACAGCCACCACTGTACCACACTGACACACAGCCACCACTGTACCACACTGACACAGCCACCACTGTACCACACTGACACAGCCACCGCTGTACCACATTGACACAGCCACCACTGTACCACACAGCCACCACTGTACCACACTGACACACAGCCACCACTGTACCACACTGACACACAGCCACCGCTGTACCACACTGACACAGCCACCACTGTACCACACTGACACACAGCCACCACTGTACCACACAGCCACCACTGTACCACACTGACACACAGCCACCACTGTACCACACTGACACACAGCCACCGCTGTACCACACTGACACAGCCACCACTGTACCACACTGACACACAGCCACCACTGTACCACACAGCCACCACTGTACCACACTGACACAGAGCCACCACTGTACCACACTGGCACACAGCCACCACTGTACCACACTGACACACAGCCACCACTGTACCACACTGACACAGCCACCACTGTACCTGACACACAGCCACCACTGCACCACACTGACACAGCCACCACTGTACCACACTGACACACAGCCACCACTGTACCACACTGACACACAGCCACCACTGTACCACACAGCCACCACTGTACCACACTGACACAGCCACCACTGTACCACACAGCCACCAATGTACCACACTGACACAGCCACCACTGTACCACACAGCCACCACTGTACCACACTGACACACAGCCACCACTGTACCACACAGCCACCACTGTACCACACTGACACAGCCACCACTGTACCACACTGACACACAGCCACCACTGTACCACACAGCCACCACTGTACCACACTGACACACAGCCACCACTGTACCACACAGCCACCGCTGTACCACACAGCCACCACTGTACCACACAGCCACCACTGTACCACACTGACACAGCCACCACTGTACCACACTGACACACAGCCACCACTGTACCACACAGCCACCACTGTACCACACAGCCACCACTGTACCACACTGACACACAGCCACCACTGTACCACATTGACACACAGCCACCGCTGTACCACACTGACACAGCCACCACTGTACCACACTGACACACAGCCACCACTGTACCACACAGCCACCACTGTACCACACTGACACACAGCCACCACTGTACCACACTGACACACAGCCACCACTGTACCACACAGCCACCACTGTACCACACTGACACAGCCACCACTGTACCAAACTGACACACAGCCACCACTGTACCACACAGCCACCACTGTACCACACTGACACACAGCCACCACTGTACCACACTGACACACAGCCACCACTGTACCACACAGCCACCACTGTACCACACTGACACACAGCCACCACTGTACCACACTGACACAGCCACCACTGTACCACACAGCCACCACTGTACCACACAGCCACCACTGTACCACACAGCCACCAATGTACCACACTGACACAGCCACCGCTGTACCACACAGCCACCACTGTACCACACTGACACACAGCCACCACTGTACCACACTGACACACAGCCACCACTGTACCACACAGCCACCACTGTACCACACTGACACAGCCACCACTGTACCACAGTGACACAGCCACCACTGTACCACACTGACACACAGCCACCACTGTACCACACAGCCACCACTGTACCACACAGCCACCACTGTACCACACAGCCACCACTGTACCACACTGACACAGCCACCGCTGTACCACACTGACACACAGCCACCACTGTACCACACTGACACACAGCCACCACTGTACCATACAGCCACCACTGTACCACACTGACACAGCCACCACTGTACCACACAGCCACCACTGTACCACACTGACACACAGCCACCACTGTACCACACTGACACACAGCCACCACTGTACCACACTGACACAGCCACCGCTGTACCACACTGACA
Source organism: Harmothoe impar (assembly GCA_947462335.1). Classification (NCBI taxonomy): domain Eukaryota; kingdom Metazoa; phylum Annelida; class Polychaeta; order Phyllodocida; family Polynoidae; genus Harmothoe; species Harmothoe impar. The sequence goes on along the minus strand of OX381708.1, from coordinate 21,287,260 downwards.
CAGCCACCACTGTACCACACTGACACACAGCCACCAATGTACCACACTGACACACAGCCACCACTGTACCGCACTGACACAGCCACCACTGTACCACACTGACACACAACCACCACTGTACCACACAGCCACCGCTGTACCACATTGACACACAGCCACCACTGTACCACACAGCCACCACTGTACCACACTGACACACAGCCACCAATGTACCACACTGACACACAGCCACCGCTGTACCACACTGACACAGCCACCACTGTACCATACAGCCACCACTGTACCACACAGCCACCACTGTACCACACAGCCACCAATGTACCACACTGACACACAGCCACCACTGTACCGCACTGACACAGCCACCACTGTACCACACTGACACAGCCACCACTGTACCACACTGACAGGGACACAGCCACCACTGTACCACACTGACACAGCCACCACTGTACCACACAGATACAGCCACCACTGTAGCACACAGCCACCACTGTACCACACTGACACAGCCACCACTGTACCACACAGATACAGCCACCACCCTAGCACACAGCCACCACTGTACCACACTGACACACAGCCACCACTGTACCACACTGACACAGCCACCACTGTACCACACAGCCACCACTGTACCACACTGACACAGCCACCACTGTACCACACTGACACGGCCACCACTGTACCACACTGACACACAGCCTCCACTGTACCATACAGCCACCGCTGTACCACACTGACACAGCCACCACTGTACCACATTGACACACATCCACCGCTGTACCACACTGACACAGCCACCACTGTAGCACACTGACACACAGCCACCACTGTACCACACTGACACACAGTCACCACTGTACCGCACTGACACACAGCCACCACTGTACCACACTGACACACAGCCACCACTGTACCACACTGACACAGCCACCACTGTACCACATTGACACACAAACACCACTGTACCACACAGCCACCACTGTAGCACACTGACACACAGCCACCACTGTACCACACAGCCACCACTGTACCACACTGACACAGCCACCACTGTACCACACAGCCACCACTGTACCGCACTGACACACAGCCACCACTGTACCACACTGACACACAGTCACCACTGTACCGCACTGACACACAGCCACCACTGTACCACACTGACACACAGCCACCACTGTACCGCACTGACACAGCCACCACTGTACCACACTGACACACAGCCACCACTGTACCTGACACACAGCCACCACTGTACCACATTGACACACAGCCACCACTGTACCGCACTGACACAGCCACCACTGTACCACACTGACACACAGCCACCACTGTACCACACAGCCACCACTGTACCACACTGACACACAGCCACCACTGTACCACACAGCCACCGCTGTACCGCACTGACACAGCCACCACTGTACCACACTGACACACAGCCACCACTGTACCACACTGACACAGCCACCACTGTACCACACTGACACAGCCACCACTGTACCACCCTGACACAGCCACCACTGTACCACACAGACACCACTGTACCACACTGACACAGCCACCACTGTACCACACTGACACACAGCCACCACTGTACCACACTGACACACAGCCACCACTGTACCACACTGACACACAGCCACCACTGTACCACACTGACACACAGCCACCACTGTACCACACTGACACACAGCCACCACTGTACCACACTGACACACAGCCACCACTGTACCACACTGACACACAGCCACCACTGTACCACACAGCCACCACTGTACCACACTGACACAGCCACCACTGTACCACACTGACACAGTCACCGCTGTACCACAGTGATAACTGATCGTGTAATATCTGTCACCTATTTTAACTTCTTAAAGAAGGTATTGCAACTAATACCAAAAAACCTTGGATGGTATTGCAACTAATACACTTCACAAACCTCTTTTTTTCAAAAGGATTACCATAGGTTCCATTATCATTTTAGCTGATACATATTACCCAGTATTTGCCGGACATTTTTCTATTAATAGATGATTTGAGATGGATAAGAATGTAGTATATTAACCCCACTGACTCAGGCACTCCCCCATGTGAGTCTTGGGGAGACTAACTTGGTAGGGAAAGCACTGAGCCATGCAGTATCAACACATAGGGAGTTTTAGTGTCGACCTACAGCAAAAATGATTGCCCTCCACGCCAATTGTTTTAAAATTTAGGGAGTATGTATAGGATAAGATATGCAATAGTAATATGGCATGACTAAAAAGTCACCAAATTTTAGCTGACGCACCATCTTTAAGTCCTGACCACCAAATCAACTTTCCAAGCAGAATAATTGATTGTATTGTTTGTAGTAGTTATACCATTGTCAGCGTCTTGGATATGCATGATTGGCGACAGTCAAGGCTGAACACGAGTCCCAAACTGGTGCATTCAGTCATGACACTCCTCAATCATAACTAATCATAACTCCACTCTCCAGTCAATCAATGCATCCATTCATAAGGAATCTACTAATGATTGAACTGATAACCTAGGCTTGTGGAACAGTCATCAGTGCTGATGACTTTATGATCCCCAGTTGATCACCTAAGTTCATTTCATTGATAACAATGCTTTATATTGTAAATAATCTTAATTTCATGCTTCACAATCGAATTAAATATTGTAGCTATAAGGTATCTAGGACTGCGGCTTGCATTGTATATCACCGGATTGTTATGTTGTTATTGACATTTGTTCACATGTAAACCTCAGGAGTCTTTTTATGAAAATCATACATGAAGTAACAATAAAGCAATTAAAAAAAAACAAAAAAAAAACTTAGGTGATCATTTTGAGGACCGAATTTTTCCAATAAGGGGCCTTACCAAAAACAATATGATGTACAGCACCTACCTGAGGTGATATATTAATCCCTATGACAATCTTGATCAAATATGTCTTTAAATCGGAGGATATAGAGAATACTATCAGTATCACATTATACATGTGAGTAGGTGTTATTTATACCACTTCATTATATGTGTACATACATATGAAGAAATATGGGGAGTTGGGGTTTAAGATACACGGGGGAAGAGATGTTGCTTCCATCTAGGCAATCAGACTATGCCTTTTCATTGTATTTATATGAAAAACACAGGGGGAATGAGTAATCTATATTGACTAGGTAACGAGAGGTTGAGAACATTGACAGGTAAGGAAAGGGGGATATAGGCAGTTTTACTGTACAGCATTCACTACATTCACTGATTATTGAGCGACCTCAGTCTCTAACATGGCTGACTCGGTACAGATGGGTGTCCGAGTCTGCAGGTATTCCCCAAGGGGAGCCGTGCCCTGTTCGGGGTAGTAGAGATCAGGAAGTGATCCAGGCACGTCCCAGGCACGTCGTGGGATCATCCCCTACACACACGGCAGCACATCGGCAGCACATCAACATTTGTTCAATGTGTAATTAAGCTTTAAATAAGAAACAATAGACAGCAGTGCCTAAACCTCATGTATTGAAGTTAGTACTGCACGGTAAAGGTAAACCCATCCAAAGATTCTTCTCGGTGACAAGGACGCGGGTCTTGGCGCTGTCAGATACGTTGCGTGTGTCAGCCCAAACCCTGGCTGATGTCAGCCCCAGACTCAGCACTTGTCAGCCATAGCATCGTCAACCAGGATCTGATATCCCCTGTAAGTGGCATCACTAAAGCATGTAGTATGTATAATTAGGTGGGGGATGAGTTACTTAATTTCTATGTTGATCTTAACCATAATTATGGAAATACACATTCATATTATAGGGAATCTAGAGAGTTGTCTATTGGAAGTGCTGCATAATCTAAAAGATTCAAGGATCTGATATAATTAAGACAATGCAAATATGTGTAAAACTTAGACACCTCTTTTGCCTTGTCATTTGGAAATGAGATCATTGTGATTATGTAGTAGATATGGTACATGTGACTTGCTGTACACGTGTTATGAGCCAAGGACAGTATAATTGTTCAAGGTGCCAGCCACGGATAATTACCATTGTCCAAGGTTTATAGCACTTATGCAGCTAGTCACACATATCATATCTGACTTACACTCACAGTAGGAGGGTGCTCAATGGACCGCATCCACATTACAGCTATGTATACTGTCAGGCCATCTCTTTTGTTTTCTCAGCCAACTGTGGTGTAATGAAGGTTTATGGTTCCATTCAGAAAGTTTTCTACGGGGTAATTGTGATGTATAGTTCATGTGCCAACAGTTTACTTTCACTGCATTCAGAGGGGGCAGCCACTTATTGGTTTATGATTCAGATAACCTTCAGGGTCAATGTGAGATCCACAGCGGTGTACAGCGCCGACAGACGACATTGGCACAGTCGTCTGCTGACCTTTACGTCATTGTTCTGCCACCAGAGGGAGGCACTCACCGTCACGTGTCATCTGACGGACGCGTTACGTCACTGCCAGGAAATGGGTTTGCAGGTTTCTGGGAACACTGCCCCCTGTGCTGTTACGTCATGCGGGGTGAGGGGGCTTTGTGCGTGCTGCTGACACGGCGTCAATGTGGGTGTTTACCTGCCGCCTGCTCCCTGTGTGAGGGAGGCTCGTCAGGTGAGGACGTGTACTCAGCCCCAGCCTCACACCACTCACTCTACCTGACACAACCTGATCACACCCACACTTTGTGACGTAGGGAGTGCTCATTTTAATGTAGTGGTGGATTTTAGGAGTGTGCTAAATCCTTCACACACCCTGTCAGGAGGTCGAAATGTCTTAACCCCCACGCCAACGCACGGGCCCTTCGAAGCATAGTAACGTACTTTTTATTTTAACGTAAATTTATTTTAGCTCAGAACAGGTGGAAGTTCCATCCCCATCCCACGGTTAAGGGGTCAATATTGTTTTGCCCCCCCTAAATCCCCCCCTTTTGTTATAAACTGATGGCTTCCTTAATACACCTGGAGGGGGGGGGGGGGCTATACGCCCAGTATGTACCCAGTGTACACCAGCACAGACTGCAGCAGTCTGCTCCATGTCAGCTCACAGTGGCCGTAATTGGCGATAGAGTTGTGGGAGGTGCGGCTGGGGTAGATACACCTGGTATAGAGATGCGGCTGTAATTTAATCCACCCCACTAGATTAATTTAATAGGGACACATTAACATATGTCACAAAGCTAAGTGCTGCCAGGTAAACACATGGGGAGGGGTGACACGTGTAGTATGGGTTTACAAACACAGGGCGTATGAATTATTCAATTTAGTCAACCAATACCCCCAATATCCAAACTCCCATAGCTTGTTTTAGGTACAGCACCACCCTGTCTGAGACGGTACACATCGCCGTATAGATGTGCTAGTATAATACAAGGACTGGTTCCAAGTTTACACACAAGAGGCATGTAAACATGTGGTTGTTGAGATGTGTGTATATAGCTCATTACCGAGGGGTGTGTGAGGTGCATGCTGCCCCTCATTACCAACACACACGTGGCCGCCCTGTGTGTACCTGGTGCTGCTCTGGTGGCGTTCAGGGTTCTCATGGAAATGTCAACCCCCAAAGCAGTCCTCACCCCCCCCCCCCCTCACCCCCCCCCCTCCCCCCGGGGTAAGGAGGGTGCCAGCACCCCCTGACAGCAGTAAGGTGGGGACGGCCATTGTCTTTGTGACATTTCTCTGTGACCCGACATGAGGCCATGCCTGGTGGCATCCCATGATGCAGCATTCACCCACACTGAAAAAGTAAACTTGTCTCCAGACTCATCGAAATGACTATCATAAAATAAACAAGTCAAACGTTGTCTAACCTATGAGGTTACCACCCCACAAATAGAATCTGGAGCTGGCACGTGTCAAGTGGGTCTTCTATCTCCAGCTAGAAGACCCACTTCCTTGTCACTTAGACAAGTTTCTGACTCCTTTATTTTATGCGTCATATTTTACATATATTCATTAAAACCATGTGTAATTAAATGACAGATATTCCACTTGTATAGCTTAAATAATTTGGTATCACTCCTTTTTCCATCAACCCCCACCCTTTACGTGAAATCACCATCATTGATCCTTTTTTTGTTCATGATACAATATTGTGATATATTGAAATGGACGTGGTGTAAACACATATTACAATTTATATCTCATATTGTAACTCACGTCACATTAACGCCAACATCTCAAATGAGTTTGAGTTTGGTACTTTTTTATTTGGCAAAAGTTACTCTACAAGTACAGTCTTTCAAACAGTGCCAACACGTGGATGAACATCAAGTTAGAGGATACTCTACCATCCTTCAGTGATTATCAGCCAACCATACAATATAGAATGGATTATGATGTACTAGGCTGGGGTTTATGAATAGAGCATTGTGGCATAATCTAGGACTGAATATCAACCACATGGATTGAATAATAGGTAAAGATGCAAGTCGGTGTACATGTTTACCTGCAGGAGCAATGACAACGACAGGTAGCACCACCCTGGGTGCGGGGCTACCCCCTAACACACACACCTCCATCTGTCACTATTAACCGTGATATGTCAGCACCAGGGCAGCACCAACAGCTAATTAGCCATTCACCTTTATTTCCTGGAAATTAATGCATGACCTTAATCAACCCTGTATAAATGCCCAACAGGCCCCCCTCTACATGATCACCTGCCGGCGGAAGTCGTATTTAATGGGTACCATGATGCAACCCGGGTACGAATTGTTTGTTTACAGGGATACAACACTGATTACAATAACAATATTATCTGTTGTGCAAGGGATACAGGGGATGCCGACAGGGGATACGGAGACACTCTTCTTCAATGTTATCTTCCCATATCACTACTTTATATACGACCTTGTTGCATTTGTCAGAGATATCTCTGAGATCGATCTTATGAATCAACATGTTAAGGATCTGGAACTAGCAAACAGTTGAGAGCACAAGTAAATTAATGAATTGGGAAAGCTTTTCTAAGTACATATATTGATGTACTGTTAATGGCGAATTTTTGACTCTTTAGGTAGTTGTCATTCTTTTTAACAACAGGGGATTATAGAAAGTGAAAAGCCTGTGCATATAGCTATAACTAAAAGGGTTGGTTTGTAATAACTATATATGATTTAAGACTATAACTGTCTATCTAGATATCCCACAAATACATTTTGGAACAGCTACAGTTGATACAATTAGGGAGTTGCCCTTTCAAAATATACCTTTGCAACAAAAGTGAAAATCCTAAGTGATATTATACAGGCCGATTACCTGCTTGGTGTCTGGTGTAGCGTCAAGTTGACACGTGACAACAAAACACCATTAGAGTACATTGTACACCACATTAGGGCAGCAGCTTGGGGGGCGTGGTCTGCCACTGCCCACTCTAAACCACCCCCAGCAGTAGCAGTATATGATGTGTGGGTGACAGCTGCCCACCGGGCTGTCCACAAGCACCAGACTCATGGACAAAGCAGGGGTGATATGTGCCTCAATCTAGATCCTCATACGACGTCATCAAGAGGGACGCTGGGTGACGTCATATGGAGGTCCCACGTCGTGCCGCCCCACCTGGTGACGACTTAACACACCGTGACAGCGGCCAGGGGGCAGTCTGAGTCCAGCTGTGGCCATCATGACGTATCCTGCAGCCAGCCTGCACTGAAACCACGCTATGGAGGGGGGCATGTCTGATAGTCCAATAGCGGTAAACTAAATTAATAGAAAATATCATCCAGTTTTAAGCGGATCCACAAGGAATGATTTAGTGATGGAGTTGGTCACTTCCAGAAACATGTGGTTGTGGTGGTGGTGGTGGTGGTGGTGGGGGGGGGGGGGGGGGGTATCTCTCTCATGAGTGCCCAATAGAGCTTTCATACATGTACTTCAAAAAGGCGGGGTTTCCGCTGTGACCCTGGTGACAATCCTTTACCCGGCCATGCAGCCCTGTACCTGACCTGGCTGGGGTGCAGGACGAGTCCAGCTCTAATTACAGGTAGGCCTCCAGGTGGATCCCTGCCAGGTAATCACCATGTCCTGTTCCAGTCCGCAGGTGACCCGGCTTCATCCCCTATACTCACCTTACATTTTATAGGATCCAGTTCTCGATAAACTCAACCCCCTGCCACAACTCCCCCATCAACCTACACATTTAGGCCTACATGTATACATGTAATTGCCAACATTAGATGTGGCTAACCTCTTGCATGTCGTCTTTACCCTTTCACTGCTCTATGAATCAGTTCTGTTGTGAACCTAGTCGACCTCTGCTGACCTGATGTGAATCCCTTATCTGAACCCCTAATCCATCTCTATGTGGGCCCCTGGACATCTCCACACAGGGGTCATTCTGATCACCTCTCCCAGGGCACACAACCCAATTACACAGGACACCTATTCAATTGTTGGTTAGGTGCAGGAGGGCCACTACATCACCTGTGTTTAGAGGGGGGGGGGGGTGACCAGTATAAAACATCATACATCACGTGTCTGTCATCAGGCCATCATCAGATCGACTACGGAGGCCCCTCCCCCCTTAGGGAGACACCTGGCAATCAGTCCTACAATAGCGAATGACAGGAGACTATCAAATGTAGAAAGTATAGAGTTGCAATACATTACGATACAAAACGAGTTACTGTATAGAGATGGACTGGCATCACACACAGCAGAATACCCTCAAATAAAGTGGAAACACCGAAACACACGATATCTAAACATATCTATCACTTTACCTTATACATGAACATCATACAGTGTGATAGTACGTGATATTATGTAGAACTGGATTAACACCTTACACGTTGAAATACTGTATATGTTGCATGTTTTCAATATCTGTTGAACCAGTACCCCGGGACATTTTGGTTATCAATATACCTATACGAATATAAACATTCAGACTACTACATCACTTCTACATCTGCAAGGATTTCTTCTTTCATCCTAAGTTATGCACGTTGGTGTGTTCGCATTTAAATATTTATGGAATTTACTGTATAGTCCTCAGGACTATGCACCAATATTGTTCAGTACTTTTAGAATTCATTGTCAAGCAGAGGCATAGGCCCTTTATGATATGAAAAGGGGGCAGTAATGGCAATGGAGAATGAATGAATGCTGATTAAAATGTGATAGCCTTGCAAAATGAGAACCCTAGTGTTGGAGTTCAGAACTATAATAGGTCATATTCTGACAAGAATGTGACGTCAAAATAATAGGAGTATGGATTTATTCCAACATAACATATTTATGACATCATAATCTTGTCAGAATATGACATCTATAAGTCCACATTACTATATCCTATCATAGTTCTGAGCTCCAACACTAGGCGTCTCATTTTGCAATGTGATCACATTTTGATCGGCATTCCCCCATTCTTGATTAAAAGTTGGATGAAATTAATTCTATATACTGCAATAAGAGACAAAGTTGGACTAAATTTCTTCAGTAATATTTAATGTGTTACTTGTGTTACAGTGACTTGGTGAATTATAGTCGGATAACCAAGGCACATGGGTGGACACCTTTTCTGTGTCCTTAGGAATTGTATAAGAAGAAATTCTGGCATTGGGCTGATATCAGATCTGGGCCTCATGGCTAGGATAAATGTGCTTTTTAGGAATGGAAAAATGCCTGCAAAGTGTCTTTCACAGAGCAGGTGTTTGCTTCCTATGCAGCGTGCTTATGGACATGTCATACATTGACATAAGATGGACATAACTTTCTGATGTCTACAATATCTCTCAGAGGTATCCTAAATATCCTATCTGATTTATAATCACTACTGGGAGGGGGGTTTACTCAAAACTGGTATAAATGTCACTCCTGCAACATGTCATGTACATATCCCCATATCACATCTTTATGACATGTCTAAATCTATACGTTTCAGACATGTTTTACAGCTGGGCATATATACGTCATTATTATTAAGTTCAAACACATTGTAGATATGTATATTTTTAAATGTAAATATACTTATGTAAAATACCTATGCAAAGGGACACTTAAAAACTTCTTGCATATGTGACATCTTGGGAACGACAATTGTCATCATCCAATGATTTCACGACCAATCAGAAAATGATGTAAAAAGGATGTAATTTACATGAGTTTTGCTAGCTGGGATCGCTCTATCAAGTCAAGTACTGACACATACTTTTTCATGTTCATGTATTGCTTAGAGTCTGGGGTTTCACTAGACCCTGCTCCTTGGTGGGCCTGAGTGGGCTGGTCTGACGGTGTGAGACCAGGGTTTCAGGGGTGCACTGTCTAGGCAGGGGCAGAGTGAGTGGGCGCGGGGTGGGGGTGGGGGCTAGTAGTAGTGGCGGCATATTTCTATGATCTTCAGTGCAAGTAACAACCCTCACCATACCTGACCCCAGGTACAGATCATAACTGACCGCCCCACTGCGTCCCACCCCACCCAGCCCCCTGCCCCTATACCCAGCACACACAGCCCTCTAATTACCTGCAGCCAGCATCCTTGTATACGGAGAAGGGAACTGTGTGGGTGATTCATGATAGTTAACACCCTCCCCTGTCTGTGTCCCCTACAGACGCCCTACAGAGGGGGTGGGGCCTCCCCCGCCCCCTGCACCCCGGCCAGGTAGCACCCAGGTAGCGGCTACAGTACAGGTGTACAAGAATCACGGCCCCTGCAGTCAGGCCGCGCTCTGACTTTGTGGGCACGGCGCAGGCAGTAATTGGAGGGTGCAGGAGTAGTTTAGTGGACGTCTAGTGGTCAGTTTGTGGGAATTTATGACGTGGGAACGGGAGGGAGCGTGGAGGGTGTCCACCCCATGATGAGTGTCACTAAGTCCAGTTGCGGCCCTCCCTGTTGGTTATCCTGAGGCTGAAAGACGCACCTGGGCAGGTGTTCAGCATTAAACAACCCGGGGCCACCACACAGGTGGGGTCTGCAGCCTTGTAAAGCCGACAAGGGCTGCACCACACCAAGAAGGCAATTTATAAATAGTTTATTGACTTTATTGTGATAGCACTGTACATACTGGATACAGGATATGCATGTTTCAATTTCATGCCCTTTCATTATTTTCAAATATATATTTACATTATACAGTGTATTACAGTAGTCACAGTATAGTAGAAAACGGTACCTCGAATGGCAAACCAAAATGTATATCTTTTTTATCTCACCAGATTTCCAGCACAAGTCCCAAACTCATTTCAAAGATACCAACACAGAGTAAGAATATTTACTAACTTAGTAAGATACTCTATTATACCAATAAAATGTTGGGATCTGAATTAAACTAGCATCTGAGGTATTCAAGCTGAGGTATTAGACTGACCTGCGGTATGTGTTTTCAGGTCCCGTACAAGGTATTCGTCACAAAACAAGAACTGCTGAGGCACACACATCTGAGTCTTGTTATACATATATGATTGAAGAGCAACAACTTGCTCTTCGTGTCCTGCGCGTGTAAGACAGTCAGTCCCTGCATGGGTGTGTGTGTGGCTGATGTGCAAAGGGGGCTAGCCACCTCCCCAGGTAATATAAGTACTTTGGGCCATGATTGGGCCAATATACCACTAAATAATGGGCCAATATTGGCATTTTGATATTGGGCCACCACTGGTTTGACTGATGGACCAGTAATGGCCCATGCTTTCAGAAGGTGATAATGATTTCACGTTGGCCCAATGATGGGCCAACATTTCAATGTTTTAACATTATTCCAAGGTTAGAGATTAAACATCGGGCCAATCGTGTAATGCCTTTTCAATCCATCTTAATCTCAATCTCAAACTGGTTAGAAATCATACAACTTAACTAACTTCAATACACACACATGAGGTGTCTTCAAGTTATTTTTGACAAATTCTCAGTGGTGCCATGCAGTAAATTGCACTTTTAGATATTGAATTGCATCCATGAACCTCCTCTGACCTTTGAACATATGGAACACACTGGGGTTCACATTTATAACCCAATATGATGGCAAAGTAGGAGCCAATCTGTCAGAAACTTTTCAGGAAACATTAACTCCCCCTGGTGGAGATTGCACAGCCAATATTGGCCCAATGTAGTTAGAATTGATGTTGGTCCAACATCAGAAATAACATGATGGCGCTGAAAACACTGGGCCAATGCTGGGTCAATATCAGCAATATCAAGCATGGACCAGCTCTGGGCCAGTGGTCAACCCAGCAATGGCCCATTATCAGAATTCCAATGTTGGACCAACATTTCAAATGAGTACTTGGCAAGGGTGGGCCATCATTGTAATTTGTACATTGAATCAATGTATACATGCATTAGGCTAGCTACAATGAGTCATGGTTGGTAAAACAATTGCGATGGAGTCAATCATTGGCGACATTGGCCCAATATACCGTTGCTTCCTGGGTCCCTGCAACCTTTTATTAACTTGTGTCGACCGTGCGCCGACACAAGGCACCCAAATTTAGCTTGCGCCGACCTTGCGCCGACACAATTGGGTTAGCTTGTGTCAGCGCAAGTTGACATAAATCTTCTAGGATTAAAGAGGGCATGATGCAGGTGTTTGACACATATCAGACACCAGAGGGAGATCCTCCACTTGTCTACATGAGTTATACAGCAGGGGGAAGGTATCCGAATTAGACATCAATGTGTCCTTACCCGACAGACGTTATGTGACCCCATCTATTGCAGCATGGAATGGTGACGAGACCCATAGATGGTGACGTTACACACTGAACGTTATGTTTTTGATTTTTGAGTTATTTCTTCTTAATGCCACATAGTGTTGTCCACAATGCATACATGTGGCTATACAATTACCAGGTCTCTGGGGGCTATCAAGCCAATTATCATTCAAATAATATACGTTCTAGATGGTAGAATTTGAATGCGACGTTTGAGTTGGTATCATTTAGAAAAGTGCAAAAACTAACGTTGTCAACGTGCAGTCTCCCATTACACGGAAATCGCCTATATACGAATATGAATAATAGTTTGTACTGCACAGTTAGTGCATAATAAGCACCCTCCACAGCAGCACTGCCATGGTCCTAACAGACCTGACCATGAAGCATATCTCATCAGGGACGATGAGACCAGAACCATATTTACAACATGGGTTTCAAAGGTTGAACTTGTCATTAAAACGTCCATTTGTCACAAAGTGCTGGCTGTCGGCCTCGGTAATGCCGGGTGTCTTTGTTCACTGGTGCTGATACTAGTGAGTGATAGCTCATTAACAGTAACTGTGTGGTACAAACTATTAGTCACACCTGGTGGCCCTGTATATATCAATACATATGCATGAAGTAAGGCCCACTTGTGGCTGAGTTATGACGACTTTAGGTATAGGTGATATAGGCTTACTTTGGATGACCCTAAAGTCGTCTGCAGTGACCTTCTTTCCTTTTTCTTTGGTTGCCATGGCAACCATTTTTCTTGACAACACCAAAAAATGACAGAAAATGCCTCTAAAGGAGCCTATAGATAGTGCAAAATAAAGAACTAACTAGCTCTACCCCCTTATTATCATCTTCAGATATTTTATGTTTATTTTTGTTGTGTTGCTAGAGACCCTGGTTGCCTAGCAACAGTAATTAAGTCTGAATTTCTGCCTAGAAACCATATAAATACATCATTACTAAACATTTGACAGCATAAAAACTTCTTTATATGAATTTGATCAAATTTATCAGTTGCATATATTCTGTCTTGCGGTATGTGAACATATTTTCTAAAATGTTGTCCTCTACCTTGGTTGCCATGGCAACCATCATTCCTGGCAACACCAGAATTGAAGATGAATGCCTCTGCAGGGACATTTGACCTAAGGCCAAAATAAAAAAAAAAGGTTGGTTTCCGGTAACATCATCTGAAAAGCTAGGCCGGCCGGCCGATTTTTTTTTTTTTTTTGCTTTTCACCATTTTAGGCCTGATTTGAGAGTTTTTGCTCTAAAATCCTTAAAAATTGTCCGATTTACACACCGTAAAAACTGGAAAATTGCATAATTTTCAAGAAATTGGAAAAAATAGGTGGAACCGGCACTGTTTTGCTAGACCCGGTTGGGTGACCGGAAACACACCTTTTTTTTTATTTGGCCCAAGGAAATGAAAGAACTAACAAAGGACACCCTTTGTTATCATCATTTCAGGCATTTCATGTTAATATTCAGTCTGTTAGTAGGGACCATGGTTGCTTAGCAACAGGTATGAACTCTATTTCTGCTTAGAAACCATATAAATACATTGAAACTAAGCATTTATAACATTCAAAGCTATTTATATTGATTTGTTACTCTTTATTAACTAACTTAACCATAAGAGTAATGAATGGGTGGTCTTTTATAAATAGTCTGTACTGCAAGTTGATAACAGTTGCCTAACAACAGTAGAAAGCTCTCAATGTCCATGGCAACAGCACATTTGATGGATCGACCTTGATCTCATTGTGATAGATATAGTCATATTTGGAGAGCAATTTAATAACATGGAAAAAGTACATTGTTTCACCAATCAATTTATTTTTGTTACTGTTATTGCCAATATGATATGGTAATTAGTCTCTTTACACTGCCTTGTCAATTTGACAAGGAAAGGGGCTGGCAAGCAAAACTCTTCAGTTAGAAGACCCAACTAGCTCCACCTGGTACATGCCAGCCCTAAACTTGTCTAGAAGTTACTCACCATTTTCCTTGCAGGTGGACATTGTCTAGTACCAGAGGCCTTCGGCCTCTGGCTGGTCGCATCCCTACCCTACCCTTGCCTGCCTGCGTGACATGACCTACTTGAGCTGACCTACATAGGCTGGCCGGTGACCTGACCTAGAATCTACATGTCCAAATAAGGCAGACTGCCTGTGTCTCAGAATAGTCTCCCGTTGTGCGTTCCCCATGAGCAGATGGGTACCGACCTGGTAAAGATTCATTGAATACGTAGTGGAATAAATGTGTACCCTTAGGAATAAATAGATTAATTCCTATCTTAATATGATACTGAGTATTACCATACCTATATGTTAATATGGAGAATTGTGTGAAGTATCTAGGGAAAACATTAGATAATGTAAAGAATGCATGGTTTTGGCAGCATTAAGGAAATAGATGATAGGTGTAGAGTTAGCACACCTCTTTTCTGTCATTTACCCGGGCACAAGTAGGCACATGTGCCAGCTATTGGTATGATCCACACATATGCCTACAATCCTACTCTCAGTATAGACTTGGTGATACATTATGTGAACCCTTGGTGGTACTAGTGTATTAAACATCACTTCTATATGTGGTTATGTATTTAAACAAATTGATAAAATAATCTTATCATCTGGAACCAGACCAAACACATACATTTGAAATCCTAGACCTACACAGAAAAAATCCAGAGTCGGCAAACCTGGCACTGCCTTGTCAATTTGACAAGGAGAGGGGCTGGCAAGCAAAACTCTTCAGTAAGAAGACCCATCTAGAGCTGCCTGGCATATGCCAGCCCTAAACTTGTCTAGAGGTGATTCACCATTCTCCCTGCAGGTGGCCATTACCTAGCATAAATATGTACCCTTGGGAACAAATTGATTAATTCCTATGTTGATATAATACTGAGTATTACAATACATATATGTTAATATGGAGGATTATGTGAAGTATCTAGGGAAAAAGTAAGATAATGTAAAGAATGCATACTTTTGACAATATCTAAAAAATAGAGCACATGTGTAGAAGGAAGACACCTCTTTTGTGTCTTTCACCAGGGCACAAGTAGGTGCATGCACCTTATATTGGTATTATACACACACAGGCCTACAGTCCATTGCTGGAGAGTAACCTATTCTCAGTAAAGACTTGGTGATATACTATGTGAATCCTTGGTGGCACTAGAGTATTAGATATCACTTCTATATGTGGTTATGTATATAAACAAATTGATAAAATAATCTTGTCATCTGGAACCAGACCAAACACATAGATTTGAAACCCTAGACCTACCACCATTATGCAATGATGAGCCCCCAGCTGTGACTAATCTAGGCCTGCATCAACTATCTTAGTTTGACGACCTTGACAAGTCTAGGGTCGTCTTGTGGGATGGTAACCTGGCAGGTTGTCAATTTGACGAGTTGAAGCTAGTTGATTCTATGCTGTTCACTTAGAAGACCCTAGGGTCGTCCTGTAAGACGACCTTACAGACTCCAGAGCTGTCCAGAGTTTTTCAGTGTACCACCCTTATGCAATGATGAGCCCCAGCTGTGGCTAATCTAGGCCTGCATCAACTATCTTAGTTTGACAACCTTGACAAGTCTAGGGTCGTCTTGTGGGATGGGAAACTGGCAGGTTGTCAATTTGACGAGTTGAAGCTTGTTGATTCTATGCTGTTCACTTAGAAGACCCTAGGGTCGTCCTATAAGACGACCTTATGGACTCTTATGATGATTTGTATTGCTCAATAACCTTTTATGCCAGATAAGAGGTCAACTGGTCTTTTGTAGTTGAATGGGACAGAAACCTTTTCAGAGAAACCTTTGCAATTGGTGTATGGTCTGTAACTTTGTACGATATGGCAGCATCAGACCCGAGCCATCTCTGTCGTGTTGCTTCCTTCAGGAATACTCCAGTATCATAACGGTGGAACACTAGGTGAATTTTGTCATAAGATTCCACCCCAAGGGCGGCTCTAGGATACCAGGGGGCGGGATGAGAAGCCTCAACACAAGCCCTACACTACCACCAACACCAGGCAGACTCTAGAGTACCAGGCCAAGTCAGCAGGAAGTGGGGCATATAAAGATGTCGGTGTGTACAAGGCAGGGGCGGATCCAGGAATTTGGGAAAGGGGGGCGCCGCAATATCTACAGCATTGGGGGTGTTGAACCATCTAAATTAAAATTTACCAAAAAATAGGGGGGGGGCGGGGCGCGCGCCCCTTGCGCGCCCCTTGCGCGCCCCTTGCGCGCCCCTTGCGCGCCCCTTGCGCGCCCCTTGCGCGCCCCTTGCGCGCCCCTTGCGCGCCCCTTGCGCCCCCCCCCTGGAACCGCCCCTGTACGGCCTCTAAGACAATCAGGAAACACATCATGCTGAGTAAAAAAAAGAGCATATATTGATACATCAGGTTATATCGACGATTTGATATATAACCATATTCTGCTTTGGACACTTCCAACAGACAACGACCA
The DNA here is from genome assembly GCA_947462335.1 of Harmothoe impar. Taxonomy (NCBI): domain Eukaryota; kingdom Metazoa; phylum Annelida; class Polychaeta; order Phyllodocida; family Polynoidae; genus Harmothoe; species Harmothoe impar. The sequence goes on along the minus strand of OX381708.1, from coordinate 21,270,133 downwards.
GAACAGAATGTAACACCAAGAGTGATATCCGTCTCCAAGTGAACACAGCTATCTTGCCACTTTGACTCCATCTTTAGAAAACGTTTTTGGTTAGAGATGTTATAGTGACAAGGACAAGTCAGACCCATCAGACACTTATCTCATACATTCACGAACCGTTTTAGAGCTGTGGCAGCAGCAGACAGAGACGGGTGCTAAAAGCCTGCTGGGAGTCTGGCCGTCTGTCAGAGGTGTCCTAATGGTGAGGGGCTGACCCCACACAGTACACCCTCACACCACACTGACCACTCCGTGTCTGACCACTCTGTGCTGCACACACGGCCGTGATCCCTGTCTGACCTCTCCCCCCTTAATGAGGCACAAGGTGAGGCACATTCCTCACGCCGACATCTCCCCTGTAAGACCCTGGACGTTCCGCTCACGGGGCCCTGTGAGGTAGCCCGGTCCCTGTGAGAGCTGTTCCGGAGCCTGCTCTCCGTGAGGGCCCGGTGTGAGGGGCCAGGTGCCTCACACACCTATTGTCTCTGTGGCCACACACAGCCCTTTGATGGTGGCCACATTTCAATTAGACACGGTGGTCATTTCACCGATTCGCTTCATTACTTCCCCATTTATCGCCGCCCCAGGTGCCCTTGGCGGCCTGGTCCCATTGGTGTTCACCTGTGTGCATCCCCCGCATGACACCCTTTAACCCCGCCCTCCCTGTTCCTAGTACCCAGATTGTGCACGGGAGATTTCTAGGGAGAATAATTGTCTCTGAACAAAAGCATCATCAAAGCTTGGGTGACTTTGTCGGCGCTGTAGGGGGACAGATGTCCCGCCGAGAGGGCCCGCACCGTGCTACGTCATCAATAGATGAGCAGCACAATGCGTGACGTAAGGAGTCGTCATGCGAGCAGTGACGGGCTGGTTGTGGGGGTGGTGGCTGGACGTGCATGGTGACCCTGGGGTGTGGTGGTCAAGGTGCGGAAGATGCAGAACAATCCCCTATGGCTCTCCCTGCGTGATCGTGCATTTGTTGTGATGAGGAGCCCGGTCAGTGGTCCCCCCTCTCCCATACAGCCACTGTGAGGGGGCTTTGTGCTGACTGATGAAACTCTAATTGTAGTAATACAATGTCAATCTGCCCGCTCATCTAACGGCGGCATTCTGTCCAGCAAGCATTGTCTTCAATTTGGTATTTTCTTTGTAGAATCGTAGATTCTTTACAATGACGTGTGTTTTAAAGTCCGCTCCTCTATGAAATGTGTACATGCAGACCTCTAGCTACATGCCACTCACACAGCCGTTTTAGCTTGTGTAGCATTCATATATCACATAACTACAGACCATGTAGATGCTCGTCCGTCCCGTTCGTCCGTCTGCAAACAGGTTCCGCAGACGGTTTAAAAATGCACTTTGCGTGACAGCAATAGCAGCAATAGCAGCAACCGTGGCAGCAGGAGAACCGGACATAACATCAATTCAGCAACAGCCCTTTTTGCAGAAGCAGCACTGGATTTTAGCCGTAGCAGCATCAATTAAACAACAGTGTAAGCAATTGCAGCCAGCATTGTAGCAACCCCAGCCCAGGAGCCACAGCAGTAGAAACGGCAGTGACATTAGCAGGAATCAAACTAGTCGTCTTATAAGAAGACTTTAGGGTATTCTTAGTGACTGTCATAAAGTAAACAAGTTGATGGTTGCCCATCTGAGGACCTACCAGGTTACTATTCCACAAGATGACACTGGGCTCATCTGATTGACAATGTTAGCCCAGGTGGGGCCCCACTGCAGGTAACAGGTTTAGGGCCGTCATATCCACAATCCTGGAAACCCCTTTAACAGTTGCATACCACTCTAAATGTGCTTTATACATCATGCTGACACTCTGGAAATGTTTGGGTTGGTGCAGTCTGTAGCTGGCAAACATCGTGTTTTCGGCTGGCAAATGCCAAGTGGGTCTTCTATTTGACAACTCCAGAACAATTCATACACAGAGAAAAGAAGTAGAATCACGGTGACTCCTAAATGGGAGTCTGGACTCAATCACTGAGGTAACTCTCACCATGACTCTAAAGTGACTCCAAATCATTAGGGAGTGTTAGAACAGGGGTAATTATAGAGTTATTGCAGATTCCTGTTAATGAGAGTAAGTTTCCAGTCCTGGGGAGATTTAACTCAGTGATCAAGTCGGGAGTCACCATGATTCTACTTCTTTTTTCTGTGTAAAAGCAATCTAAAATTTCAGCATAAACACAAGAAGCAGCAGGAACGACACTCAGCGGCAGGAACAACAGCAACAACAGTTGCTGCAGAACCAGCACCAGCACGGTGACCACCAGCAGCAGCAGCACCAGTCCTGGGTGAGGATGTAGTGTGATCTACAGAAAGTGCCCCACCTGTCCGTGTTACATCACACACTCACCATATAGTGAGGTCCATCATAGAACACGGCCACACTAAAAGGTAGAAAGGCACAAGCAGGGAGGGCGGCCACGGACCAACGACCAAATGGCCCACGGCTACTGGGGCGTGCAGGCAGGGTAATGACTGTCATTGCGCATCCCCCGGCAGCCCAGGTGTGTAATGTGGCTGTATTACTGCTTAATGACCATCTGGGGCCGCACCACGTTGTAGCACCTGGCATGGGGCACGTGGCCGCGTCTAAACCAATCAGCTTTATTTACGATTCATTAATTACCATGTACTGAGGGGCTGTGCCTTGCTGTAAATTGGGGCTCAGAATACTGAACGTGACCGAAGGACTTAATGAGACCCCTGTCGCTATCCATACATCACAGGTAGATCAAAGCAGGGCCTTATTGGACTGAAGGTGAATGAAGGGTTTGGATGTGTCCATCTGTATTAATCTGCAATCTGTTGTGTCAGGGCTCAGGTGTCCAGACTGGTGCTGGAGTTGTGTTGACACATGCACCTTATACCGAGACGGTCTGCACTGAACAAAACAGTGAATGGGGAAAGAATTGCAATAGTCATGACGAAGGCAAAACAATGAAAACGTAGAATACACACAGAAAAAGGACATTGACAACAAAATAAACAACAGGAAGGACAAATGAATCTATCATGATGTTAGGAGCAACATATTATTATTCGGGAGCCACCCTGGTCCATGTATGTTCAGCCCTGTATGTTTTGTGTGATCACGTTCTGCCACAGTAGACACTATAGTACAGGCAGCGTACTGCTGATCAGAAAGACCCATCACCAGGTGCCGGAGCTGTATAAGGCATTGTCATATCCTATACAGCTGACCCAGGCAATGGGCGGGGTACAGCCTTGTTATTATCTACATTAAACCAGACAGAATACCCTCACATCTGGTTTCATCCAGGAATCTGAATTACCACACCTCCATGCACGTGCATATGGTGGATATCTTTATAGACTTTGACATCTAAACCGCCCCAGGTCGTTCACATAGCCCGACTTGTGATTAGCACCCTGACCATGCAGGGGGTCTAGGCTCCATTATTGGGCCGATACAGTCACACTTTAATACTGGTTAGTAGGTGTGGCATGGGGCGCACAGGGCTCACCATTAACCAGCTCCGTGCCCGGCCTTGACCATGGAGTGACCACTGGCTGACCTGTCCGGCCGCGGGGTGTAACCAGAACTAGCAAGGCCCCATTCAGGGACAGGGAGGGTGTGAAAGGGCCCTGAGCTCCCTGTGAGAGTCCAGGGGACATTCCCATGGCTGCTACCTGTGTGGGGTTTATGGATAACCCATCATCAGCAGCCAGGTGAGAACAGGTGAACACACCTACACCTTGTCTAGTCCACTAGCGACAGGTATCACCAACACGAGCACTTTCATTAAGGTAAAACAAGACAAAACCCTGGGACCAGCAGTTCCGTGACATTATAATGGGGCTATACACTGCTTATGGAGGCTGCACCTGACGACGTCTATGGTACTCCTGCAAACATCTCATGCAGAACTCGTGTCGTTATTTATCATTGTTCGCACAAAAATCACACACTAACATTCAATACATGTCACTCAGGAATGTTCACTCAACTTGTGTAATTCTCGAGTTCTGTTGTGAGGGACCCTATGCCAAAAGAATAAGCAATACCACAATCATGCAAGAAAATCATAGCATCGCGAAAGTACCGTATCGTTGTGTTCAAGCGCCCCCGGCGCTTATAACTTTGGAGGGCTGATTACCCCCGGCACTTATACACGGCAGGCGCTTATTCAATACCGGCGCTTAAACACGACGGCACAGTAGCCTTCAAAAGATGTCACACAAGAAGGTATTCGTGAATTCTCAAGAAAGCTTTGTAAAGCATATGTGAAGCAAGGCAATGACAGAGAGGCAGGAAGATAATGTTAAAGGTGAAAAACGGCAGTGACAGAGGTTAACGATATACTGTAGGCAAGGCCGTGACTATTGTTCGAACTGTACACGAAAGCGATGTCAAAGTTAAGGATCCATCGCTAAAAGTAAAATAATGCAATCATGAAGGTGCAAAAATGCCCTCTCTAAGCAATGTTAAATTAAATGGTACAAAAATGCAATGCCATTGCAATGGACGAAGTTTAATACAAGGAGAAAAAAGTAGTTGTAAGTGGAGAGGGTCCAATTGCAACATGAGGATGCTGGAAGAGCTCAGTGTGGGTCAGGGCTCTCAGTGAATGGTCAGCAGTGGGGCGCAGAGTTCACGTGGCTGCAGCCATGGTCATCTCCCTCCCACCCCGCCTGCCTCCCGCGGCTATTTAGACATAACAGTGGTCAGCACTGCCCTCTGACCCCGGCCCTGACTGGCGTCCATGCAGGTGGGCCCCTTCTAACTGACCATAATTAAACCTCCTGTCTGACCCCTGACCTGCCGTCCAGCACTGGGCACTATAACACCTCATAACTCACCGCCTCCCCCCTCCCCGTGTGGACCCCTCCGGCCGCCAGCATGACCCCTGCCCTCACCTGTAGCATTCCTCAGGTATCCGGCAATGGCGGCATCCCCACATGCAGCTCCCCACATACACGGCCAGGCCAACAAATGGGGGTTTGCTTCAGGCAACCAGACTCGCTCAACCAGTACCATTTTCCACCACAAGGGCTCCAAATGGGACTCGTGGGACTGCTATATCAGTACGAAAAACAAGTTTAAAAAAGAAGAAGAGTTTGCCCAGACTCGGGGCCTGAGACTGTCAGGCAACCCGCCCCACCGTAGCAAGCAGGGCTGATGCTAATATTGTTCAAAGTAATTCCCTATGAGAGGACCTTTACCATAGATAGCTTTGGTACATCAAGAAAGATTTCTCAAATGTGTAAAGAAGTAATCTCAGTAATTCCTCATGTTGTACAGCAGTTAGTTGTAGTGGCCTGCTGCAGTCTGACGGTGACTGGGCCGCCCGAGCTGCAGCCTCAACATGCCGCCACACCCGGGATCAACCCCACCCCACAACGCCGCACCCAGCACGTACAGCACCGGCCTAGTGATCACTGTAATCAGGGGGTACCCGGGGGGGGGGGGGGGGGGGGAGGTAACGGGAGCCGCCACCAACCACGCCCTGTGAACTCCACCCGCGGCATGTTTGATATGTGGGACACGTTTTTATGTGGCGTGATGAAGTTCTCACGGCCCTACGGCGTAGAGGCACCACGAGCGGTGCAACCCATCACCGAGGTCTTTAACAATCAACCCAATGACTTGGGAATTGATACATACAGTCCACCCTCACTTCCTCGAAGTTTTGAATTAAATTGAAAATTCTTTTATTTATACTGATGGTATAAAGGTCAAAGACCTGGGATTATGATACATTTACTAGATATACCTCGACATTTACTAGATATACCTCGAATCCCTCACTTCCTGGGGGCTAATCCATGAAATGAAATAAGTAACATTGTAATTCACACCAAAATAAGAGGCTGAAAGGAGCAACCCACAATGTGGTCTTCAATTATTCTTTCCTTTCTGATTTCATGTTGCTATTCGCAATGTTTTTGAGCATTATTCTGCGCGTTACTCTAATGTAGGTAGAACATGAAAGTATCATTATCTGAGGAATGAAAGTATCATTATCTAAGGAAAGACTGTGAACGATATGGGCCGATAAGATTTAAAACGTTTGCTACTGTCTATAAGAATGCACCCACTAAATAAAATCAGATGATTAATACGTCTAGGCACAATGACATAAACACATACGGGAGGTGGGGTTCTACCGGGTTCATAAAGAAATGAAGTACAATGTGGGTATTAGAGCACATAATCCCTACACTTTCATCTGGAAAAGGTTAATTTAGAAGTAATTCTCATCGTTTATGCCACTCTACGGCCCCGCACACAGTGTGTGTTTGACAAGGGGCTGAAGGCCCTCTCTCACAGGGCCAGTCCACAGGCAGACCATTAGTAAACCCTCATTTCTACATTTTATTTCTTGAAAAGGTACAAAAAGTAACAATTACCCCGAGTAAACATGACTAGGGTGTCCATTATAACGGCACAAAGAGGCCGTGCCACACACAGTACCAATCTATTCCAGTCTTAAACAAGCTGGTCAGACGCTGGTCAAGGGGTCAAGGACGTTACCTTGACCCAGGTCATAAGGTCGACGAGACGCTGAAGTTGTGTCTACATGGTCCCCATGGGGACGTACATGCACACTAGGTGGCGCACCTCGGTTGTAGAAGACGTGCAGGAGTAGCATCACCATTTTGATGATGATCCCCTGAGAACTTATTTTTTCTTTCTTCCCTTTGTTCCCATAACGATTTGCATTCTTGAAGGTTCCCTAAAAAACTGTATTGCGCTTGATCGGTCGGTACCAGACTCAGTGCAGTCCAATGGTATATTGAGGTACTAGGCCAAATAAAAAAAGGTTTGTTTCAGGTAACATGGGCAGAAAGTCTACGATACCTTTAAATTGAAAGAGCTGTAAAAATGAGAAGATTCAAAATCTTTGCAAACCTAAAATTGACCCAAAACAGTGTAAAAATATGAAAATTCCTTCAAAATTGCATCAATAGCAGGGTCAGTCCTGTTTTGATAGGGTCGGTCCTGAAACAAACCTTTTTATTTTTGCCTAACCCGGGCCTCCTGGCTAGCTACACTGTGGAACCCTCCCTACCCGCGGCAGGTGACCAGGCGGACACAGGGCGTCAATATTGAGCTGACCATCTTAACGACGTTGTGTAACTTGCCCGCCGGGGGAGCCACCAGTCCCACTCAGGGTGCCGCGGGGCACTCTGGGGATGACACGGGATTGACACGTGACCCGTGTCCAGTCCTTAGAGAAACATGGTGACCAGTTTTTCCAGGCGGCATCATTTTGTTTCGCTTCCTCCACCAAGGATTTGCGGTGACTTCAAAGGTGCCCGGAACATCTTCAACAGCAGCCTGGGGTGGTGTATGAGGCGGGGGACATCTTCAGCAGCAGCCTGGGGTGGTGTATGAGGGGGGGGGGGGCGGGGGGGCACTGACTCTTTGAGGGTGAGTGGCAACTGCCGCGGTACCGCCCCTCCTCCTCAAATTGGGGGAGCTGAGGGGATATCTGACCGCCCCTCCTTTTCCATACTTAAGAAAATTGTGTGAGTGACCACCCCCCCTAAACAGGCTAAATGACATCTAAGCCCCCTGCTTTTATCCCCTCTGAGCATTAGATACCAGACATAACAATGGCAAACTTACCAATTAGCACTTTGTAACATGTTTGTACTGCAATATTGCTGTATGTACACTGATACTTCCATCAAGAAGGGAGTAATCCCCTACTTTTGATGATTTAAGGCGGGGGGGGGGGGGGGTCACCACCCCTCATTTTCACTGTAAGAGGGGCTGACCGCCCCTACATTTCATCCTCTCTATCTATCCACCGCCACCGCTTCTGAGAGAGGTGCGGCAGTGGTTATCCAAAACATCCCTCAGTGCCCCCCCCGGGGGGGGGGACATCTTCAACAGCAGCATGGGGTGGTGTATGAGGGGGGGGGGCATCTTCAACAGCAGCCTGGGGTGGTGTATGAGGGGGGGGGGACATCTTCAGCAGCAGCCTGGGGTGGTGTATGAGGGGGGGGGGGACATCTTCAGCAGCAGCCTGGGGTGGTATATGAGGGGGGGGGGACATCTTCAACAGCAGCATGGGGTGGTGTATGAGGGGGGGGGACATCTTCAGCAGCAGCCTGGGGTGGTGTATGAGGGGGGGGGGACATCTTCAGCAGCAGCCTGGGGTGGTATATGAGGGGGGGGGGACATCTTCAACAGCAGCCTGGGGTGGTGTATGAGGGGGGGGGACATCTTCAGCAGCAGCCTGGGGTGGTATATGAGGGGGGGGGGACATCTTCAACAGCAGCCTGGGGTGGTGTATGAGGGGGGGGGGCATCTTCAGCAGCAGCCTGGGGTGGTGTATGAGGGGGGGGGGACATCTTCAGCAGCAGCCTGGGGTGGTATATGAGGGGGGGGGGACATCTTCAACAGCAGCCTGGGGTGGTGTATGAGGGGGGGGGGGCATCTTCAGCAGCAGCCTGGGGTGGTGTATGAGGGGGGGGGACATCTTCAACAGCAGCATGGGGTGGTGTATGAGGGGGGGGGACATCTTCAACAGCAGCATGGGGTGGTATATGAGGCGGGAAGGGGGGGGGGGGCAGGGGCGGATCCAGAAGGGGTGGTCTAGGGGGGCACAGCCAAAAAAATTTGGTCTAGGGGGGGGGGGCACAGGCGGTGTACTGGACCACATTTCCTATAGTTAAGAGTCATACAAAGGGCCATTTTCAGGGGGTCTAGGGGGGGCACGTGCCCCCCAGGCCACCCCCTGTATCCGCTACTGGGGGGGGGGGGGGGCGGAACATCTTCAACAGCAGCCTGGGGTGGTGTATGAGGGGGGCGGAACATCTTCAACAGCAGCCTGGGGTGGTGTATGAGGGGGGGGGGGCTCTCAACAGGGGCAGTTCGCGGTACTACTTGCCCCTATACATGTACAACACAGGCAGTGTGAGAAATCATAAGGATTTTAATAAGATCGATGTTTGACAACCTGTGTCGGCACATTGATTGTGACTACCTTGGGTTGTCACACTGTTGATTTAGGTATTGTCAATTTGAACAGTAATGACAACCTTCAAGATAGATATATGTCTTATATATGTTGCTGTAACAGTGTTGCTGGGGTGCTCTTCAATTTGACGGGGCCCTTACCCTTGGCGCTTTTAAATGTACTGTTATACAAGGCAGGCGCTTATTCAAAGTCTGGTGTCAGTGCTTAAGAAACATTGGAGACCCAATACCCCATGAGTCTGGGGAGACAGTGAGTTCACAAACTGCTAGACACGGGCAGGCTAGTTTGGCTTGAAGCCTTGTGTTGCCGTGTACGACACCAGCGCCGTGTAGCGGGCGGCATGTCGTACCGCGCAGAGACGTTTCCGCCGCGTCCCTGGCGCGTCCCTGGCGCGTCCCTGGCGCGTCCCTGGCGCGTCCATAGCGCGTCCATAGCGCGTCCCTGGCGCGTCCATAGCGCGTCCCTACCGCGTCCGTTGGGGGCGGCGTGCTTTGATGCGGCCTTTGATCAGGCAGATCACCTGGACGCGCTAAAACCAGACCCATTCACACCACACCAGTCAGATGGCTGCACGTGAAAGGGAAAGGGGATCTTTTCTCTGTCTGCATTCAATACTCACAAGTTAAGTTTTATGGTACAAGTTATAGCAGAAGACGTAAAAAGGCCGGGAATTCTATGCGGGGAGGCGGGGCTGTCTTTGATGCATTCAGGCGTCACAATAAAACAGACATTCCTCTGGTGACAGGGTGTGGGGCCTCCACTTGTACTGCCGACAGAGTAGCACTGTACACACGGGAACGTCTGGGTGAGCACTGAGGGACTGCAGTGCATAGTATATGTTGAGGTTTTAGATCTGGGCTGCTGCCATGCTTTGGGCGACGTTTGTGATTGTCAATTTACTGTGATGCAACGCTCGAAGATATCAATTCGACGATGTCAATTCAGCGATGTCAAATAAGAACATTACACCGTACATATTTGTGGCGTCCAATATCGCTCCCCACGTTTGGTCCCCGTACTAGAATAGAGTTGCAGCAACGCGGTGTTGTTACCCCAGCGGTCTGAGACTGAGGACCAGAATACGAGAGTATTCATGGCCCCCAGAAGTAGCGCTGCGGCCATGTGATGCCGTAGGTATAGACAGAGTGAACACTTGACATGGCGTGTATTGTTACAGCATGTGGACAATGCCCTCAGTGTCAACACCCAGCTCAGGGCCCGGCGGAAACCAACAAGAGCCACACATGAGTGGCAGCCCAAACCAAAGAAACGCGCATGCGCACAATGCGCGCATTCATGTGCCCGACAGAGGGCGTGCACATAGCCGCATTCTGCGCACGCGCGGTCAAGTGTTTGATGAGGGGCGTTACTCGATCCCTGTGAGGGCTGGAGGAGGCTGGCGGGGGGCTGTGGGGGGGGGGGGGGGGGGCGGGGGGCAGTCCTTGGTGGATCCCTCAGCGATACCGCCTACACGAGGTGGCGCTACAAACGCCGCTAACAATGGCGGCTCACATGTCACGTGGTGCGGACGCGACCTGCCCCGGGCGCCATTTGTACAGAGACTTAAACGGCCCTGCGCAAATTTGATCTTAACTCGCTACTGTATTAAAGTGGCTTTAATCCGCGGGGTCCACATCATGTGGAGCAGGGCTGGCAGAGGTTGAGAGGGAGGTGGGAGGATGCTAGACACAGCACGGCTGTTTGTCGTCATGACTACAGGGACTGAGGGCATGATGGGTGAGTGTGTGAGGATCCCGTGTCACACACAAGGAGCTGTGTGTGCTGCAGAGGTGGGGGAGGTGCCTCCATTTCCTAGAAGTATGACACACGTGTTGCCACACATTGACACCCACCCACACACCCACCCACACAGAGGCCCCCTGCTGCTACTGTATACACAACACTGCCCCTATTCTACACATCTACATGTAGAAGTAAAAATAACTCAAGGTGAAGTGAAAAACTGCGGCCATATATAGAGCACAGAAACCAGCTTGTAATAAAGCGCTTACTCTGTCTTTATTCTCGCCTCCTACTCATGCGTGCCCTGTGTGGCCCTTTAGCGTTTTTATATGGATTGTCCTTTGATATTTTAGACGTTCCACAGTACATGTGTGTAAACCAAAACATGGGACTGAAAAATAAAGCTTCTGCTGTTCTGTTATTTTATCCGTTTTACTAGACATTCGCCTCCTGCTGGGCTGCAACATGACTTATATGGAATATGTATAGTCATGAGCTGAGCCTCAGTTTGATGATTTTTATTTTAGTGATATTTGCAAATACGAAATAATCCTAAAACATTATTTCTGTGACGCACACGGTTGTAATAAATCTTTTTATATTTCGAATGACCTCAACATTCTGACAACATAAGGTGATGGCTTAAAGAAAGGATGAAAATGTTTCATGCAGTATATGACATCATGATATACAGACCTAAAAGCTAACACACTGCACAGAGGTAGTATTGTTTAAGTGTGAGGCATGGCAGGGAAATGTGTTCTGCATGATAATGGCTCAGTGAAGGATGAAGCCACCGGTGGCTTCAACCAGAACCATCTACGTGTACAAATTAGTGTAAGCATCTATTTGGACTTTGGAATTATAGAAAAAATAACAATTGTTGGTGAACAGGGGTTTCATGCATTTCTACAGGTTTTGAATGATTGTTAACTCTCTACAATATGCAATATAATTGATAGCCCATCTTTAATACGGTCAAACTGCTCTAAAATAGATGATTATAAATCATGTTTCTACCGATTCAATTCAATTTTCAGTGGCCGACCCAGGATTGTCTAGAGGGGGGGGGGGGGCAAACCTGGCCAACCTCGAGTGACTATCTCTTTCCCGCGCGCGAAGCGCATCAGGTGTGTTAAGGGGGTATGGGGGCATGCCCCCCAGGAAAATTTTGTTGATCTAGCCTTGAAATGGGGAATTCTCACGCATTTTAGGACACCCCCCCCCCATCCAAATCAGGGGCCCTCAGTCAGGCCCAATGAATCATACTTCACAATCTCTTTCCCGCTTTCTTTTTTTTTCTTTTTTCTCTCTTCTTCCTCCTGTTTTTCCTCTTTTTTTTTGGGGGGGGGGGGGAAGGCCCGTCGGCCCCCCTGGATCCGCCAATTATTTTAAATACATGTTATTCACAACTCCTTCTGCGGCAAAGGAGCACAAAGTGCCCCCAACACCGTCTCGTCGATCAGAAGCTGTAGCATGAAGGACGGAGGTCTTTACAATGTGGTTCTAATGGAATACAATAAGCAGTGATAAGGTGACCTGAGCCCCGGCTGCAGCCACCCGTGACCCCGGAGGCTCCTCTTCCACTTGTGACAGTCTCCGTGGACATCCTTCAGCGTCTAGTGTTGCTGCCAGCCCCCTGGGTGCCACGTACACCCAGCTCCACTCCCGACTGGGGTCTGTATGTGTACAGCCATCCGCAGCAGGGACAGGCAGTCAGGGACAACTAGACTACATTGTGTACCTTCTTTTTGTATATGATAACAATTCCAAGTGTAAATAGTACAATAAAAGCTATTACAACAAATATGAACCATGAGATGCTGGCTATGAATAGTGACATCTGTGTCAGTTGTGTAAAAAATTCAAACTGTCAATTCTCTTATAACTGAACCAATGTTGGCAAATTGATGTTGGACCAAAAAATGCATGCAATACTACCAGCAATGAGAAGAAATCAAACATGGGCCCAGCATTAGCTCAACATCTCCAACCTCCACAAGAGGGCATTCAAGGTTTTTAATTGGCCATCACATTTAATGTATGGTATATGGCTTTTAACGCCAAGGATATTCCATTTATATGCAATAGGATGCCTGCATCCCTCATGATGTTACAACATACTGATAACATTGTAATGAGGATACTCGTTTGTGGGTGTAATGATACTAACGAGGTTTCAGTAGAAATCATGAAAGTCACTGATGGTATGTACAAAGGTAAATAGGCAATGCATACAGAAATGGCTGTTTCTAAAAGGATAATTATTGAGAGACCTGTCTTACCAGAGTTTATCACATTGGATTATACTATTATGCAGCGAAGTGTACCGCCCATGTGGCACTTTTTCATGGCAATGTGTTCTTTGGCATATATAGTTATGATCATGCTTTCCATTGACAGGATGTGTAGAGTTCGACCCCGGGCGGATCCAGAAGAGCTTGACACTATATTACAAGGGTCTGAATTTGTTTTGCCCCCCCCCCCCTCCACCTAAATTCACCAACTCCCAGCTCTAGTCCCTGTTGTTAGAAAATAACCACTCCCTTATTGGTAACATAGAAATATAAACATCTCCATACATCTCCGCAGGCACAGCGGGAACTATCATCATGACTATTGAGTGAGTCCCTGCTTACAGGGTTGCTAAGCAGCCATAGTATTAAGGGTGGTATTTCTATACCCTCTGTCTATACTGATTCCTATTTATATGGAAGTCACATTGTGACCATCATACTAGTACCCATTATAATCCCACCAGCAATCGGCTGACACATAGTATGCAGCATACCGGGATGGGAATTACACATTTCTATGTGCCCATCTCAGCTTCTATTTCACTCGAGCAACAGCATAGCTTTGATCAGCTATTATGAGGTGGCCCGACCTAATGTCACGCAATATTCAACAATGAACATTCCCACCTTTGCCTCAACACAAGATCTCATGAACAATAACACTGGTCGATATATAGCATCGCCTCAGAGATGCATTCATTATTAATCACTTTTTATTATAGCATGACTGATTCCACACTAAGGTAGGAAACAACCATTATTACCTCTGACTCACTTGATAAAATCTGACTCAGATCTACAGATACGCTGCATTACTGTGCATTTACTTGTAATCATTATATTGGTCCTGTCCCCACGGACATATCCTTTCTGTCATTATATTTGAAGCCATTGTTTACAAAGTGTTGAGATTGTCTTAGCGCACTCGGATCATTGCATGTATGATTGATTGGTTAGTATAAGTTTATAGTCAGGGCTGCCTCTCCAGTGAAGCATTTACTCCTAAAGGTAGCCCCTGGTCTCGAGCCCCGTATAAATCACCCGGCTTGAGACATAAATAATAATTGTTGTGAACTTGTTGTGACATTGTCACAAATATTGTACTAATCACCTTGATATTGATACACGGTGCACTGACTGGAGTATAGGCACACAGGCTGTGACTGTTTATACCTAGTGCTGTGAATACGGAATACTGACTATATTGTATTGATTACTCTGTTATCTAATAATTATTGGTCAATTTCACTCATTGGTCACTCGAAAAAAGTAGTGGCATTGAGTAGACTGAATACATTATCTATTATCTGCTAATCGCTCACTGAGTGCCTGAACAAAGTAGGGACGCCGAGCATATTTCCCAATTGTATGTTGTTTGGGTTTATGGTTGACCGGGCAGCTCTTCAAGCACCCTATGAACATTCAGTTGCAACTACAAGTACTCGCCACGCCTTAGTGAACTATACTGAGCAGCTTACCACCTGCTCATTGAACTATTAAGGACACAGCTTCACACATTACCAGGTTACCTGACGTGTAATTTATAACGGTTTCTGACATACCCAATCATGGCCACTCATGTGGCGCAACATCTGGCCACCATGAAAGGGGTGAAGTTTATAGGTCTAAATGCCAGAAGCAAACGAGGAAAGTTGCCTATAATATAATTGAATTTCACATCAACTGATTTTGTGTGTATATGTGAAAGTTGGTTAGACGACACTGATGGGGAAGTTGATACATCTTGGTTTGGGAAAATAGCTTTCAGGTTGGATCGATACACAAGAAGAGGGGGTGGTGTCATCAGTTACATAGACAATAAGTACAGCGGACACTGCACAGTCATCAATGATGCCTGCAGAATGGAGGACGATATTGAGGTCATAACCGTGCACATCACAAAACCGAACTATAAAAATATCTACCTAGTTAACACCTATAAGGCACCACACATTAACACTGTAACTTACCTAGATAAGCTAACAGAGGCCATAGCAGTACTGGACAGGGAAAAAGGGGAGCTGTGGATACTTGGGGATACTAATATTGACATGCGCAACGAAGACAGTGCAAAGCAACTCATAGACTTCTGCAGAGAATTGGGTGTTAAGCAGCTATTCAAAGACATCACAAGACCGAATCAAGCCAATATCGCCAGGGGCACCTGCCTTGATCACATCATGACGGACTGTACAATTGTCTCCCACATTGGTGCCCTGAGTGAATTACTGAGCGACCACTACCCAGTCTTTGCTGTCAGGAAAAAGCCTAGGGAAACATTTGTGAGGACAACCATAATAGCAAGGTCTTGGGTATCACTTTCTTGGTGAAATTCTCTCACCCTCAACCAGCATAATGTCTGACCCTCTGCCATGGTAACATAGTCACCGAGGGAGTCATGCATCAAGCCCAAAATTGGGAGGGGAGTATTTTTCCGCAAAAAATGTAGGCCTATACCACAGGGTGGACACTAACCTCTAAAATCAGACTGTGGTGTGAAATGGACTGAATAAAATTCAGTCCATAATAAATAAGTCTGCACTAAGACTTACCCAAGTCTACAGCTGGGTGGTCTCCCACCAAGCACTGACCTTGACCCAACACATAGACCTATCACAGGCCTAGTTTTGGGACACACCTTAGCAACAAAATAAACACTGACCTGGATTGGCTCTAGGTTGGTCACATGGCACTCTGTGAGTTGTAGAGGGAAATCTCATCCCCTGGTTTTGTGTCATATTCGGTCAAGCAAGGGTCCTCCCCACACCTCGTCAGCAAGCTCGCCCGAGCTTGCCTCCTACATTCTTCAGAATCCACCCGCACTGTCCCCGACTGGCAACAACCACGCCAGCCTGCCGCAACGACACTCAGCTCAAGTCTCAGACTAGAGTCCTGTTTGTCACTCCTGTACACTCCCAGTGTTTGTACATTCACTTTTCCTCCAGTAAACGCTGTTGGTCTAGTGTCCGGTCGGATTGTCCTAGATAGTCCTTCCGTAATCTGTCTTTGATCGCAATGTCGCTCAACAACAGAGATGGCTTCCAGGCCTCCTTCAAATGGGGAGACCAGACGGCCGGGCAAGTTGCCGCAACGACTGCTGCCGCACCGGCAGCGGCAACCGCGGAGGTAAGTACACATACTTCTACTTGCAAACAATCCAAAATCCTTGGATATCTCTCTGGTTTGTCCTCACAAGTCCGAGAAAGCGATACAGCGCCGAAACCTCAGCGCCAGACGAGTAAAAGAGGCCGCAAACGGCCTACTTCCTCACCCCGCGCCGACCGGAGGGAGCATTCATTATTTGAAAGCGCCTCCTCGTCCGCGAAGTGCAAACGAAGCTCTGTCGCCTCCAAGTCGCAAAACTGCGACAGAACAGCGACAGAGGAGATAGGGACAGGGACAGAGAACCCTGATACACCCTCCTCCTTTCATATTTTCGATAAAACGATCGTTATACCCGGGTACAGCGACGACGAAAATACGATATCGAATAACACATGCTCCCCGCGCCAGTTTGAAGCTGGTGCCGGCGAGAGGGCCATGCCGCATAGTAACCAGCGAAACCTTCCCGCGCGGGTCGCCGCAACGCCCGCGCAGGTCGCCGCAACGCCCGCGCAGGTCGCCGGACCTACTACTGCCCCAAACAAAGCAGCACCCCTGTATAAGTTTGATTTCCCTCCAACACGAGTAGACACCTCTAACCAGGATGTTCCCCCTTGTATTTTGCAGACCCCCTTTGATGTGGAGGAACTGCCGGAGGCGTGCCGGGACAGCTACAACACTCACCGGTACAACACCACGGCCGCAGCCAAACTGAACGTCCGAGAGACTTTCATGACTGAATGCCTGGCCAAAGGCCTTCACCAACGGTGGACCCTAGGCCTAGAACCACCCCCTCAGTTTGCCCAAGATCTCAAAAGATTCCGCAAAGAATATGCAGATCTCAAGAGATCCCAGTCCCAGGAGGTCATGACCCTGCTGGTCGGTATCCTCAGGGATACCCAGGACACAATGGCCGAACAGGCCACGATGGCCAACGAGAACGTCACCAAAACCATCGACAAGAAGATCGAGGCTGATGACGCAAAACAACGCCTAGTTGTCCGAGCTTCTGACGGAGTGAAGAAGAGTGCCTTTAAGGAGTCACTTAAAGTCCAAAGCCTCATCAATAAGGCCATCGCCAATGGTGACCTTAAGGCCACGGATGAAGAAATCCTGGACCCTCAGTTTAAACCTAAGGGCCCGGCACCGAACCCCCAGGCGTCCAAAGGGACCAAACGCCCTTTTCAGGACTGGGGGGCAGACCTGAAGAAACAGGCCAAGGCCCCCCGACACTACGGTCACCAACACCCCAAAGGGAAGGGCGACCAGAACGCTCCCAAGGCCCACACAAAGGACCCGAAGGAGACAGAGAACAAGAAGAAGGGAGGCAAACGCCCCCAGAGGAAGAGTTACAACAAGAAAACCCAGTGACTAATGCCACAGTGGCCCAACAGTTGAACTCACAGGACACTTCCATCCTCTCACATCTATGTTCTTTAGCAATAAATCAATCTCAACAGTATTCAAACTGTCCTCCTATGTCATCTTCTAATGTAATTAATAATTCCATTTCAAGCACTAACCAAACGGTAGTACATGACAATATTCAAACCCAGGGGCACCCAAGAGGGTCGCCCGTGGACCAACCCCCCATAAGGTCTCACAATAGTGAGACCACTATGACAACCCATGACAGCCTCAATCCCACACCATTGAATGGTGTGGGATCAAATCGACAGCCTCCCTGTCCTCCGAAGGAGAACAAACTGGTGGTTAATCTCTCAAACCACTCCCTAACGGAAGTGGAAATCAGCCTTTTAGAAAAAGGACTGAAATTCTGTCCAACCAGATTCAAAAGTGAACCTGGTGACTTGAAGCGAGAATTGGATGCGTTCCACAAGAAATTGCGGACAATACAATTCTTCTCCAAGAATCAGAACACGGCCGAGGTAGTTGAACAGGAGACTCCTGAACAACCAACCACTGCCCCCTACTCCAAGACGGAGGATTTGAAGAAATTCAAACCCCCCTCGAAGTGGAACCCCCCGCCGGGCTCCGCAAATTTGGAGACTTTCATTAATTTTAATGAAATCTGTCTAGCGAAGAGTGAAACGGTCATCAACCGGGAACAAAATGTTACGGTTGAAGAACGCAGGGCCTTAAAAAGCCTAGCGAAAAACAAAGACCTCACTATAAAATCCGCCGACAAAGGGGGCGCTCTTGTAGTCATGAACACTTCTGACTACGTGGAAGAGGCCTTCAGACAACTGAATGATGGTAACACATATCAACGTCTGAACAAAGACCCTAGCAAAGACTTCCAGGCTGAAATCAATGCTAAGGTGAATGCAATGCACTCCAACAATGAGATTAGCAAGGAGGTAGCAAATCTGCTGCTGTGCGACAAACCCCGCACACCACAGATTTACTTCCTCCCAAAAATCCATAAAGGCACCTTACCCCCGCCAGGGCGACCAATCGTTAGCGCGAATGGCTGCCCCACGGAAAAAATCTCTGCCTTTGTGGATTGTTTCTTGAAACCGATTGTCAGAGACGTAGACTCCTACGTCAAAGACACCACGGATTTCTTGAACATCATCGAGGGCCAAAAATGCCTACCAGTAGGCACCATCATTGGCACACTCGATGTCAGCTCTCTATACACCAATATCCCCCACGAGGAGGGTATCAAAAGTATAAGAGACCTTCTGATGCTGAAGAGAAGCAATTTCGAGATGCCTCGAAATGACACTCTGGTTGACCTTCTGGAACTAGTTCTAAAAAAGAACAACTTCCAGTTCAATGGCACAAACTACCTACAAATAGGTGGTACAGCCATGGGGACGAGATTGGCCCCTTCATACGCGAACCTGTTTATGGCAGTCCTCGAGGAGAAAATCCTCGAGATCCATTCACAGAAACCATCGCTCTGGGTGAGATTCATTGACGATATCTTCTTCATCTGGCAACACGGTGAAGAAAGTCTGAAAAATTGGCTAGAATATCTCAACAACTCCCACCCCACGATCAAATTCACATCGGAATATTCCGTGAAAGAGATCAATTTCCTGGACACCACGGTAAAATTCGATGAAACACGCAAGATGTACACCGACCTTTACTGCAAACCGACTGATTCCCACGGATATCTCCGTTACGATTCAGCCCATCCGCAATCAAGTAAGCGGAGTCTGCCGTACAGCCAATTCCTCAGACTGAGGCGTATCTGCACCAAAGACACAGATTTCTTGAGACACGTCAAGGAAAAAATACTTGAATTCATTGCAAGAGACTACCCGAGGTATGTTCTAGAAGAGGCCTTTGAAAAAAGCCTCAAGAGCACCAGGGAACAGCTCTTGCGTCCTGGGCCCAAGGACACCCGGCCAGCCGACGGCACGGCCCCGATCTACATGATCAACACCTACCGACCCAATGACCGAACATTAGAAAAAATGATCGACGAAAATTGGGACATCCTAGGCCGATCAAAATCGACCAAGGACATCTGGGACCGAAAGGTCGTCAAAGGTCACCGCAGGCCTAAAAACCTGAGGGACCATCTGGTGAGAGCCAGATGCGATTACAACCCCTTCGCCAAACCGAAGGTCGGTTCCAGCAGCAGCAACGTCTGTAATCGAAAGAATTGCAGATACTGCCCGATGTTGGACACATCAGGGAGAATCCAAAAAGGAGACTCCAAACTGAGCTTTGAAACAAAGACTAATGTCACGTGCAACAGCTCCAATCTGATCTACTGCGTTGAATGCAAAAAATGCAAAATCAAATACGTAGGCCAGACCAAACGTAAAGTCAAAAAAAGACTCTACAGTCACATGTACTTCACCAAAAAAGGTAAAGTTGTGAACGATGTTCAGCGCCATTTCCTCAAAGAGGGACATGACGTTGACAAAGACATGAAGGTCTACATACTGGATTTCATACACGAATATCCGCATAGTAAGAAGGCCAAAAGTCTGCGGCTAAAGATTGAATTCAATTGGATTCATCGCCTAGGTACGACGGCCCCGCACGGCCTGAACACCATGGACAGTGTATATGGTTAACACCCACCCTTTCCTCGTCATAAATTTTTTGCGGAAAAATACTCCCCTCCCAATTTTGGGCTTGATGCATGACTCCCTCGGTGACTATGTTACCATGGCAGAGGGTCAGACATTATGCTGGTTGAGGGTGAGAGAATTTCACCAAGAAAGTGATACCCAGTGTATTGACTCTGGTTTTAATCATATGACCGCCACAAAACCAGTAGAATCTATAGGACTAAGGACTATAGTATCTATCTACAAACACTCACGCACCTGGCTCACTACCAGGGGCCCCAGGTGGGTTCACCTCACAGAAGTGACCCACCAAAGTATCAATGTATACTTTGTATGCCCGGACCTACGACACACAGGATGTGTATAGGCCTAGCCATGTAAGCCCACCACTTAGTCTTACATGACAAAAACCCTGATTTATTTCCTTGTCCAAGACAAGAAAATAGTCACCCTACAATTTTTAATTGTACCCTTAATGCTTCTGATGAGTCAATTGACGAAACCGAGCCTTTTTGTTGCTACCACTAATACACAAATAAATAAAATATGTTTTGTGTACACCAGTCTTTTAGTCACCAGTGTCACACTATTGGGTTGTTCTACCTATAGTACACCATGTGGGTATACCAGCCTATGTAGGCCTATACCACAGGGTGGACACTAACCTCTAAAATCAGACTGTGGTGTGAAATGGACTGAATAAAATTCAGTCCATAATAAATAAGTCTGCACTAAGACTTACCCAAGTCTACAGCTGGGTGGTCTCCCACCAAGCACTGACCTTGACCCAACACATAGACCTATCACAGGCCTAGTTTTGGGACACACCTTAGCAACAAAATAAACACTGACCTGGATTGGCTCTAGGTTGGTCACATGGCACTCTGTGAGTTGTAGAGGGAAATCTCATCCCCTGGTTTTGTGTCATATTCGGTCAAGCAAGGGTCCTCCCCACACCTCGTCAGCAAGCTCGCCCGAGCTTGCCTCCTACATAATAGGAAGGTCTTATCGCCATTACAATAAAGATGAGATGTACACTGAACTTGCACAGAGGAGCTGGGTTGAATTTAATGGAACCCATGACCCTGATACCCAGTGGCAGATGATGCAAGCAGCCATACTTGAGTACCTGGACAGAGTATGCCCTACCAAGACAATTGTGATCAAGAAAAAACCTGACTCCTTGATCACCAGAGAGACTGTAGAACTCATCAATGACAGGCAAGACAGTATAAAACGGCACCAGCGGAATGGAGATGCAAAGGAATTAAGAAGGTCAAGATTGTTGACACACAGGATAAGAAGGCAGATTGAAAACTCAGACGCAGCCTACGTGACTGACAGAATTGAGAGGGCAAGGGGTAATCATAAAAGGTTCTGGGCTGAACTCAACAAGCTTCTAAAACCAGAAAAGAGCACACAGAGAGTGGAGCTGAGTGATGGTGGCACACCTGTACCCGAAGATGAAACCGCTGACTATGTGAATAACTATTTCTCCACCATTGGAAAGGTCTTGTATGACCGACTGGGGCAGCCAGTGGGAATTACCCCACTGCAACCAAGAGGCAACGAAGATCCGGGATTTGAATTGGAGGACCTAATTAATGAAGACACAATGCGGACATTAATCCTACAGATAAATCCTGATAAATCATCAGGCTTGTCATGTATGAACAGTAAGGTCCTGAGAGATGCCCTACTGCTGCTAACGGGACACCTGGTGACTATCTTCAGGAACTCACTAACTGAAAGCAAATTTCCTGACACATGGGCCACAGGAATACTAGTGCCCATACCAAAGAAAGGTGACCTTCATGACATTAAGAACTGGCGACCTATATGGTTTCAGAAAGGGGCGTGGCACGGCTAATGCAGTATTTGAAGTACTGAAAGATCTATTCGCTGCTAGAGATGATAGGCTAGTAACAGCTGCTTGCTTTGTCGACTACAGGAAAGCATTTGATTGTGTCCATCATCCTACACTCATTAATAAGATAGCATCCTTGAACATGCCCGCGATAGTGAAAAGATGGCTGACAGCCTACCTATCAAACAGGCAACACATGACAAAGTCCAATGGCAAGCTATCTAATGCAGCAAAGGTATTCGGAGTGCCCCAGGGGTCGACCTTAGGACCCCTCCTGTTCGTCTTATGCATAAACGACATATGTGACAGCCTCCAGAACGTGAAATCGGTCATGTATGCCGATGATATCATCGTATATGTAAGCCATGAAAACGGGGCCTCAGCACAACAACTACTGCAAGATGACATTGACCGGCTACACCAATGGTGCATTGTGAACCATATGACTGTAAACACAGAAAAGAGCATGACTATGTTCTTTGGAAGCAAACACATCATTGAGAGGAGTGGCGACTTGAAGATCAAAATGGGTGATGACCTCCTACCCAACACGACCACATATAACTACTTAGGAGTTGAATTAGATGGACCTTTAACAGTCAACCCACATATTGGCAAGGTCAAGAAATCTGTTGGCAACAAAGTGTTCAAACTAGGTCGACTAAGCAAGAGAGTACCAAATGACTGCTGCCTGACAGTGTACAAGAGCATGGTCGCACCTGTTATGGACTACTGCAGTTTCTACACAGGAAGTGCTTGCCAATCAGAACTCACAAAGCTACAGCGACTACAAAATAGGGCGCTTAGAATATGTACTAAGAGCAGGATGAGAGAAGTCAGCGTTAACGCCTTACACACAACAACTGGGGTCCTGATGCTTGAAGACAGGCGGAAAAGACAACTGACTAAGATCATGTGGAAACAGGCCCTCCAGGGTGAAGCCACAGTGGGAGTGCGTGCAAGGACCAGAGGTGACAGAAAACTGAAGTTCAGAATGAGGCGGCCAAAGACTTCCTTCTGTCAAAAGGGGCCATACTATCGAGGAGTAGCCTTATGGAACGCACTGGACTTGAATGTCCAATTACTCAAAACCGATGAGGAGTTTAATGGTGCTTTGAATGAGTTATATCCGGTCAACTACTAAACTACTGATAGTAACTTGCTAATGATTATGTGATAAATGAATCATGCTATTAATACTGGCCGATTTACTGACTGACTCATGTAAGTTAACTGGCTAATGAGACCACATGCTAATGTGTACTAATGGTTGTAAGAATGCATATATGCTACATCGACACTGAAGTGTGACATTCATGAGGTCATTGCGGAATGGAGAAAATGACATTGAAGACAAACATATCAGTCAGCAAAGTATATTGCCTGGCATATCAATAATGATAGTATAGATATACGTATCATAAAGAATTTGAATCATTAATCCTACTGTATTCAACGAAATCTGAGCACATGTAAAAGGAGTTGTCCGGGCAGAAAGCGTCTAACGATGCTACCGTTCAATAAAGATTCAATTCAATTCAATTCAATAATAAATCAGAGTATTGGCCTACCAAGCGTCCAAATGATTGATCCCGTAATATATTCTTCAAGTCAAAGAATTACAGACAGGCATGAATGATTGAATCGCATACGTTTCTCAACACACTGAGACTGCATTTCCTTAATGTTAATATTCACGTTGATGGGGCACCCTGTGTTTACTGCCCTGGGCTCCATGTGTACATCCATGCAGGCTTACATGCCCATGTACTGCATGTACCGGCACTTGCTGCGCGCGCATCGACCCCTACAGGTCGGGGACACATGCAGGAGGAGGTGACCTTGAACCTGACCTTGCAGACAATGTCAGCGGAGACTGACAGACGTCTGGGTCCGACACCGGCTGTAATGGCTTCTGTCACTCACGTGCTGGACGACTTGTGAAATTTTGAGCATTTACAAAATGATTGACATTAGCTTCAGGGTGCGTGTGTCACCCACTTGTAGCGGTATGTGGCGTCTGTGAAGGTCGTTCTGCCTCCACCACCCTGCCTGTCTTATCTGGAGGCCACTCCTGGTCAACTCACAGAAACCTAGGCCGGGCACTTTTAATCATGTAGACGGTACACGCCAGACTCTTGGTCAATTTCTCCTTCTCAATGAAAACAGAAAGTGTCATGATATCCTTGCCGCAATTGCAGCTTTACATAATTGAAATTCGAACACATCTCAAATAGTGCATGAATTAGTATGATGTATACACTAGGTGGACCATATTAACACAATGTCTTAAATTCTTCAAGCACACGATATTTGGGTATATCTTATGTGCTTCAACCGCAGACAGGGACTGACATCTTCTTCAAGAATAAGATATTGCGCTAATGAGGTTTTATCACCTATGTTTGGAATCTTCCTATCTAAATATAAAATGTACGGTCATCTAGGTTCACATACTACATGTTCAAGAACATGACCATGTAGTGAGGGCACACTTGTCATTTGTTCTATGGCAGGGCCGCCGGGCACTGTATCAAGGTAACAAGTAACTTGGTGGGCCAAGTTTTCTTTCAACTTCTTAAGCTGCCCAAACCCTTTGATGCCTGTGTAGGTGTATGGGAGGGTGGGCGGCGTCCTTGGGTGACCAGTGGAGACCAGGTAGACATGACGAGCAGCCCGGAGGCCGGATCCAGGTGTGATGTAGCTGCAGCCCACAGTGCTGCCCACACCTGTCTGCCTCACAGTCCATCAAAGGGGGCCGAGCACGGGCTGCATCACTGCCTCTCTATGCTGCTGCTCACAGTAACAAGCCCCACTGAGGTTTGGGTGGGGATAATAACAATGATTCAGGAGGTCCTTTCAGGCCCCAGTATGACCAAAGGTAGCCTTTTCAATTAGGTCTATTGGCGTTTTCTTTCACTCTAGAGATGCCTCTCACTTTTCTGTTATTGGCTGCAGAACGTCCACTTTACACGTTTACTGACCGTGCACGGCATGGCCAGCACGGTCCGGGGTATACACGTGTCCCTACCACACACCATGTCTCATATATTCATGATATTACTAAACATTCTCTATGATAACGATGCACATCTATGCATGTCACATGATGTCCACATGATACACAGTCCATTTTAGTTTCTTAATTGTAAGCTAAAAAAAGGTTTGGTTATCTAAATCAGGACAGAAGAAGAAATGAAAGGACAAGACAAATATCCAAGCTTTCAGAAAAGTGTCTTTAGGCCCCATCTGTTTATGCCCCCCCTACACTACACACCTGTGTGTGGATACCAGTGTACCTCACAGGCCGACAGCCACTGGGGTCACGTGAAGTGGGGCATCTCCGTTCAATAGCCTGCAATATATTTGTAAATGTAGACTTTAATCAAAGTGTCTCAGGTCATGGCCTCATGCACATGTGCACATACATGTAGCAGCTACCGGTTAGAGCTGAGTAATGTATAAACCAATATACATTGTATACTGCTATCTGGCATCCATGTTCAGTAACCACATGCCATGGCGATACACACAAGGGGATGCACGCATACGTGCATGTGTGTGGACTTCGAATATTACGTGTATAATCAAAACATGAATAAAGTGTGCATGTTATTGAAGTAAAATAGGAGCATTGGCTGAAATAGTCACGCATATATTGCTTATATGATTTTGTTGGTGATAAGAGAATATACTAAAAGTTTCTTGGACTAGCAGCATTTTTAGATAGATCTACTGATAAATGATTACATCAGCACCTGATTGAGATGTCCCCGCATTAAACCAAACTATGTAAAACACACATTAAGCACAACCTATATGTTACTACATGTATATCAGTAATATCCCGGGGGGGGGGGGGGGTCCACGCAACAGGAGACATGGCGATGATGCATGCCACATTAGGAAGCTGTAGGGTAGATTCACATTGAGTCGGACCCATACACGTTATGTATATTCAAGCATGCTATACTCTCTCTCTATTTGTGAATGATGGTAAGGGTTGGGTTTCATCTTTTCCAACAAAGAATCACTTCAAGTATTATACTACATGTACGGTATATAGATAACTGGAAATCTCATTGTCCGTCTCATGGTATGTGTCCGACTCATGGTGGATCTACCCTACCTTGGACGCACGTGCACGCTACCTGTATAGGTAATTGTAACCGGCACCCATAAATATATACTATTCCATATCCCCCCTGTGTCATTATCTCAACATGATACAGCTGGACATGTGAATACTGGACATGATGAATGGATTCTACAATGGATTGGCCTTATAGTTATACGAGTTCCTACAGAGTGCAACATTGACAACATTGTGACACAGAGGTCATCCATGTCCGGCCACAGGTGTCCGTCCGCGGCACAGGCTTTAAACCCCCAGCGCCCCTATATATAGGGCTGAGTACCTGTCCCGACTGTTACTGGACGTGCAGTAAGGTCTGCGGGTTTAACAGGACAGCAGGCTGCTGGGCTGACTGGTGTCATGAGATGGCAGGGGCTGATCCCCCGGGCTACCCCCCCCCCCCAGATCGCCCACTCTCCCAGTTGCTTCAACATAGCTTCAACATAGCTTCAACATAGCGAGTAGTGCTGTCTAAAATTGTGGAGTAAATTATATGCTACTGTCTATGTCCAAGCACCTAGGGAAGTTGGGTCATCTATAAGGTTGAGAAAGGCTGGGGGGTCTTCTACTGCTATACCCTCTAGTATATCTATACAAACATCTACACCATACGTGATACCGTCCAGCATGTTGCTCTGTTGAAGCCCATGGTCTTTGGTGTGGCCAGGAGAAGCCTGATCCCCCCTCTTTCTCCCCCCCTCTCTCTCTCTCTCTCTCTCTCTTTCTCTCTCTCTCTCCCTCTCTCTTCTCTCTCTCTCTCTCTCTCTCTCTCTCTCTCTCTCTCTCTCTCTCTCTCTCTCTCTATGTATATATAATAGTATATTATATATATATATATATATATATATATATATATATATATATATATATATATATATATATATATATATATATATATATATAATAATTCCAACTAACAAGAAACTAACATTGAAGGTCATTTACAACCTCTTCAGCATAGCAGAAAATTAACCTTGGTCATGTACATAATATTATATTTGGAGTACCCATGTCGCTGTTTGTATGGAGATATAAAATTCGTGCTTAAAATTACCACAACCTCCAAACGTTGTCCTGTTTGGTCGCTGTTAGTATGGGAGCTAGGGCAGCTACAAAGGGGCTCTCAGCGGATAACGTGGTGTACTTGGTGTAGAATTCCACCTATGTGGCAGGAATGTCAGTGCATCAGAGACAGACATGTGGTCCTATGTCTGATGTTCAGGCCACAAAGCTGCCCCCAGAAGCTGCATTAGGCTACAATGTAGACCTTGTCTTGTCCTGGAGAAACTGACCTTCACAGGAGGCTTAACATGTGTGTCCCTCCCCTGTCCCCCTAATCCAGCTGTGCCACATGCTGCAGGCAGCCATGGACACCCAGGTGTCCCCTTACCTCGACCAGAGCTACATACTGAAGGTGAGATATCCACCCCACCCCCACATCCCTGTAACATTCTTAAGGTATTCTTAAGGCATCTACATGCATCTTTCCCAGGGGTGTCATTTATCGCTCAGCCCCCCCCCCCCCAGGTCTCCATGTGTAGGGCGTGCAGCAGGTAGCACCTGTTGCTGCAGGAGACAGCAGACATCAAAGCACGGCCCTCAGGTAACATGTAGCACGGGGGGCGGCAGGTGGGGCAGGGAGAGGTCAGCATGTAACTCAGCATGCTGCCCCACATGACGACCATGTCCTGTATAATGGGTGTGGGTGTCGCTCCATGACAGGGTGTGCAGTGATGGATGAGATCCAATACAGCCACACTGTCACAGAGAGGCTGAGATATATACCCCATCTTGGGCAGTGTGTGTGCTGGGGTGTATAAGGTGGGTGAGTGTTTTTGTAGGGGTGTGGGGGACTCACACCCCAGGAATCGGGGATCTGAAAATGATTTGTGGACTTGATCCAATTGTATTGGAGAAAAATGCATCTTTTATGTGGAGCTCCTACTAAATTCGATTAGGTTTCCAGTCAGGCCTATTGTCAATTGTTTTCAATTGTTTTGTACAGCAACAAACTGTTTCCAGTGGTTTGTTGTGGGATATACACATTGACTAATGAATCCTGAGATGGCAGTTTCTGGCATCAACCAATATGAGTGTCTGGGCGTGATGTATTGAGGTGTATAGGGGAGGTATATGGTGGTTTCCCCCTGATGGTGAAAATTCACTATTGTTTAACATTATATGATCTGCTGGACGCACCAATCAAACCGTGGCCAAACCGATGCATGGGCACCTGAACTGCCTGCATCTGTTACCAGGCCCTGTCACAGAGCAGGTTGATACAGTGTCAAGACCCCCCCCCCCCCCCGCCCTAGATGTATATATGCAAACAACCCCAGAAATCTGCCAGAACGAGGAAAGTGGGTTCTTCAACTGAAATGGCTTGGTAAATTGCGGGTTCAGCAGTAGATGGCGCTTCCACGTGCAGACCGGCACTTTTTGTGTTTGTCCCTGGCTGCTCTCCGCTCACCCCGTCAAGTGGTGCTTTCTGTGCACCTTGTCCTGACGTGGCACCAGTTTACCTAAGGTCATAGACACACACAAAACACACAGTTATAATAACACAAGTCAGCCTTAACCTATAAGGGTGCACACCTCCACAACACATTTAATAATGGGATTAGATCCATGCCAGGAAGAGGGGGTAGGGTAGGGACAGGAGCAGGGCCGGAAATGAAAGTGCAACATAAACTACACGTACATATGTAAATCTAGAACATGTATGTGAGAATGATGTTGGTACATCATGAAAAAGACAATACCATCATCTCTAAAAAGTGCCACCAGCTGCCTGACATGGCTGGCTGTACACCCCATGCCCGGGAGGTTGCATCCAGCCCTCATCACGGACATGTCTTTCCCCAGTAAGAAGATGTAATATAATCACACACAGAAAAGTGAGTCATTGTCGCTAAAACTACCCTCACCTGAGGGTCAGACACTGCCTGACTCTCAGGTGAGGGTAGTTTTAGCGACAATGACTCTCACTTTTCTGAGGGTGATGGCTACCTATTTAATCAGAGATCTGCATAGAGATGCATACGGCTGCAGGTGGAGCAGCATGCTGAAGCTGAGTGGCCATCCTGAGGTAACTGTGATAGAGCTAGATTCCAATGTATTGCATTTAGTATAACTTTGGCATATTCTCTATATCGGAACAGTAACTGTTACACATCTCCTTTAATGTGACTGCACTCTGTGACTATCCGGGTGCGTTGTGCGTCAGGTGATTTACGGCTTGTGAGCGGACTCACACCCAGTCACCCTGGATGACGGGGAATTACCGAGCCCTCCAACGTCATAGCAGTCTATGACGTCAGACCAACGTCTCCTTATATGGAGGGGCCTGTTGGGGCTCCTGCTTCAGGATTGGCTGGAGCAGCATTACACTGCTACTATTTTTGGACATTACACCAAGTTCAAATCTGAATATGTAATTCTGTTAGGCAAAACCTAGCTGTTTGCTCTTGGATGGGAACTTTTAGGCCAATCTTCCAAACAGAACACTGGTGTGTGGGAACAGGATACTTTGGTATGGAAACAGCAAAGGGCTTCACATGCTCTGTGAGCTGCTCTCCCTATGAGCAGGTCTGAGACCGAGCGACGTGCGGGCTGCGCACGTGGTGACTGCTGGGACAAAAGGGATACCCCACTATGATACACCAACTATACAAGAACAGTTCAACACCATATCTACAGCTGACATTCATGGACACTATTCACTTAAAGGAACCTTGTGAATTGTATACTATTGTGCTATATTTGGACATACACTATATGGAGGAATTATAACTATTGTGCTGTACACCTTTGGACTTATTAAACCTTTCTTACATTCACACCAGGTCTTATCTTTACTTGTAATATGGTAGGCTAAAAGCCCTGTTACAATATGATGGAGAACCTACAAGACCCCAACCTCTCAGCGAGTTTTCCCAGAACTACACTACATATGAAGTCAACAAAACAGGACAAAGAATTATGGAGCAATGTTTGTTTGATAAAGACACTCTACAGAAGGGCCACAGTGCATACTGGGTAGGCACCCCATACTGGCTGCCTTGTGAGGGACACAGGGTAGCTCCTCACCAGACGCACCACCAGAGGCAGAAAATCAATACCTGGCCCTATCACAGGGACCTCAGTGGGTCAGTGACACAGTTGGTAGCGGCACTAAGCTGCTCATGCAGCAGTGCTCAGCGCTGTGCGTTGCTCATTTCGGCAGTAGCAGTGGCTACGAGCTCTGAGTTGCTCATTCCAGACCTGACTGACTCAATGACACAGTAGAGTCTACAGCAAGCTAAGTCAAGATGAATGAAATGTATGCTCCTGGTTATTTCTATGGTAATGAAAGTGAGGATGCTGAGGAATTTATTATTAAATTTGAAGCATATTTCTCCATAAACAGTGATATAAATCTAGCTAGAGTATTCTGCCTTGCGTTGAAAGGAAAATCATTTGTTTAGCTCAAATCTTTGGAAGAGGAAAAGAAACAGACTTTTGATAGCTTGAAACAAGCCTTTCTGGAAAGATATACATTAAATGAAAACTTCAAATTTGTGAAAGTTGGACATATATTTACTGAAAAACAAAGAGACAATGAAAAGGCACAGGACTACTACTCCAGAGTGATAGCTGCATGTAGATCAGCAGGACTAAACAGTGACATGCAAAGGCAGGCTGTACTGCAGGGAATGCATAATGGACTTAGAGGTAAAGTGATGAGGCAGGAACCAAAGACAATGAAGGACCTTGAACATTGTATGGACATGATGCAGACCATGGATGACTTACAAATAGAGAGTAATGAACTCAGTGCATCCATAAAGGAAATGAAGGATATGACATCCACACTGACTGAAGAGCAGTCAAATGAGACTTTACCACCTGACCCACCTCCCAGGATCAATAACATGTCAACTGATAGAGGTAAGTGCAACCAACAAAACACTTGCAAGGTTTATAATTCAAAAAGAAATTACAATGCTACAAATGTGAATTACAATTCAAAATTCAAAGATCAGAACTTTAGAAACAGATTCTAGAATTACCAGTCTGTCTATGGAGCTGCCAGCTCATCCATGGATAGACCATATAGATATCATTGCTCACAAAGGTCTCATGTGAAAGAAAGGTCTCAATTCAGAAAAAGGTCTCATTTTAGAGAAAGGTCTCAAATCAATGAAGGATTTCATGTTAAAGAGGATAATATACCAACTATTGCTGCAATTGCAAAATTAAATAGGAATTATGTGGAAGGTTCCATAAGGGGAAGACTCATAAATATCTTAGTGGACACAGGAGCCAGTGTGTCATGTGTAACCTGGCCTATGCTAAAAAGTATTGGTTTCAAGGAAAAGGATCTTACAGGGACTCCTGCTATCCGAAGGGTTAGAGGTGTAGGTGGTGAAATACAAGAGGTAATTGGAGCAGTAGACTTGATTATTTCTATTTCAGGATTCAAAATTCAGCAGAAATTCCATGTATTGAGGCAACTGTTTACACCTATGATATTAGGATTAGATTTTCTCACAGATTACAATGCCATGATTAATGTGGGTAAAGGAATACCGATATTGGATGATGGATTGGCTGCAGTGAGTTTGGTAGAGAAAAGCAAAACATTTGCAAAGTCAGCAAAATCAGTGAAAGGTGTCATGATACCACCAAGAGCACAGTGCAATATACCCTTAAGAGTAGGAAGGTGCAGATCAGGAACCAGTTATCTGATGGAACCAATTTCAAGTTTAGATACAAAGCATAATTTGGTAGGAACAAAATGTTTGGTAAAGGTAATGGGGGATAGAGTGAACTATCTCTTGATGAATCCTACCAATGCTACAGTATGGATAAATAAAGGTACTGTAATTGCTACTGCTACAGCAGTAGGGTCTAATGAAATAACTGAATTAGACAGTGAAAAGGGAAACACAGCAAATGTGTGTGCTGTAGGGACAGAAACTGAATTGAAAGATGAGGAATACATTAAGATTGCTGCAGACTTAGGGGTAAGTCTGGAAGGTACTGAATTGACTGCAGAGCAACAAAGAAGGCTCATGATACTCTTGGGGCAATACAGGAAGGTATTTGCAAAGGACATGTCAGAGCTTGGACACACAAGTGTCTACAAGCACAAGATAGATACAGGTGATGCTAGACCCATCAGGCAAAGGTTCTATAGACATTCAGCAGAGGCTCAAAAAGAGGCAGAAAAACAAATCAAAGAAATGCTAGAAAATGGGATCATTGAGAAATCAACATCTGAGTGACATTTCCCTGTGGTTATGGTTAAAAAGAAAGATGGATCATTTAGGTTCTGCATAGATTATAGAAAGCTTAATGCCGTTACAAAGCCAATGTCTTTTCCTCTACCTAGAATGGAGGATGTTTTTGATACTATTGGAGCAGAGAAAACCAGCTGGTTCAGTATACTTGATTTACGGTCCGGATTTTGGCAGGTGGAGTTAGATGAGAAAAGCAGAGACAAATCTGCATTTATTACACCTCAAGGGGTATACAGATGGACCAAAATGCCATTTGGGTTATGCAATGCCAGTGCAACATTCCAGATGGTCATGTCAGAAGTGTTAAGAGGCTTAAACTGGAAAACTTCATTAGTGTATATTGATGATGTAATTATATTTTCTTCTACTTTTGAAGACCATTACAACCATCTTAAACAGGTATTTGACAAATTAGGGGAAGCTAATCTTAAAATGAAAGCGGAAAAATGCAAACTATTTACGCGCTCAGTGGACTACTTAGGCCATGTTATTTCCAAAAATGGAATTCAGGTAGACCCAGTCAAAACTAAAGTTATAAGGGAATTTCCAACTCCAAAACATGCTAAAGATGTTAGATCATTTTTGGGTATGTGTAATTATTTCCGGCGTTTTATCAAATCCTATGCTAAAATAGCATTGCCATTAAACCAATTACTGAAAAAGGAGGCTAAATTTGTATGGACAAATGACTGTGAAGTGGCATTCAACACACTGAAAGAAAGATTGATTAGTCCACCAGTTTTGGCATATGCATCCAGCAACTCCAAATACCAAATTAGCTGTGATACTTCCACCTATGCCCTGGGATATGCATTGGAAATATTAGATGATAATGGGAAACCAAGGGCCATAGCCTATGGTGGTAGAGCTCTTAGAGGTGCTGAATTAAATTGGAACATAAGTGAACTAGAATGCCTTGCAGTGGTTGAGGCTATAAAGAAGTTTCACCCATATCTAGCAAATGGTCATTTTAACATATATACAGACCATATAGCTCTGAAGTGGCTACAAAACACCAAAGACATGACTGGCAGACTAGCCAGATGGTCACTAATGCTGCAGGGTTATTCCTTCACAATTAATCACAGAAGTGGGAAGTCCAATACTCTCGCAGATGGGTTATCAAGAAGGCATTATGAAGGGAAGGAATATGAAACACTGGTTGATATTGAGGAATTATGGCCTGCTATTTCATCAGCAACATCAGATGAGTCTATGATGCTGGAATGTAAATTTGAGTATAAGAACAATGCTGATACCTGTAATAAAGAGTTTAATATACTGCATGCTGTGGATGCAGGGGAAATTGATGAAAAGCCTATAGTGGCAGATATTGAGCAATCAAATGATCTAAAGGCACTACAGGAAAAATGTCCTGATTGTGGGCCAATGATACAATACCTGAAGGAAGGTGAACTGCCAGCTAATACAAAAGTAGCAAGGAAGATAACAATTGAAGCTGATAATTACACATTGCTAGATGGTGTGCTATACCATCTATATTACAGAAGGTCGAAAGGGTTGCCTAAGGCAGACCGCCTAGTGAAACAATTAGTGGTACCAGAGCCATTAAGACATGAGGCATTGCAGGCATACCATGATTCTCTGATGGGTGGAGGCCATCAGGGGAAAGAGCGAACATACACAGCATTACGCAACAAATACTACTGGGTTCATATGTATAGAGATGTTGAACAACATACTAGATCTTGTATCGAGTGTCAAAAATCCAAAAACAGACCGACAGTTACCAAAGCACCGCTAAAACCCCTCCCAGTAAGCGACATATGGAGTAGGGTGCATCTAGACTATATAGGCCCGGTTACGTGTTCAGAAGGCAATTTCAGACATATATTAATGGTAACTGATAGCTTTACAAAGTGGTGTGAGGCTATTCCAACAAAGACTCAAGAGTCTAGGGAGGTGGCTGAAGTGCTATACAGAGACATCTTTTCCAGATATGGCGCACCGGATACCTTGGTGTCTGACAGAGGTAAATGTTTTATGGCAGGATTGGTAAAGGCTCTGTGCTCATTATTTGATGTGAAACGAGTTATGACCTCCAGCTACCATCCACAATCAAATTGTATAGAAAGGCATAATTCAACTGTGGCCCAGGCCATTAGATGTTATGGAAAATTGGACCAAAAAGATTGGCCAATGTTACTGCCAGGAATTATGATGGCATACAGGGCTACACCCTGTACACAGTCCACACAGTACTCACCATACTTTTTGCTTTTTGGCAGAGAGATGAACCTACCTTTTGATTTAGATTGGATCCCAAAAGAAAAGTTAGGCAAGACTCCACAAGCACATTTGCAGAAAATTCTAGGTAATTTAGAAAATGCTAGGGAAATAGCAAGAGAAAACATGGAAAAAGCACAAGAAAAGTACAAAAAGTACTATGATGTTAGGGTTAAGGAACCTAAATTTGAACCAGGTGATAAAGTTTGGCTATATAATCCAAAAGTGCCAGTAGGTTTGTCAAATAAATTCCATAGAAAGTGGACAGGTCCATACTACATCACACAGAAAGGACCAAATTATACCTTTAAATTAAGATCATGTGCAGATAACAAGGAAATGACAAGCCTCATTCATGCAAATAGGATGAAAAGATATTATGACCCAGATAGTAGACCTGTGCAACCACCTCGACAGAGGGCAGAGGCTGAAGATAGCCATGATAATGATAATGATGCACAGTTACAGGTTGATAATAATGAAACTGCAAATGCAAGACCTCAAAATACTGACCCTACACCAAATAGGGAGGAAGCAAAGTGGCATGAGATTGACAGAATCCTTGCCTGTAAACGCCAGAAGGATGGCATACACTATAGAGTGAAATGGAAGGGACACAGTAATACAACATGGGTGCACAGTGCTAATGTGTCAGACTGTGCAAAGCAAGAGTTTCATATTAAAAAGACAGCCAGTGGACGGCGCCGAAAAAGACCATTAAGTAAACATGCATTCTTTGATAGAGCCTAAATTGACAAGATCTGAGATGTAACTATGGTACCTGTAGGGGCTCGAGACCCTACAGATGGAACATGACTGTGTTTGGGAATATGTGACATCTCACTACTAAAAGTGACTTTTGAAATGGCCAAAAATCTAAATGAATGCATTGATGGGATACTGTGGGATGTCTGATTCTCTATTCACAGATAGGATGGGATACAACGAAATATACTTTGAGCAACTCAGTAAGGCATCTCAGTATGCTAGGCAGGTGAATGCATAGTGATAACAACAGAAACCACTGGGGCTGTACTTGGACATGAGATGAAATAAGCTATTGCCCATGTAATAGTGAAAGCTACCAATGCTTTCTGGATATGGATAGATGTCCTCTTATGATAAGCAGATGTGAAATCTGGATGGATCTATTGATAAGATTGCTGAACTGTCAGCACTAGTGTTAACACTTGCCTGAAGATAGGCATTACTGTGGGGTAGACTATGTGACAAATGAGACTGAGACAATAGTGAGCAAAGATAAAGTAACTAAAATGCTGGCTGATGACAATTGATCATGCTGATCAATACCAAGTAACCTTGCAAGGTAATGGTTGTACTTGCTACAATGTTATGCACATGATGCATATATGTGCTTGATTGATGATACATGATAATGTGTGTTTCATGTTTAACGATTACTGATGTATACGATATATAGAAGTAGATACTGATGTCTATTGTAACTGATACTGCATGCTTTGATGTCATATTGTGTACTTAAGGTAGAAACAGATGGTTTTGGCAAAGTTTGAGGACAAACTTTATTAGGAGAGGAGGAGTATTGTGATAGAGCTAGATTCCAATGTATTGCATTTAGTATAACTTTGGCATATTCTCTATATCGGAACAGTAACTGTTACACATCTCCTTTAATGTGACTGCACTCTGTGACTATCCGGGTGCGTTGTGCGTCAGGTGATTTACGGCTTGTGAGCGGACTCACACCCAGTCACCCTGGATGACGGGGAATCACCGAGCCCTCCAACGCCATAGCAGTCTATGACGTCAGACCAACGTCTCCTTATATGGAGGGGCCTGTTGGGGCTCCTGCTTCAGGATTGGCTGGAGCAGCATTACACTGTTACTATTTTTGGACATTACACCAAGTTCAAATCTGAATATGTAATTCTGTTAGGCAAAACCTAGCTGTTTGCTCTTGGATGGGAACTTTTAGGCCAATCTTCCAAACAGAACACTGGTGTGTGGGAACAGGATACTTTGGTATGGAAACAGCAAAGGGCTTCACATGCTCTGTGAGCTGCTCTCCCTATGAGCAGGTCTGAGACCGAGCGACGTGCGGGCTGCGCACGTGGTGACTGCTGGGACAAAAGGGATACCCCACTATGATACACCAACTATACAAGAACAGTTCAACACCATATCTACAGCTGACATTCATGGACACTATTCACTTAAAGGAACCTTGTGAATTGTATACTATTGTGCTATATTTGGACATACACTATATGGAGGAATTATAACTATTGTGCTGTACACCTTTGGACTTATTAAACCTTTCTTACATTCACACCAGGTCTTATCTTTACTTGTAATAGGGTAGGCTAAAAGCCCTGTTACATAACGCTACTACCCAGGCAGCCTCGAGCTCTCCAGGCCCATTACAGCGGTCCGAGACTGCTACCCAGGTAGCAAGGGTGTATTGGGCCAATGTTGGCAATGATTGACCCCATTGCAATCATTATACCAACCATGGCACATTGTAGATAATGGGTTCATTGGTTTAATATACAAATTACAATGATGGCCCACCCTTGGCGATTCTGATAATGTGCCATTGCTGGGTTGACCCGGGGGTTGACCGCTGGCCCAAAGCTGGCACATGCTTGATTAGTTGATATTGCTGATATTGACCCAGTGTTGGCCCAGTGTTTCAGGGCCATCATATTACTTCTGATGTTGGACCAACATCAATTCTAACTACACTGATCCAATATTGGCTGTGCAATCTCCACTAGGGGGATTCAATGTTGCCTGAAGAGTTTCTGACAGGTTGGCTCCTACTTTGCCATCAAATTGGGTTATAAATGTGATCCCCAGTGTGCTCTACATGTTTAAATGCCAGAGGAAGTTTGTGGATGAAATTCAATATCTAAAAGTGCCATTTACTGCATGACACCACTGAGAATTTGTCAAAAGTAACTTGAAGACACTCCACAGCTAGAAAAGTCATAAGTGATATTAATACAGTTTGTCTAACCATTTTGGGTTTGAGATTAAGATGGATGAAAAAGACAGAAATGGCTTTTCTAAACTGATGATACTTGACAGTCATGTCTTAGGTATGCTTGCACATTCAATTATACACATAGAAATAGTATTGTTCTATATTAGTGACTGTTGCAGTGGTCCTATATTGAAGATTATATGCTGGTGTGCCATATGTATTATAAGGTTGCCCTGATGTTTAATTTCTAACCTTGGAATAATGTTAAAACATCGAAATGTTGGCCCACCATTGGCCCTTAGCTATACTGTAAGCTGCCGTCCCCATACACCTCTGTCAACAACACGACCAGAACGCGGATGGCGTCTACCCCATACGCCTGCCTTACAGATAAGGGCTGCAGGCTCAGCTTTCTGCTGCTGTCACCTTTCCCATTTGGCAGTCACGGTTACCCATACCTGGCATATCAGCCCTATTGTACCTGCTATCACAACACCCACCGTGACCTCGTAATTGGCAAGATCCGTCCGCGACGTCATTATGACGTCATATAAGGCGTCTTGTGGCGTCATATGTGACGCTAGACGCCGTAATGCCTGGCCTGAAAGGCAGGGATAAGAGCATGACGACTATAGAGCCGTGCTGACCTGAGAGGGCAGACAGAGTGAGGTGAAACCCTCATTGTAACAGGAGACCAAAGGGCAGGTAGGGACGTCAGGGGTTACGCCGATCAGGTTACTATGGAGAAGGGGCAGGCGCAAAGCATCTTAAGACACCTCCTCAATGGACGGGTTTCATCCAGGCTACAACTGTGAACATGCCGATTGTATCTAATGTGCATATATGTGAGCAACCGACGAATTATCAATAATTGTATATATTTTGGCCTGGAATGTGAGAACCCCATGTGTAATGAAATGTTATGTGCCAAATAAAAATGAGTAAAACTCAAAAAACGCATATCTCAAGACACCTCCTCAATGGACGGGTTTCATCCAGGTCACAACTCTGAACATGCCGATTGTATCTAGTGTGGACTCATGTTGAATGTCACGCGGTGAGTACAGGTTGGGTCTGACGTGGGGAATGTATACATTTATTACATGTATATGCAACCAATGCATGTTATACATGTACATGGCACACAGAAGTACATGTATATACTCTTTTGTACTAAACTTTTAGGAAAGCCTCCTGTAAGCAAAAAGTACGTGTTCACTTGAGTTTGAGTCTGAATTGGGATGATGATGCTGAGACGCATGAGTGCGTTATGTGGTACAGAGTCTATATTTGCCATGGGTGAGGTGGTGGGATGGGATGGGTATTTCTACCAAATCCAGTTTCACATCTGCTGACCACAGCGCACAGACCATGGAGCATGGCAGGTTGATACATGTAGCTGGTCTCCATCTGAGGGCGTGTGAGGGGCGCGGGTTAAGGACTATTTGTCACTGGGGGGTGCTATAGCAATAACAGCAGGACTACCCCAGGTCCTCATTACACCGCGGGTTACACCCACCCCCTGATACCGGCTGCTGACACGTGTAGGAGGCACACAGGGGGACTCTGGGTGGACAGGTAGAAGCTGCTACACCTGACTTGTCTGACTTGGACTGCAGGTAATTATAAAGTCCTTATTGTAGCTGGTCAGTGTCTTTGTGGAGCTGGGGGTGGCTGGTGGTGGATGGGGACTTAGAGCCCCAGGTGCCCGCCGTGCGGCGCGGGCTGTAAGGACACCTGGGAAGGACTCTCACCGAGCTAAGCTGCACTTAGGGACACCACCAATTTTGGCAATTACAACAATTAGCATCAGGTTTAATTCTTCTTCTGCCTCCTCCTCCTTCGCAGTTTATCTGGACGCAGCGTAGACGTGGTCAGTGGAGGTCGGAGTGGTCGGGGAGGTCAAGGAGGTCACACAATGGGGAGGTCAAGGGGTCAGAGGCTGGGTAGAGGTCGCCGGGGTCACAACACCTGAGTTATCAGGGATAGGCCGATCCCCCCGCCTCCTCCTCTCTACACTCCCCCCCCCCCCCACACACACACAGGCCCAGGTCAGGGAATCCAGGCCCGCCACTTACAACTCGCCAAAAACTAGCTAGAGTTACAACACAGGTACACAATGATATCCAAGTTCTACTGTTATCTGTACATTGAGAAGTCTTCTGACTATCCTTAATTACATTATAGGGATGCTGACACTGCCAACTTATTCATTATAAGGATGCCAACCCCATGGACCACCCCATGTACTATGCATAACCAGACAGGCCATGGTTTCTGTAAGGATCAAACACAACTACCGGTACATGACATGATACCTCAGCAGGCTGCGGTGGGTGACCCATGTACCTGTTCTGTCGGGGATCCACACGCAGCAAGGGGGCGGGGCACGCAGTATCAAACTAGAGATGTACAAGCGGGGTTTCTGATCTTTTCTGCCCCCCCCCCCCCGTTACCTCACCTCTGGGCGCTGGGGTGCCATGGGTGAGGTGCCATGGGGGAGGTGCCATGGGGGAGGTGCCATGGGGGAAGTGGTGGGATGAGGGAGGTGGTGGGATGAGGGAGGTGGTGGGATGGGTGAGGGGGTGGGATGGGTGAGGTGGTGGGATAGGTGAGGGGTGGGAAGGGGGAGGAGGTGGGAAGGGGGAGGTGGTGGGATGGGTGAGGTGGTGGGATGAGGGAGGTGGTGGGATGGGTGAGGTGGTGGGATGGGTGAGGGAGTGGGATGGGGGAGGTGGTGGGATGGGTGAGGTGGTGGGATGGGGGAGGTGGTGGGATGGGTGAGGTGGTGGGATGAGGGAGGTGGTGGGTTGGGTGAGGTGGTGGGATGGGGGAGGTGGTGGGATGGGTGAGGTGGTGGGATGGGGGAGGTGGTGGGATGGGTGAGGTGGTGGGATGAGGGAGGTGGTGGGATGGGTGAGGTGGTGGGATGGGGGAGGTGGTGGGATGGGTGAGGTGGTGGGATGGGGGAGGTGGTGGGATGGGTGAGGTGGTAGGATGAGGGAGGTGGTGGGATGGGGGAGGTGGTGGGATGGGGGAGGTGGTGGGATGGGGGAGGTGGTGGGATGGGTGAGGTGGTGGGATGGGGGAGGTGCTTACAGGGTGATTAAGTAGCTAGCAGCGCCCCTGGTGGATCCCCCCTGGGGCATGACTCCTTACTCTTACAGCATGCAGGCTCAGGTGTGGAGAGACCATGGTGTGACCTCCAGGGACAGTCCAAGGTCAAAGGTAAGGCGCTATAATGGGGGATTATCCGCAACTAGAAAGTAAAGTTCGACTGCGTGCATATACTCTATACCTCTACATGCAAGCAGTAGACATAACATCGATGTTCAGTATAAAACAGATGTTAGTAAAAAGCGCACACACTGTAAAAACAGTGTTTAGATGATAAATGCACATGTTTAGCGGCTAAACACTTTTCTAAACACTTTCTTGTCCCACATTTTGAGACACCTTTTTCCATCTAAACATGTTTAATTTCTAAACATGTTTAGATAAAACGTGTTTAGTGTGCAAAGTGTTTAGATCTAGTAGGTGTTTACAATTATAGAGTTTAGACCAAGGAAGGGTTTAGATATATAATGTGTAGATCTATAGAGTGTTTACATTTGTAGTGTTTAGAGTTATTAGGCATTTAGATAAACAGCATTTAGATATAGTAGGTGTTTAGTTACATGGTGTTTAGGTAAGTTGATCATAATTTGCATATTAGAATATGTTATCAGTCCAATCTATCATCTTTATTCAGATAGATGTTGTTTTTTAACACTTTTGTAGAGTGTCATCACATATGTTACATAGCATCCATACTAAGTAACTGGGAAATGTGTACAACAGAATGGTGGAGAGAATATTGCTATATATTTTCTTATATCCCACAGAATAGGTGTCCCTAGTGATTATAGCTTTTCTGCACATAGTCTAAACCCCAAATCATAAAATTACTCTCTCCGTAATAATAGTCATATGTGCCCATATGTAAATTACTCAAATAATGTGATTATTTGTTTGCTTTTGCATGTTTATTCAAGGATCAGCTTATAAATGGGTGGGGAAAGTCCATCCAATGACTTAACTGCCACCTGGTGGGATAAAATTGTGTTTAATATCTAAACACTTAAACATGTTTAGGTGTTTAGATGTTTAGATTAAATGCGTTTAAGTCTAACCTCATAAAGTGTTTAGCATGCTTACAATGCATTTGTTAAGTGCTTAAACAACTATCATGTCAAACAGACACATGATCAGCCACCTTTTCTTGTTTATAAACTGTGCCGCTATTATAGGCAGGGGATTACACTCCATCAATTATCACTTTTCTGGATATAATTCTGCTTGTAATTGGAGTACTTCTATCATTTCTGCAGATTTTCTGGACTATAGAGAGATATATACTTTGGAAAAGCCAAACTTATGTTTGGATCATAAGTATTAGAATTAAATTTTCATTCCAATAGGTTGTAAAAAACTGCTAAGCTAATTGGAATAATGATGGCAATATGATTGCTATACGAGAGAAAAAGTGTTTCATGCGCGATTTGGTATCTAAACACCTCATTGTTTAAATGCTGAACAGGTGGTAGATGTATGTTTAAAGCCTAAACACAAAGAAAACATATGTTTAAACAGTAAACGCCCATCTGGATAAGTGTTTACTTTCTAAATGTCTAAACACATGCATGTCTTCGGTGTTTAGGCATTTAGAAATGATGTGTTTAATATACAAAATGCCTGTTTAGATTTCTTAAGTGTGTACAGATTAAACATGTTTAGCTTTTTTGGTGTTTAAAGTTAAACACAGTTTTTACAGTGCAGCAGACTGTCAGTAGGCATGGCAGGGTACCTGACTGCAGCGCCACCATTGACAGCCTTTTATGGCCCCAAAAGACACCGGACTTTGACTGTGACCTAACTAATTCAGTTGATTGAAATTTATGATGGGTCAAAAAGAAAAAATTTCCCCAAAAATGTTGAAGTTTTGGTATGTAGTATCCTATCTGGACTCAAAAATTAATAATCAGCTTCTTAAGTTTATAGTCAGTCACCAAAAATTCCAAACTGTGCATACCACTTACAAATGCAAATGGATCCCCTCAGCTATAATTAAAGGTAAAATGCAGCAGTGAAATTCTTTTCATTGGCCCATGGCCTAACATGTGAAAAATAGAATACCAACCAAAAATATATCAGAGGATGTGTACCACACATTGGATTTGTAAGTCTCCAACCAGCCGGCAGTCCCCATGTTGTAGCAAACAGGTGCCTTCATATGCTTGGTGAGTGTTCTGGCTGTTCCAGTCAGCGGTCATTCCCCTTTCTACTCCTAACGTGAATTCCCACACTTCCACATAAGGTATATTAGGAACCAGATGGCACATTGGCTGGTTTGCATCGGATCTAATGTTAACATATGCAGTATTTACCCCCAGGGGGCCCTGTGGTGCAGTGAGAACCCCATCAGTGAAAGATAATGGTTTCATTCATATGAGGCCATTTCAACGCACACAGCTTACTTTTGACATATCTTCATCATAGCAGCACCTAAGGAAAAGACACTAGTTTGGAATTTTGATACTGGATCATCCTTAATGGGTACAAAACCAAGACATTAGTACGTTTTTAAAGTTTTTTTCTTCCATATATATTTTTACACTGCCATGCCTGTACATGCCTACTGTCAGTGTATGCGGGCAACTATTACATGTAAATGAATAATGATTTCATTTAGACAGTTATCCATATCACTGTTTTAGACGTTCTTGTGAATTATACATATATGTACTGGAGACAAAGGTTTGTCACATTGGTCGACCCTCCCCCAGGTATTCAGCACCCACCATGACCATTATATACTTATATACAGTATCAGCCTGACGCCCTCCTGTCTCCGTGTGGATGCTTTTAGTGCACAGAATCGCCTTTCAATTCCAACATGGCGCGATAGCAGCGCATTGTAACAATAAACTATTGTCACAATCCGCCATCTTTAATCAGCCTGGTGAGGGGATGTTGGGAGTGTTGACTTATGCACCTGTAATCTAAACCTGCTCCCCGAGGGTTTCCCGCCCCTGTTAGAACCTACCGAAATCTGCCGGTATCTCTCCCAGATCAGGCTGCTATCTGTCTGAGATCACAGAGGTATGCCCCTCCACCCACCTGCCCCTCCCCACACACCATGACCTGCTGCAGTCTGCTACAGCCTCTACTCATTCCCCAGTCCACGCAACCCATTGTTTTACACACCTCAGACAAGTCACATCTATAATACTGTCATTTCATTTATTTTTCCTCTTCACATGGGGAGTTTTAGTTTGAATGTAGAAATAATGTACATGTATTGTCTATAGATGTGAAAGTATGCTTTGACGACATGAGTGCGGCCCTGTACAAGTTGCCTGCACACACCTGATGGCCTGGCATCCCCATGGGACAGTGCCGCAGTGGCCGGGTACTTTCATCTCCCTGGGCAGGCTGCAGATTAGCTGTAACCAGACCCCAGGGGCACTGATTGTGGCCGCACCACGCTTTGTTTCACTGACCACTGCCCCCCGCCATCTTATCCCCCATCAGACCTGCTGCACGATTGGCCACTGTTTCGGGACTGATAGATTGACCAATGCACCGCATGGCTGGGCTGGGCGGCTGAGATGCTTGCTGAATGGGGTGAGGGTCTTTGATGTTCCCTACCTGGCTGAAAGTGTCCAGGTGAGTGAAAGGGCCGTTTTACTGATGGGGGAGGGGGTGTACAGCCCAATGGGAGGCCCTGTAATCAACCTGTGTATTGTGCCCATTGTTGTGTGTTAAAGGGCATGTCTAACGCCCTGTGTACACCAGGAAAACTGAAACTGAAGTGAAGATAAGCTCTAATCGATAATGGAGCACAATAACATGGACATTAGGCATTATTTACCAAAGAGGTCTTTTACAGCCTGAAAGCAGTGGTCTGTCATGGGTGGCTGGTCAGGTAAATTGTTGCTCAGACGAGG
Source organism: Harmothoe impar (assembly GCA_947462335.1). Taxonomy (NCBI): domain Eukaryota; kingdom Metazoa; phylum Annelida; class Polychaeta; order Phyllodocida; family Polynoidae; genus Harmothoe; species Harmothoe impar. The sequence continues at coordinate 21,225,489 of OX381708.1, read as the reverse complement.
TGAATCAACCAGGCTGTACATCATCTAAAAGTACAAGGGAGGGATGAGACTAAATTGAAATACACATAGGAACAATGCAGAATCAGGTATTTTCAATATCTACTCAGGAGGGAAACACTCCCCTTGAAATGAAGGACGCTCAAACTGCACTGAAAACTTAGGCATATCTGGAACTAATCACTGCTGATTAGTTAGGGTAATCATGCTGATTAAGGCATCATCTTGATTACAATATTTGCCACTAGAGGGCCCCACTAGACAATAATTGAATATGCAGGACCTACTCCAGGCCATCTATAGATTTATATCAATGTAAACTCTAATTAAAGGAACTTATATAATCAAACATTTGAAGAACACCTTTTGTGTGGCTTAAACCACATTTACTAATGCAAGAATAGACTGTTGGTTACTACCGTACCGTCGCGATAAAGCGCCTGGTTTTGAAAGAGCGCCGGTCTTGAATAAGCGCCCGGGGTATAGGGGTACCCAAATGTTTCTTAAGCACTAAATTCATGACCTTGAATAAGCGCCCGTCTTGTATAAGCGCCTGTGTAAGAGCCCCGCCAAATTGAAGAGCGCCCCGGCGCTTAATCGCGACGGTAGGGTATACACATATACGCCTTGTTGGGCTTGCTATGGGGGCTAGAAGTGCTCTCAATCAAGGTATGATGGCAGGTGAAGGGTGTTTTTTTAAATTGATAATTAGGGATACCTTGTTGTTCAGAGAAATGATTTATATGAAATTAATCATAGATGATTTCAAAAAAGTAATCACGGTGATGACACTGGGTCATCACATATGATTACTCTAGTGATTACCGAGTAATCACAGGTGTCGTCATCACTGTGATGACAAAAGCTAATCAATCTTGATTACTTTTTCCCTCCATAAAGTTTTCAGATTACTCTCCGCCGCTTTAACACGGTTTAAACATGAATTATCGGTCCATAAGACAGAATGACCCCCCCCCCGTGTCAAACAAAAGAAACAATAATACAATTGGTGCAGAAATATGAAGAATAGGACACGTCATGATACATCAGCAGCAGGTTATGATGCATTAGCAGCAGGTCATGATGCATCAGCAGCAGGTCATGATGCATCAGCAGCAGGTCATGATGCATCAGCAGCAGGTCATGATGCATCAGCAGCAGGTCATGATGCATCAGCAGCAGGTCATGATGCATCAGCAGCAGGTCATGATGCATCAGCAGCAGGTCATGATGCATCAGCAGCAGGTCATGATGCATCAGCGAGACTTCAGTGGGGGATCGTCATGGTAAATCAGCATGATTATCAAACTGGCATCAGGAGGTGAACGTCAGGAGGACTCATCTGTAGGACAGCATGATACATCAGGACAGCATGATACATCAGCAGTGCAGCATGATGCATCAGGACAGCATGATACATCAGCAGTGCAGCATGATGCATCAGGACAGCATGATACATCAGGACAGCATGATGCATCAGCAGTGCAGCATGATGCATCAGGACAGCATGATGCATCAGGACAGCATTCATGCATCAGGACAGTATGATACATCAGGACAGCATGATACATCAGGACAGCATGATGCATCAGGACAACATGGTACATCAGGACAGCATGATGCATCAGGACAGCATGATACATCAGGACAACATGGTACATCAGGACAGCATGATGCATCAGGACAACATGGTACATCAGGACAACATGGTACATCAGGACAGCATGATGCATCAGGACAGCATGATACATCAGGACAACATGGTACATCAGGACAGCATGATGCATCAGGACAACATGGTACATCAGGACAACATGGTACATCAGGACAGCATGATGCATCAGGACAGCATGATGCATCAGGACAGCATGATACATCAGGACAGCATGATGCATCAGGACAGCATGGTACATCAGCAGGACAGCATGCTACAGGACATCATGATACACCAGCAGGACTGCATGATGCATCAGCTGGGCAGAATGATTCATCAGCACCTGGGAACTCAGAAGTCCAGTCACGTCCCCAGGATGTCAGTACAGGAGGTCGCAATTATTTTTCCCCTAGCCACACATAGTTATAACTCATTTATAGTATGATTATGAACAGCCCAATAACAGAACGTGGCTTGTGAATCATATTATTATATTGTATGAGTACATGACGTACATGCATCATGTAGTCCGACGACTTCCAGTCACACAGGTTCATGCTAACTGGTGTTGATATAGGCCTGGAGATATCAGACAGAAACTCTATTTGTAAAGCTTTAAAACACAGGACACAATACGGAGAATCGACTTCATCAGTTTACAGCTGGCAGTCCATGTTACTGGAGGGACAGTAATCAGGTTCACTACACATTGAGTCACGGTACTGTGAGTAGTCTACATGGATCTTCACAGAAAGGTGCACAGCAGAAGACAGTCTCGTCCAGATGGCTCAAAGCCCTCTCCTCCTTTACAAATATATCTTTACACCATCAGCACGTGCTGGCAATGAGCCCAGACTCCCAGACATGGGGCCTCGTCCTGGGGGCCTCGTGTCTCACACACAGTGAAAAGAGAGTGTACTCACATGCCACAATTAGGCATGTGTCGCCAAAAGCACCCTCATGTGAAAGTCAGGCTGACCTTCACTGTGAAGAGGGTACAGCATTGCTTGCCTTTCATACCAATGTGAGTCCAGCATTGCCCGACTTTCGTTCCAAACAGGATCGAACAATGCCTGAATCCTTAGCATGAAAGGCAATGCTGGACTCTCTATGGCTGACCCTGGTCACATTGAAGGTCAGGCACTGCCTGACTTTCGCCAGTACTGTTTGACTTTGACTCAGAGAGGAAGATTTAAGCATTTTAACTATGACCTCAGAGAGTAGACCTATAACTTAGCTATATTTCAAAGTCATTAACCCTTTACTGAAGCACTCGAAAATCCCATTTAAAATGATACCATTGTCCTGAAAAACAACACAACCATTCACAAACAACCAGTCATTTATAGGTATGTAGCAACATAGAGATACATTCACCAATATACGTCAGAGATGATCCCAGAATCTTAATGGACACTCAGGCAGATATGAACGTCAGCCAATGTTGCCTATAGCACTCTCATACAAGAGTCAGGCGCTGCTGGACTATAATAGATGGGTTTAGAGCTTCTACTCACCCAAAATGGCTCAAGGGTCTGGCTATGCTGGATCGTCATGCCAGAGTCTGGCAATGCTGGACTCTGGGGAGGGTCCCTTTCAGCCTGCAAGAGTCCAGCATTTTCAGACTCTGGCATGACGATACAGCACGGCCAGACTCTCAAGCAATTTTGCAGAAGTCCAGCCTGTTATGGAGAGTCCAGCATAGCCTGACTCTTACTAGAATGGCCCTTGACCCATCTATTATAGTCCAGCAGCGCCTGCCCCTTTGCCGAGAGTGCTGTAGCCGACATTGGCTGACACTGATATTTGCCTGTGTGTATATAAGTTCCAAATCCACAGCAATGGTGTCTTACATGCTACCATGACTGTATTATGCTCAATACTATGGCCCTAGACCCCTAAATTCGACATGGCGACATGGGCATTTCTTAAATTCGACATGCGACATGAGGCCTAGTGACATGCGACATGAGGCTTAAAAAGATAGTGACATGGGACATGAACAGTTCTTAAAATCGACATGGGACATGAGCATTTTTAAGCGACATAGACATGCGACATGGCCATTTCTTAAAACCGACATGCGACATGGGGACCCCCCCATCAAGGGCCCCAATACTGCATTGTGTCCCCACCTGGTAGCAAACAAAGACAGCTCAGGCTCACTGACCCTCATCCTACTCCTCAGTGCCTGACTGAAGGTCAGGCTGATTCTAGTATGAGGAATTGTCTTGCCTGACGGTCATTCAAGGATCAGGCAGACTCTCAAATGTGGCGTGATTATTAAAGGAGGGCCCGTCCGACTGTTGTTGAATGGAAGTGAAAGTCCAGCTGATTCTCTCATGCCCTAGCGGGAGAGTCCAGCTGACGCTCATTTTTATCTCTGTGCAACATCCCCGTGTGTCTAACATGCGCAAACCTATGGCTGTGGTGGAGATTGGAGGCTTTTTGAGGTGTATGTATGTGTGTGTGTGTATGTGTGTGTGTGTGTGGGGGGGGGGGCATGACGGTGGGCAGCCCCCAGCAGCCTGCAGGCCCCGGCAGCAGCAGAGATGGTGGGCAGCACGGGCCGGGTGGGGAGCAGGGAGTGCCGGCACAAGCCGCCGTTAATGCTGCAGCACAACTAGGCCACATCCTGCATGTAGGGAGACCTGCGGGCGGGGGCAGGGGGGGGGGGGGGGATTTCTTGGCAGAGTGACATTGTCACCCTAACCTAGATATGCGCCGGTGCACCCACCACAGCACACATATATGTAAGATCCACATATAGGTCACGTGGGGAAGAAACTAGAATGGGGAGGAGCAGAGAGCAGCAAGCGTATAGGTTGGCAAGGGGAGGAAGAAAGCGGGAGAAGAAAAAGGTGATGGATTGGTGACAGCGTAGAGAAGCCGAGAGGAGGGGAAGAGAGAACTTTTTGCAGTAAGGTATACCAAGGTCATCCTACAAAAAGTTATGATTCCCCTCAAAATGTTGGAACACAGGCTGTTGGATAAACAGTGGATTATTTCACCGCAGATTTACCTTTAATGTGGTACATGCAAAATGATGGCGAGGCACACATGGATGCTCCTCACTGTCTGTGCATTAAAACTAAAAGCTCAAAGCTGTACATTACACAACATGACCCTACCATGTTAAAAGCCTTCGGGTGGAGGCTCTTTAGAATAACCCCCATGCCTTAAATTAGGTTTTATAAATTCATAGGTGGCTATCAGGACTAGCAAACCTTAGGTAGTCGGGGGCTACATCCCCATCTCCTTATCAAGATAATCCTCTTCTCTCACAACTTAGAATGATAAATACAAGGTGCAGTATAAAGTAAGCGGCAAACCCCTCACAAAGTGTCCCAGACTGGAACACAGAGCCCGGAACGCCTGTAATGACCAGGATATTGAGAAAGGGAGAGGTACAGGGGCTGGCCCCAGTGTAGGTTATATAACAGACTTATGAGAGAGATGGGAAAGATAGGCCGCTGTTGTGCGCTGGACTGTAAGTTATCAGTTTTTGATCAAGTGTGTGTATAATGCCCGGACAACAAAGCAAGGAACATAAAACTATTTTTCATTAAATCATTCAATCACAATCATGACATTTCAAATTCAAATATCTTTTTTTCAGACCTTGATATTCTTCCTGGTACCAGACTCCCCACTCCTGACGATTTATTGCGTCAGGTGGCAACCCCCCGGGGCAACCAATGTTACTAAGGCTATAAGCTCTCTCTAAGTGTATAATCTACCGTAAATTCTTGCGTATAATTCGCGGCTTCTACGCGAATCTGACTAATGCCTTTATAGGGTGCGGCTTATACAAGAGTTTTTATAAGCATACTACAGTTTTAAAATATCAATTTTCAGATTCCCTGTTAGGCTAATAGGATTGATCAAAGGCGTTTAATGGCCTCCCTCAATTTTATCCATTCCATGCTGTGTGTTTTGGTGAGGAGGGGGAAGGAGGGTGGTTGATCAGGGTGTTGGGGGGGGGGGGTGACTGATCAGGGTGTGTGTGGGGGGAGGGGGTGACTGATCAGGGTAGGGGTGGGGGGAGGTGGGTGACTGATCAGGGTGTGTGGGGGGGGGGGGAGGGGGTGACTGATCAGGGTAGGGGTGGGGGGAGGTGGGTGACTGATCAGGGTGTGTGTGTGGGGGGGGGGGTGACTGATCAGGGTAGGGGTGGGGGGGGTGACTGATCAGGGTGTGTGGGGGGGGGGGTGAATGATCAGGGTAGGGGGAGGTGGGTGACTGATCAGGGTGTGTGGGGGGGGGGGGGTGAATGATCAGGGTAGGGGGAGGTGGGTGACTGATCAGGGTGTGTGTGGGGGGGGGGTGAATGATCAGGGTAGGGGGAGGTGGGTGACTGATCAGGGTGTGTGGAGGGGGGATGAATGATCAGGGTAGGGGGAGGAGTGGGTGACTGAACAGGGTGTTGGGGGGGGGGGGGTGGGTGATTGATCAGGGTATGTGTGGGGGGAGGGGGTGACTGATCAGGGTAGGGGTGGGGGGAGGTGGGTGACTGATCAGGGTGTGTGGGGGGGGGGAGGGGGTGACTGATCAGGGTAGGGGTGGGGGGAGGTGGGTGACTGATCAGGGTGTGTGTGTGGGGGGGGGGGTGACTGATCAGGGTAGGGGTGGGGGGGGGGGGGTGACTGATCAGGGTGTGTGGGGGGGGGGGGGGGGTGAATGATCAGGGTAGGGGGAGGTGGGTGACTGATCAGGGTGTGTGGGGGGGGGGGGGGGTGAATGATCAGGGTAGGGGGAGGTGGGTGACTGATCAGGGTGTGTGTGGGGGGGGGGGGGGGTGAATGATCAGGGTAGGGGGAGGTGGGTGACTGATCAGGGTGTGTGGAGGGGGGATGAATGATCAGGGTAGGGGGAGGAGTGGGTGACTGAACAGGGTGTTGGGGGGGGGGGGGAGGTGGGTGATTGATCAGGGTATGTGTTGGGGGGGGGGGATGATTGATCAGGGTGTGGGGGAGGGGGGGAGGTGGCTGGCTGATCAGGGTGTGTGGGTGTGGGAGGTGGGTGACTGATCAGATCAGGGTGTGTGTGTGTGGGGTGGGGGGGGGGTGATCAGGGTGTGTCACAGTGCCTGTGGTGTGATGGTATCAGATGAGCCCTGTCCCGGACCCCTGTAGAGAAGGATGAGGCTGTACACAACACGGATGCACATGTATAAGGGGGGGGAGGGAGCTTATTCAGCTAAAATTGGCCACACGATACCTCAACCAACTTAAAAGATGCTATCCAGCATTCATTTTAAAAATTGAGATGCACAAGCTTCCCCCTGAAGTTAAAAAGTTGGAAAGTATTTAATCAATTCAATTTTTTTATTAGTATTTCCGTGCTATAGATACTTTCTTGATACAAAATCATTTTCAGGAGGAATATGAAAATACACCACACAATCTTGAGCCATTCCACAGGTTTAAAAAAAAGAGAAGATGGCTATATTCATTCCTAGAATACACAAAATGGGGGGTCTATCTAACAGCTGATTGATTTTCCACATAATTTGCAATGATGTACTATTCAAGAGTTCAATCGTCCATGGTGTATATATTCTATAACTCTCTTATTATATGAAATTATGTCATATTAATTTACAAAGATCTTTATGGCATACTTGGCATGATAATAACGCATGACTATCTCTAGAAAGTACAATTTACAAACAGGGCTGCCACCTAGTGTGTGTTTTCAAACCTGAGCACCTATATATCACATGTTTACATCCTAAACGTATAATCTTTAGACTGTTCAAATGCTAAACATCTAAACATGTTTGGCATAGCTGTTTATGTATGTAGACTGTTTAATTCCTAAACACATGATTCCTAAACACATGATCAATAATACACATACCGAGCTAAATGTTTAGAATTTAAACATTTTAAACCTTAACATATTTAAAACCTAGACACCTTTCTTTTTTTACAGTGTACCAATATACAGTCACTGTAGACAACAGGAGCAGAACCTACATCAGTGTTAGTGGTGGGTTACTAGCCCCTTGTAGAGGATCATGATGAGGCTGTTTGTACCGCCCCTGTCACCAAGGTACATGTATCAAGTCCGGATGTCCATGGGTATTTATATGTGCTATAGATTAAATTCACAATACATGCCATGTGCGTCCAGTTAATATGTTAATGCTTGCTGCTATTCAATAATTGGCAAGTTCAATGTAGAATGACCCAAAGAATGGCTACTCTACCCACCCATGCGACCCATGATCATCACATGCAACTCCATGGATCCCCCCCCCCTCACACACACGTGAGCCCCATGCTGGGATCCCCATGCTGCCCCTTCCCACACACATGCCCCACCACACATAGATATACATTAACATGTAGAAGCGGGTCAGGTTTGTTGTGCCCACCAGAGCCGTCTACGCACCGCGTTCCGCGTCCACACAGCGTCCCACTGACCTGGTTGTGACGTTTTGGCGCGAAAACAGATGGATCTGGATCTCGCCTATTGCGTCGTTCTCTCCAGGGCGCGTCCCACAAATAGAAGTTACCTAATGCCACATCCCCACCATGGATGTGTGCCCGGCGTGCACGTCCTCCGTGTGACGTGATGCAAAATGTAAAAAGCAAATAGACATAGCGGTATGTGATTCACATCACCAAGTACGATAAGTGATCTTTGATTACTAAATCAACTGGGTGTAAGTGTATTCTGGGTTGCATTTGAAGTCAGTAGCAACTGAGAACGCGTACTGATGTGGTTGTTATATATACTGTTGCGTATTAATTGAAATTTACAGCTGCTTACTTTACAACGTTATGTACATATATAAAGGCCCAAATTATACAAGCACCAGGGTTGGAGGTTACTGGAGGAATTATATATTTACAATATATTCCTATACTTATCTGTAGTTTATGCTGGTACCGCTCTTGGACGAGTTAGCAACAAGTTTGGCATACGGTATTTAATTACACTTGTAATAACCAGCGGGCTAGTATAGTGACATTTATGTGATAGTAAACCCCAAGCCAAACAATTCCCCCTAACAATAACTACATTTATACACCCAAATGATCTTTTAAATCGCTGCCCAAATTTCCAGATATTATTTCAAGTGCATGTACAATGCCTCCGAGGGGAGTTCAGGGGTACTAGTAGATGGAAAATGTTGACATTGCGATGCGGTTCTGAAAATCCTCTAAAATTGGGAAATGATGACGTGGTGGGGCTGGGGATCTTGAAACATGTCTAACAATTGATGACGTAATTCTCGGAAAGGCCCCTATATTCAGTGCAAATACATGTACATATCACGCAGCACTTGTATTCGTATAGGGCACCCTCTACTACGGTAGATCTTAGAAGAGAGGGTAAACTATCCGTAGAACTAGCCCAGGAAATACAAAACAAATGAAGCAATGCAATTTTAGAACGCCCATGTGACGATGGTCACGTCGGTCCTTTGCCGGGGTATACATGTATATGTATGCCATTACACATTATAGCTGATTCAGACGCTGATGTATGGACATTTCTCAGCAGGTACCTGCACAGGTGAGTATATTTGTAGTATACCCCCCCCCCCCCACACACACACACACATCCATGACTCATCACCACACACAAACAGATCCAGGGGTCAGGGGGAAGAGGTCACATCATATCACAACCCGGGGGATGCTGGGGAGGCGAGGTTTGACGTTATCATTCAAATATGTACACACGATAAGCCGTAACACCTGCACCTCCCTTCACCTCTCCGCCCAGGGTCAGGGGCCAGGTAGGATGCTGATAAAAGCAAAACTGATAATTGGCTTATCTGTCGTTATTCAACTCTCGGCCATGAGGAGATGAGCTGGTAAGGTTACAGCTGAGGGCTGTGGTCTATGGTAAATACCCCCTGGATGTGTCCACGCCCCCCCCTCCCACACACACACCTGACCCCTGCCTCAACCTGCACCCTTATCATGACATCTTGGTGCAGATACCATGATGAGGTATGCATCCAGGTATTCACCTTCACATATACAAACTTACCTATACATGGATAAGGGGAGATCCGGGAGGGTTGGGGTGGGAGTGTTGGGTGTTGGTGGGGTGGGGGTGGTGGTCGGGGTGGGGGTGGGGGTGGGGGTGGACATATCCAGGGCTACTACGTGCGCTATGCACTGTCGCCCTCTCCTGGGATGGGTCGGCATTTGCACAGAGGGTTGATTCGATTTCTGTTTAAACCTAGATGTCACTACGAACGGCTCAATAATTGTCATGTAACACTTTTGTTGTATAGAAGACACATAGGCACGTTCTTCACTATTCTAGCCAAGGCGTGGCTATAGTATATATCTCGTGGACTAAGATGGCACTGCACATTGAGAGGTGTTGATTTGAGGAATGTATGGCTGGAGGTCTTGGCGCTGCCACAGGCCCATGGGAAATTTGGAATTTGACATTTAGATAGCGCATTTAGGGTGTTTTGAATCATATCACCCGTGGGCAATCTCGGAATTTTACATTTAAAGATGGTATATCAGCTAATACACTTCCCAAACTTTTTCCTTAAAAGGGATGCCATGGGTTCCATTATCATTTTAGCTAATACACAGCACGCAATATTTGCAAGATATTTGTCTATAAATACATGAGTTTAGATAGTTAACAATATTGCCTATTCACCTCACTGACTCAGTCACCAGCTCAGTCACTCACCCAGGTGAGTACAGGGTAAACTAGCCTGGTAGAGAATGCACTGAGCCATGCAGTACCACAACATAGGGAATTTTAGTGTCGACCTACAGTAAAAATGATTGCCCTAAATATGCTTATTTGATAGATTTAGATATATCCCATCCTCTTAAAAGTAAGGGTGTATTTATAGCATTGGATATACAATATTATTGTGGCATCAATAGAAAATTGACGAATTTTAGGTGACAACCCATCTTTAAATTGATGTGATCTAACAGAGCGTGTTTATCAAGAACATTTATGGAAATAACCTTGAGATTGGGGTATATACTGGGTATTTTGAATCTACAATGTTATTGTTAACCAAAATGTGGGGGGGGGGGGACATTCTCGTCCCTATTTCAAAGTTGGGGGGGGGGGGCGCTCGGGGGGCTCGGGACACAACTTCTAGGGTAGTAGAGCCATGTAGGGCGTCAACAGGCAGTCGTCATCGTCAGTGACAAACGCCAGGCCGTGAGTGGAGTGTTTTCTCTGTGTACGTGTGTAGGGGGGATGATGTCAGGGAGGGGTCAGGGATGGCTGCATCAGGGGGTGACGAGTAAAGTACAACCACAAGTAGCAGGAGGAGGCCGTGCTGATGTAACCAGCTGTACTGGCTGACCTGCAGTATGCGCGGCAAAGTGATATCATACAGTCTCAGGTCATAGACAGGACCAATCCCACAGTTGGTGGGCTTTTGGTCCGGCTTTTGGTGCATGAAGGGTACCACCAAGAGGTTTCAGGTTTTATTCAACCTTCAAAAAAGTCATATTTTTTTTAAATGTTGAGACTTGCCTGAAAATCGTCACCCATTCACTACAACTAGATACGTGATCCGAACATGATGATTAAATGCGATAATTTCACGTTCTTATCAAGGTTAAAGTCCCGACAACGGTTTTCATTATACACTGAAAAAGAACCCTGCACGTCCACAGACTCTTCGAATATACAATAGTATTTGTAAGCACAATATTTTTCTAAACTCGTTTAGCTCACTAATGTGATTACCGTAAAACCTCGCGTATAAGCCGGCATATAAGCCGCGGCTTGTACACGAGTCAGAGCCAGCATTCTTTTGATACCAAACATGCTTATATGGGGTGCGGCTTATACGAGAGTTTTTATAAGTATAGTACAGTACTAAATTAACAATTTTCAGATACCCTATTAGGCTTATAGGATTTCCTAAAGTTAGGGGTGCGGCTTATACGCGAGTTAGGCTTATACGCGAGGTTTTACGGTAGCTAAAGTGATTAGAAATGTAGGTGCTTAGGTCTAGAAAATATTCCCATTATCAATTGTTTAAAAGATAACAGGTTTTGTGTTAAAATCTCCAAATGTTTAGATTTGCAGTTTTATATTTAGGCATTTCCATATATACTCTATGACCCTCTTCTTGTATAAAATTATGTTATATTGATTTACCAGTGTTTTTTACAAATAGAGCTGCCACCTGGTCTGTGTTTTAAAACCTAAACACCTAGATATCACATGTTTACATCTAAACATATACCCTTTAAACTGTTTAAATGCTAAACATCTGAACATGTTTAGCATAACCGTTTAGGTATTTATAATGAAAGTGTATAATTCCTGAAAACACATGATCAATAATACACCAACCTGGCCAAAATATTTCGAATTCAAACATGTTTAGACCTAAACATGTTTCAACCTGAGACGCCATTTTACAGTGTAGGTGGTGGGAGGTAGCCCCGGGTGGGGGGGGGGGGGGGGTAGTCACTCTTTGATGCTAGGTACCAACTGCGACAGTATACCTAGTTTTTTACTTTTCAGTCATTGACAGCCCCTAATATTTAACTTTTATATGATTAACAGCCCCCCCTTTCCTTGCTCCAACGCGCACACAGCAACAGCTTTTCGGGGTTGTTACCGCAGGTGGTACCCATTCCTATACTGAGTACCCCCCCACCCCCGGGGAGGTGGGGGGGTACTCAGTATAGCGACATTTTTGTGAATTTGGTGAACGTTCTTAAAAAAAAGTCTTGCGCTGTGTACGACTTGTCGTCTATGTCAGCCGTGCCTGGTTGCGTTCACAAAATCACCATTTGTCATGCAATGCATGCACGTGGTCCTGAGACAATTAAGGCCTATTTGGTGTTTTAAACCCCCAGCGCCCATATAAATAGCATTCACCTGGGACATATGCAAATCACCTCTCAGACCATGGTTTGTCAGAGGGAGGTGATATATTTGTACATTGACAAGAATTTAGCTACCTACCAACTCTATATTTTGTCATGGTAATTCATGAATGTTTGCCAAAGCAAGCTATACCAAAAGAATTGTAGATATGATACTTGAATCAGTAGAATACAGAGATACAATTCCAAGTATATGTGCTGAGTGGGTGGTAGGGGCTGTGTGATTGACAGGTGCTCTGTGTTGTTTGTGTATACCTGGGGCACAGAGAGCATGGGGCTGAGGTCTGAGTACACCTCACAGGCCAGGACCCACACCTGGGCAGGCCCCATGACCTGTAAGTTACTGAAGTGGTCACTGTACAGGTCTGCCCTCTGTAGAAAATTATGGCACTAAAGACCTTACTTTAGTACTGGGTGCCTGACCTAGTTTGTGTAAGACCTCCCCTCCCACTGCCCCACTGGGGCTAGTTATACACAGCACCTGTCCGTCACCTTACAAGCCACTCCCCTGGACCTTACTGGACGTGCAGTAAGATCTGCGGGTTTAAACGAAGCCCATACCCGCCCCATAAATCCACACCTCGGTCTGGGGTGGCAGTGGGGAGGAGGGGGGACTTGTGTTTCAGAAAGGGTCCAAGACCAGAGAAATACAAGAGGATGAACAAGCTGACATGACATCCGGGCCCAGATAGATGCATGCCATGACAAATGCTGACACTATAGTTGAGTGGCCCACAATATACCTGTATTAGCAGCGTAAGGACAAGATGCAGTCACCCACCTCACGTACATCGTCCTGCTACTAAAGCTCATTCAGTCATCGAGATAACCTGTATGGGTTTGAATGAATAAGCTCCGTCGAACCCAGTTATTTGTCCTTCATAAAATTATAAATTGATTATATTTTTGTTGGGTCCTCCCCCTCCCACCACCAAATCTACACACTTAAACCCGCAGATCTCGGTACCCCTCCACCGACAGTCAGGGCGCAGTCGGGACAGGTACTCAGCCCTATTTATAGGAGAGCTGGGGCTTTAAGAGACGTTTTTATCCATATGGGTCAAGCCGCTGACTTGTGTTGGTTTGGTGATTTCAGGCCTTTTCAGCCCTATCACCCTACAGAATTGAGAGTTTTGCATCAAATTGCATAATTTTTTGTTGATGGGGAGAAAACATTGCCAAAATTGCCCAAATTTTTTTTTCTTTGTGTATTGGGGCAAAATTCTGCGTTTTTTGGGGCCCCAAAAGCAAAAATACTCCAAGAATCAGTAAAAATGACATGTTTTGCATACCCCCCATGTCCCCTGAGGCACCTATAGTCCATCCCAATTGACTTTTTCTATTACACAGAGAAAATTATCAGAGTCATAATAACTCTCTTGTCAGGGTTAAACTGGGTTTAACTCTTTTACAAGCTCATTCAACTCTACTAATGTAAGGTGTCAATCCCTATTTGACTCTTTTATCACTATCGACTCCCTTGCACTGCAGAGTTAAGTTGGGTTTAACTCTGTCAGTAGCAGAGTCAAACTCACATTGACTCTTCACCAGAGTCAAAGTGAGTTTGACTCTTACGTGTTTATTTTGTGATAACCACCAGGTGGTGCCACCTGCGAAATAGCTGGGTGTTGACACTAGATGGTAGCAGTATATATTATAGAGAGAATTCCCTCCAATGTGGGATACACTTTGCTTAACTGCAATTGAGGCAAATGTGTCAATCAGTTGATGAATGTGTAAGAAGGAAGGTATTTAAATGTAGTTTCATAATATATAAAGGGTTCTCTTTGCATGTGTAAAATTAAGATAGAAAATGAAATATTTAACTGGAGAGACCTTACTTGCAGTTTTAGATTAACTATAAGCATGTAACAACAGTTCCTGAAGGTATCAACTAAACATTGGATGGCAAAGATGATAGACTTAAAATGGCCACTTGCACCAGTCTTATTGTGCCTGAGTCTAACTTGATGAATATTGTTTTCTACCTTTCATTATTCATAACTTGAGAGGTTCTCTGGGTATCCCAACATAATCCTTACTTCTACTCTTCCAGAGGGGAGAGTCAATGATGGTTTAACTCTCCACTTTTAAGGAGTCAACCCTACTTTGACTCTGATTTATAGGGTGTCAAACAGGTTTTGACTCCTTGTACAGCAGAGTCAAATATGCTTTAACTCTATTCCAGAAGAGAGTCAAATATAGTTTTACTCTCTTACCTATTAAAGAGAGTCAAGGGGAGAGTCATTCTGGCGATAGAGTTTCAACTCTGCAAAAAGAGTTAAGTTGACTCTGATAATTTTCTCTGTGTAGGCCTATGTTATAGTAGATGGATTCAAGAAGTTTTACCCAGGTATGAAGCATAATTTTTTCACTGTATGCTTTTAACCGTGTATTTGTCAATAAATTTTAATCTATTATATTATTTTGGTGTCCTCACAAACTAAAGAAAGCTCTACCATAGAGTAGCCATTTGGTCCCTTATGTTGATGCAACATGTGGGTCTTTTGATGGAAAAGAGAAATTTTCCAAAAAATCCAAAGGCCTAGGCTCCAGGAGCCAACGTGTATTCGCATACAATAATTTGGTGGCGGAGTTTCATTAGTGTTTTACACTCCCCTCTGGGTTAAAACATTATAGATACTTATTTTCTCAGTCCTGTACAAATGGTAGAGTCCTTATGTGTAATAAACAGCAGTGGTTTGACCGGTCAACGCCTTATGTGTATTGCGTAGGAGCTAGAATACGTCCGCGGGGGAAACTCTTCCGGTCTACATCTGGGTTCTTCTGCGGGCACCATATTGGATGCTTACGCAGTAGTTTAGTGGTATAGTTTCACTCATCAAGATGATTTACAGCGATAAAATGGATGCAAACGACGGCAGGTGGCCGGGCGTGAAACTCCGCCACGAAATTCCGCCACTAAACCCAATTCGCTTAGAACATGCCCTGTTTCGCATATAATTGCCTTCTGCTGGTACATATCTATTGGAAATGAAAGAAAAGACTATACTACAGTGTATGTTGCACCTATGGTCTGATCGTAGGTCTTTTGATCATGTTTCCATGGCAAAAAAAACCAAAAAAAACCTGGGATTTGGGGTCATTTTTTTCAGAATTTGTCATCTCATGCATTAAATTTGGGTCAAACCCCACCAAAATGAGGGTGTGGGCCTACCTACATGTCCCTTTCATTATTTTACTCTGTTATGTGCAGCATTTAGGCCATTTTATGTGGGTACATGAGGGTTCTAAAGCATGACCATCGTTTTGTGGCGGAGTTTCAAGCTCGATACTGATTTTCCGCCCACCACCCTTAATATCTAATGTAATTTGCTCATGCTGGCAGACATGTTATTTAGGCACTTGATTTATCATCCTATACAAAAGATTATTTCATAGCATTACCCATCCTGTATTTAGCCTTATACATGTTTATTTGGGGAAACGTCTAAGTCTAAAATCTGAACTGTTGTGCGCTTGGAAGCTCTGATTACTAAAAGTTGTGTGTGTATGTTAAATGCCTGAGTGGTACCGTCCGCTGTGCGTGCTCAGCACTGTACCTATGTACCTGTGTTACTACCTGTGTACCTGTGTACCTGTATATATTTAACATGTTTATCTATAACAGTAACTGAGAAGACCTGAAAGTCTCTTTATGTACATGTATGACGACTCTTGACAACCTTAAACACTTTGATTTCATCAGTGTATAACTTTTGAATTTCGGTGCACCGAGGAGTATATATACCCCGGGATATATACCGTCAAGGGTGTCCTTATGCCCCTGCTCTGTGGGGTGTTTCACAAGGGGGACATACAATTAATTGTAGAATAAGTGTTTCTATAGGAGGTGTTAATTGTATATGACCACTAAGACCGACATTTGGTTGTATCAATTGTATACTGCTTATAAAAAGTGTTTCACAAAGGTCTACAACCAAGATGTTAAGTCAGGGTCTTTGGCCTACAATCTAGATACAACTAATGTATAAGTGTTTCACAATGCATATTAGCGTAGAGCTCATACCATGCCCGCTAATATTTTCCTTACATATGTTTTCACGTTTTTTTCATGCAATATATGTGTCATACTACACACAAGAATCCCTGCAAATATCTGTTTATTCAGGATGAAAATAAACTGGTTATACACATTTAAACAACACTTATGTTGATCCTATGTGATCATCATACAAGGGGAGCATATTTAAGATTAATTCTACATGGTTATTAAGGTTGACTAACTTTTACCAAATGTTAGTCTTATGTTGGTGTTTCACAAGCCGCATTATTATCTTCAATTGTATCTCAGTATACAACCATAGATACAATTGAAACTTGTGAAACACCAAGATAAAATTAACATTGGGTGATATTTAGTTGGTCTTAGAAAACATGTAAAATTAATTGTATCTATTTTCTCCTTGTGAAACACCCCACAGGGTTGATCTCACCTTCCAAGTTCCATACCATGCCCGTGACATGATATCTAGGGTAGCAGATATCTGGTTGACTTGATCATCTGAGATCAGATGTCCCCCAGGCATAGAGGGTATGCCCATTCAGTAGGGGATGGTTGAGTTAGCATTAGGGGTCCTGCAGCCCGCTGTTGATGTGTGTGTGTGTATGGGGGGGTGTGTGTGAATAGAGGTGGGGTGATTTATGTGGACCGTTAGTTAAGTAGGCAGACCGGCTGACAAATCCCCAGCCTGCGGCCATGAGGGATCCCCCTCCACCACCCCAGTCTCCTACCCCCCCCCCCCTAGACCATGCTACATCTTGATGGGTTAACTCTGTTTCCGCTGGAGAAATGCATTCAAAATATCCCAAACTGTTGTCAACATGTTGAGTTTAGAGTCAGTGTTATGGTGTGCGTCTTGTACATGTACAGACAGTAGGTGTATGCTGGCGGCGTGCAGGGAGTGTGGCACGGGACGCCTGCAGCCTGTGTGTGTAGGGTCATCCATCATGTGGGGCTGCTGGTGATGCCGGGGGGGGGGACTGGATCCCAGGTAACAGAGCTGCCGGCTTATTATTACACCTGGGGTGCTGGGGGTCAGTACAACTGGCACACACCGTCTGAGACAGCCTGACAGGGTGGGGTAGGGGGTGTGAAGGCAACTATCCTTAGGATAAGCCGCTACGACACCCTGAAAAAGGATCGAGACAAAAACTGTATTTCGGATATTTACACATTTGTAGATTTGATATAAGGCTTTGGTGGTCCATTCACCCATTCAGACATTTACATGGGAACGTGTCATTATCAATATCACGCGTCACTTAGCCATTATCATATACTAAAACATGCCGATCAACTTATAGTTTTGCTGGTGCCCAAAAAATAACTGTGAGATTCAATAACGAAGTAAAAAGAAAGAGTGTATCCATTTTTAATCAGTTACGGGTGTCTACGTCAGTGCCTCCCCACCACGTCGGTCAGCATGCAGCATGTAACCTGCGGCAGTGCCCAGGGCCGTGCACAACCACCGCTACATGCCGACTTGTATCCCCGGCTTCTATCACAACCTCTCCATAGGGCTCATGCCCGGGGCCCACCACATCTTCAGCTGTCAGTTATACATTGTACCTCTCTGTATTCAGCGCTTAGAGATCCAAACAGAAAGGAATCCAGGTTTTGTATTTTTAAAGCATCAAGGAGTGGGCCGAGCCTCTAGTAGTCGTAGTGCCCTCCTGTCTACACACATCCTGCCTCTTTTCAGGGGAAGAAAAAGGTGAATGCAGAGGAAAACTAGAGAAAGCAGTACAAAGAAGGGTGCTGTTTATTCGGACGAATTTCTATGACGAAAAGAGAAACCACGAAACAATTCCAGGTCAATGAAAGTCTGTGGTTCTGAGTGGCTAACTATCCGGTACATGGACACATGTATATATGAATCCAAATGATGAGAGTGAGTCTGGGACATGGCTGGTGATGGGACCTCAGTGCGGGGGGGGGGGGGCGCCCACCACTTGTTGCTGTGTGTGTGTGGGGGGGGGGGGGGGGGGGCAGACACAACATGTAGAGCAGCCTCCACATCCAGGCACCCCCCCCCCCCCGCGTGTTGTGGCCGTGAGTGGGGCACGTCCCCTATGTGCCGCCCTAACTAGACCATGCCCTACTAAAGACACACCAGGGAGGGGGCAGGCCCGGCAACGGCCACGCACCCCTGGATCTACTACCGTTTTTACCTTGCCACAACCAGGCGGCAGGCAGCCAAACGCCCTCCTCCACCTCCTCCCGCCGCCACCCGGCGTGTGTGCACATGGAGGCATGGCAAACCGCACCAATTAAACAGTATTAACCAGCTGACGGGGGGGGGGGGGGGGCACATTATACCCCTCCCAGCTCGTCCCACTTTATACCGAGATAATTACTCCAACCCGATCATACCACACGCCTCTCTCCTCTCTAATGACACGTCCACCCCTCCCCCCATGACCTCCCTAGGGCTACCATCGCACGAGGGGGAAATTAAATAATTGCAGCACCTTGGTTTGGTGGAAGCGCTATTGTAAAATATGAATTATCACCTTTTAAAATCAGCACACACTTAACCCGACCTGCAATGTATACGAGGCAGGCCCTGGGTCATGCAGGCCACACTTTTTCAATTCGTGCGGATTTAAACAGGAAGGGTGGCACAATGTATACAGCATCGGTCATAAAACTCATAACCGTTTCCTAAGTCTTATTGACAGCTAACACATGATTATATATGTAGGTCGTATAACTTATACCGCTCTTCGCTTTTATATGCACAGTTTTCCGGTGGATCTTCTCATAGTAAATCAACCCTCTAGCAACCCCCCCCCCCCCCCCCCCCCCCCCCGCTTCCCTCCCCTTGCCTCACATCCTGTAAACTGTACACACCACCCCTGTTAATACCCCCCAGTCCCGGCCCCGAGCCCAAACTATTCTTACAACTGAAAGGTCCCAGATCCGCCCTAGCGCCCCCTTCCTCCCGCTGTGTTGGATCCCCCCCCCCCCCTCTCCCCCGGGCGTCAATCAGCGTCCACCTCTAGCTCTGATTGGCTGCTGCCCGAGCAGTTTCCCGCCAAAAACCAGTAGCTGGAGGCAAGCTGGCCCCATCTCGGGCCGTCCCTGTAGGTTACTATGTGGTTGTGAGGTTGTGTGTCCGGGTGCGTTACGTGTAGGTGTGGAGTGTGTAGGGAGGTGGCACGAGCTGTGTGTGAGTGTGACACCCTGTGTAGACTGTTGTTGTAGACTGTTGTTGTAGACGTACAACAGTGGGCTAGCACGGCCGTTGTAGTGTGGGATAAACACGGTAGTGGCTGTACGCACACACCTGGCACACACCTGGACGACGTGCAGCCTCAGGTACCACACATGATGACGAGCAGGAGGCACGCAGGGATCCACACAGGGATCCAGGCTACATGAAGCAGGACGTCTCAGAATGAGGGCACCAGGCGCTACTGGAGGAGGCCCCCAGCAGACCTACCCCTGTAGGCCAGTCTCCTACCCTGCCTGAGGACCAACCACCCCGTCCTGCCTCCCGGCTACTGGAGGAGACCACGTGGGTGTAGTCCTGCCCCTGGCTGCCCCACCCCCGGCTGCCCCACCCCTGGTGCCGGATCCCAGCCAGACGTCCGATGCGGCAGCGGCCTGCTGGTGCGGCAGGGCATGGAACATGGATAAGGTGGGGGGCGTGCCGCCCAAGGGGGCGGGGGGCCCGGGGGGCTGCCGGCGCTGCCTGTTCGGCAGGGTGGACGGCCGGGTGCGGCAGCGGGTGCAGCAGGAACTGGCCGCCATCCGGCAGCAGGACCAGCAAAGGTGGAACTTTGACTTTGACAAGGAGGAGCCCCTGGAGGGCCGCTACGCCTGGAGACCCGTGGGACCCCCCTCAGAGGGACGTCAGGCGGCCAGCACCTGTACGCTGGTCAGCCACAGGCAGGGGGGTAGTAGTATAGGGAATCCATGCCCTGGAGGATCAGGCACTGGGCATGCCGACTGGAGGAGTAACACAGGTGGGGCGCTGGAGGCCGCGTGTGGGGGGCACATTGAGGACTCCGCCCTCATGGAGGAGTCCCGGATCTCAGACCCTACACCACTGGAGGAGTCAACAGGTGGCCTCCGCCCAGCAGGCAGCAGCAGTATAGGCAGCGGAATAAACCCTAGTTCACACCAGCTTCTCCAGGGGGCGGGGTTCTACCCTGTGCCCGCTGACACCCAGATGACGCCGTCCATACCCCCAGGTGCCTCCTGCAGCCTTACAGACGCAGAGTCAGCAGTATTGGTGTCAGTGCCATGCCACAGGCCCTCACCTCAGTCGGCAGCCACGCCCCTCCCCAGCCACCCTCACCTCCTGCAGCCACCAGGCCTGGGCCTGCAGCGCCAGGGCCTGCAGTACCAGGGCCTGCAGCACCAATACCTACCTGTCCACTCCCACCCGGCAGGTGCTCTACCTGGTCAGCAGCCTCCAGGGGGGCAGCAGCCTCCAGGGGGGCAGCAGCCTCTAGGGGGGCAGCAGGCGGGGGTCACACACACAGATGCTGCACTCACCCCTACAGCACATACTACACCCACAGACAGTAGCAGCAGCTGGGTTCAGCACCCATTCCCTGTCCACCCCCTAGAGGCTGGCCTGGGCGGTGCTCCAGGTGGGGAGGGGTGGGGGCCCTCCTCCAGCAGCCCTCTCACCAGTCCCCATGCGATGCCGTCCCCTCCCGCAGCAGCCCTAGCAGCAGAGGCCACCAAGCGCCGACAGCCTCAGGTCACAGGTGGGTATTACATGGCTGTACAGGTGTCATGAAAATATGTACTGTACAGGTGTTATGTACCGGTGTCATGCACAGGTGTCATGTCCGTCATGTACAGGTGTCCTGTATGTGTCATGTCCAGGTGTCATGTATCGTACATGTGTCATGTATCGTACATGTGTCATGTATCGTACATGTGTCATGTACATGTGTCATGTACATGTGTCATGTCCAGGTGTCATGTACAGGTGTCATGTCCAGGTGTCGTGTACAGGCAACATGTACAGGTGTCATGTATAGGTGTCGTGTCCGTCATGTCCAGGTGTCATGTCCAGGTGTCGTGTACGGGTGTCATGTCCAGGTTTCATGCCCAGGTGTCATGTCCAGGTGGCATGTCCAGGTGTCATGTATCGTACATGTGTCATGTACAGGTGTCGTGTACAGGTGTCATATACAGGTGTCATGTACAGGTGTCATGTACAGGTGTCGTGTACAGGTGTCATGTACAGGTGTCGTGTACAGGTGTCATGTACAGGTGTCATGTACAGGTGTCATGTACAGGTGTCATGTACAGGTGTCGTGTACAGGTGTCGTGTACAGGTGTCATGTACAGGTGTCATGCACAGGTGTCATGTACAGGTGTCATGTACAGGTGTCATGTACAGGTGTCATGTACAGGTGTCATGTACAGGTGTCGTGTACAGGTGTCGTGTACAGGTGTCATGTACAGGTGTCGTGTACAGGTGTCATGTACAGGTGTCATGTACAGGTGTCATGTACAGGTGTCATGTACAGGTGTCGTGTACAGGTGTCGTGTACAGGTGTCATGTACAGGTGTCATGTACAGGTGTCATGTACAGGTGTCATGTACAGGTGTCATGTACAGGTGTCATGTACAGGTGTCGTGTACAGGTGTCGTGTACAGGTGTCATGTACAGGTGTCGTGTACAGGTGTCGTGTACAGGTGTCATGTACAGGTGTCGTGTACAGGTCTCATGTAAGCGTTTGCCTCTACATGTGTAGCCACAATTTTGACCGTGTCACCGTGTCGGATTTTAGCCAAAGGGCCGTGTCACTGTGTCGAATTTTATGTATATTTAAACTTAGAGAAAATCCCTGTGGGTCGATTTTTACCCCTTATTTTCCTGTGTCCGTCGATTTTTAAAAGGGCCTTAAATGGCGTGGCGGGGGGAGGGGGTACATAGATGTTGTAAAGTTGGTATGGCCAAAAAGAAAAAAGGGTAGGTTTTCAGTAATATGGTCTGACACAGTTGGCCTGGCCAGGAGGATTTTTAAATTGTTAGTGGTTTTATTCTTTTTGCCTTTCACCATTGCTTTTCAAGTTTTGATTTACAAACCGTAAAAATTGGAACATAGCAAAAAGAATAGGAAAAGAAAATACCCCTGACCCTGCAGTGCTTTGCTAGACCGGTCAGATGACTGGAAACAAATTTTCTTTTGGTCTAGGGGGTATTTACGCAGATTCCACGACACAGCACTGGTTGCTGCTGTACAATTACAGCTCTTTGGAACAGGTGCACGGATGGGTAGATGCACGGATGGGCAGGGTGTGGGGTGTGGGAGGCAGCCTTGTTGACACAGGTAGGCAGAAACAAACATAAAGATCCAGGTCACATACTCAGTGACGGATCTTACTTATGTTTCTTCTCTTCTTTTCCTCCAGAATTGATAAACCTTGTGACGAGCATGCTGCCTAAGTTGCCCCAAAAGCATTCTTGTGCAGCATATTCTGTCCATTCCAGACTGTAATACTGTAGAGGAATGAACCAATAAATACCAGTTGTCAATAATATCGAGGGATAACGATGACGAGAGGGATGGGCGAACACCTGGGGTACATGCAGCCATACTCGACGAATGCAGTTTCAAATACAAACACCTAGATAACCTGTGTAGTGTGCCGGTAGTGTGCACGTACCGACACCCCATCTACCTCCCAGTACAAAAAGAAACATGCTATACATGAGAAAAAACTACACATTCACACTTTCCTGGAAAGGTGTACCTACTTCGGTAACGTCCTGTGGGACAGCGAGTTCAGGAGAGTATAGAGTGTTGGTTCAATAAACAGCTGGTGCTTCTACACTAACGCTACGGCACCACATCATTGTCCTCTATTTGCTCCCAATTTTCTTTTTAGTAAAGTAGTTCTTAGTAGCATCTACTGAGGGTTAGGGCTAACTGTTTGTGCCATCCAAACACTATTCAGGGATTGAAACCTTATACATCAAAGTTTAGGAGGACACATCGTAGGTATGTACGTGTACATGTGTGTCAAACATTGGTAGATTAAAAATGACGATTATTGCGATTGGAAAATATTGCTGTACATATCCTAGAACCATGGATGCCTTCCTTTTGATTGAAGCGAATGTACAGGGTTCATATACAGGCTAGGTATCAAAATAAGAAGTGTAGATGAGAATGCATTATACGTGTATACTGATGATAATAATATGGTTATGGGCTTGTTGCTATGGTCTATTATTATAAATGGTCACTTCTCTGTCATTCAAACCTCGCCTCGTCTGATATGTCCCAGATCCCGGATCCCAGATCCAACTTGTGCATGGGGAATGATGAAAACATATCGGAACGCATCACACTATCATTGGGTACACAGAGAGAAGAAACAGCGTCAAAAGGGAGTCCAGGTTGCCTCCAGAATGACTCCCCTCTCTAGGGGAGTCAAGGTCGCCTAAGGGAGCCTAGGTGACCCTCTGGCTGACCTAAGGGAGTCATCTGGGGAGTCATATACAGGGAAGTCATTCTGGAGGCAACCTGGACTCCCCTTTGACGCTGTTTCTTTTCTCTGTGTATTGTCTATCATATGTGATACACCACCGAAATCTGAAAGGTAGATCAATACCCAAAACATACATGTATACTACCAAATGGATCCGATCAGCGTTTAATACCTCAGAAGAAAAGGGGAAAGTTCACAAATGTGAAAACTTTAAGGCTACAGTCACATATTGTCTCACACACGCCAACGCTCAGTAACCTCTCAAAAATACTGTTCTACCCGGAAAAAGGGGCCTTGCCTCTTAAAATCCAATTATCACCTGCCCTATATTTCAGAGAGGCGGTTCGTGGCAAACAAGGCGGCCTTTGTTCTTGCAGAAACCCCTTTTTAGTTCCAACTCATGAATACACCAGTGGCTTTCTAAGGCCATCAACCTGACCCTAAAAAGATAACCTGTTCCAAAGGAAAAGGTAAACATCACATAAAGAACAACCCTGGATCAAAGATAGTGTCATGTAAATTGATGACGCTCTACACTACTGCTAAAATGTGGGAGGGGTTGGGTAGATAGATGTGACTGGATAACTGATAGCACACACACCCAGTCTATATGTACTAAAAAGGGGGTTTCAGATTACCTGAACCTGAAGAGCAAAACGGGCCAAACCTTGATTTCCTTTTTATCAATCTATCAGTCAGGACGACGCCCCAGACGCCATTGGCAAAATGCTTTCTATACTTTCTTTACTACTTAAACTGCTCACGTAATCATACTACCTAGACTGCCCACGTAATCGTACTCCCTAGACTGCCCATGCAATCTTATTATACTTAGACTGCCGTGTGTTCGTATTGCCTAGACTGCCCATGTAATCTTACTACCTAGACTGCCCACGTAATCTTACTACCTAGACTGCCCACGTAATCTTACTACCTAGACTGCCCATGTAATCCTACTACGTACTTAAACTGTCTATTTAATCTTACTATACTTAGACTGCCCGTGCAATCTGGCGCAAATATTTTATTTTCTACACGTCACAAACAAAGCCTCAAAGGGAGGGACAAACAACACAGATGGGGCTGGCTATATTGCTAATAGCGGAATATGGTTTAAATAGTTCCCTATGATATTCAGCCTGACCAGCATAGATCGTAAACTATATCTACACATGGTTAGTTGTATGTATGGCAGTGTAGTTTTAAAGATTGCACTGGTAGAAGTGAGTAGTGTTCCTGTACAGCAAATATTGGGGGCAACTTTGGTTCCAGTAAATTCTGCTGTAGACCTACAGTAGAATCTACTGTAGACGCGGACCTGAGTTCTAAAAGGGCTCACATATATTCAACATCTTGGAGACTTGAACCCCCAGCTTCCAATCCATAGTCCCGAACCATGACCACTACACCAGTGAATCCTGCATGTCAGGTGCATTGAAACACCTCCTACTTATGTGTGAATGGTAAAGAGGTCAACACAGGATCCCTGGGACAATTCTAGAACTAGACTGTTCATATCTTAAGGGTTGATATGAAAAGTACCCTATTGCAGTAATGTACTAATATGTACTGAACTACCATTAGTTGGAGTGTAATCTTGATGGCCTATGTTTTTCAAAGTAAATTTTACTATCTTTCCTGCAGATTGTAGAGATACATTGGTTTTATATCCTCTGCATATTTTCAATTGTAACATTTCAGTGTACCAAAATATATTATACTTTAGAATTGCATCAGGAGAAATGTAGTTTGTATGAGAGTTTCCTGTCTGGACTGGAACCACTGACCCTCAGACTACATCACCCACTGCTCTACCGACTGAGCTAGAGGGGCAATCACTTCTATGTAGCCTGCATCAATAGGCTTTTGAAAAGATCAGGTCATATTTGAGCTGTGGAGTATGGTACTCCCTCCTACCTCTGTACTCTCTCTCCCTGTGGTTGCTGGTTATGGGATTCGAACCTGCAGCTACAGTAACATAATTGTACATGTACGGCAAAATTTGCTGTATTATTTTTTACAGCTGTTCACGAACAACAACTTTTTACAGTGTCTATATAAGCTAATAGACTTTCCAAACCTTTTCTTCAAAATAGATATAGTTTTAATGTCAAGAGTTTTGTTATTATTTTAGCTGATATGCAGTGCTCAATGTTAACTATATTTGTCTATAAATGCATGATTTGAGATAGAAAACTGAGATAGATAGTGAGCATACCGGGAACTAAGCTAATAGGGAAAGCACTGAGCCATGCAGTATAAACACATAGGGAGTTTTAGTGTCGACCTACAGTAAAAGCTATTGCACTGCATGTGCCCATCTTTCAGACTAAGACACTGCTAATAATTTTAAAAGTTAGGGAAGACGTATGGGATAGGATATACAATAGGAATATGATAAGACTATTAAAAAATCTCCAAACTTTTAGATGACACACCATCTTTAATGTGTGCAGCCGTTGGAGTGTAATTTATGACACCTCACCATGACCTCAGGCAGTGACGGCACCCGTTAGGGCTCACGGCTGCAGATACCGAGATACACCCTGGGCATCCAGGCATGTACAAGACAGCATGGATCTTACTGCATCTTACTGTGTCAATCTGGGGTTGTCACCGGGGCTGGGGTACACTATAGTCGGGCTGTGAAGCTGGGCAGGAAGTACCACTCTCAAATCCCTGCTGTGTCAGGTTACGAACTCCCCCCTGCTGTGGTTGACATACAGCATAACAAAGGCCTGTCCATCTAACACTATGCCTGTGTAGTGTGGGATGTAAAAGAACCATTGCCTCGGTAAAAGTGTAGGGGCGTGCTTTCTATCTTCACTCACCTCATAGATTCGATCACCATCACCTCCCCCTTGGCACAGCCTACAATGGCGTTGTGTGCCTGTCCCTCCAGTAGGGGCTTCAAAATTAATCAATCATCAATCAATCACTCTCAAATGACCTTTATACCCCCCCCCCCCAAATTGTGACTGACATGTACCGAGTGGTTCTATGTGTGCAGTGGGAGTGTGCCAGGTGAGAAGATAACGACTTGCCCAAAGAAAGGTGATGGTTCTGACCACTGTGAATCCTGATCCCAGTAGATGCAGTTCCATGATTTATCTTCTAAAATACTTTTTTGTTGAGGCCAAAATTGTTATTACTGCCTCATAAATCAATCTAAGAGAAACCTATATGCTCCACGAGGTGCAAAGAATCAGTTATAATCGAATGGTGGTTCGAAGATCATAAAGCAGCTATGTGGCCAATATGTGGCCAATATGTGTCATGGTGCGCTGGTAGAGCTGTGATGTCCTGAGTCAGGCACTGTGGTT